>CM031237.1:415357808-415957808 GCA_018340775.1 Taxus wallichiana var. yunnanensis | reverse complement strand
GTTCTGGCTTTCTTGGCACGAGAAGGAGTGGTGCCCAACAAGGCTGCGACAGCATCAAAATTTGACCCTGAACTCCGAGAGGAAAATTTCCTCTTCCTTTTGTCAACCAAAGGTTGCACCCACGCTTTAAAAGAGGAAGAGGAATCAGCGGGAGGAGCAAGGGAACCAAGAGATAGAGAGCTCATGACGCTCGAGTGCATGCAGTGAAATTGACTCGAGTTGAGAGGTGAGTGGGGCACTTGGGGCAATTGCGGCAGAAGAGTCAACATCACCTGAAAGCTCAGTGCTCTAGATTTCTTTATCTTTATCAGCTGGATCTTCAGGAGCACTTGCAAGAGTTGGTACTTTGCTTTCTTCACTTTCACTGAGAACAATGATGTTCTCTGGTCCCATAGGCAACTCTACCTACTTTCTTTGAGGATCACTTTCCACAGGCTCCTTCTTAACCTCCTTGAGCTTCTTCTGGTACACTTGAGTGGATGAAGAAGGAGTAGAAGCTGCAGGTCCTTGTATTGATGAGGCAGGAGGGGTCTTCACTGGTGTTTCTGACCTTGGAATAGATGCTTCTCTTCTTGGTGTTGAAGCATCCTTAGAAGAGGATTCTCCTGAATGCCTCCTGAATTCTCGAACTATCCTGTCAAACCAGACCTTAGTCCTGACTAAGACTGGAGCAAGGATCTCAGCCAGATCATCCCTCTCTTTCCTGTTCCAATCCAGGTCCTCCAAAGGAGTGTGCTTAACCACATTTTCATACTCATACGAGTATAGATCAGAGTTGTCATCCTGGAGACCTTCAGGAACTTGATACAGACCGAGTTCTTGGATTAGTGACAGAGAGAACCTGCCATAATGTCTTCTCCTGGCCTCAAAATCATCTGCACTGATCAGCTTGATGAGTCTTCCTCAGATCGCCATTACCTGTGATGGTAGATTATCTTGATGTTCTGTTCAATGAACTTCTTCAAGTCGAAGCAGGTCCTTGGCTTGAAGAAATGAATGGTGATAGGGACCAGGGTTCTCTCTATGTTCTGAGCATCCAGGGCTGTTTTGCAAGAGTAGTTTCCCAGAGAGATGGGAAAGTGCAAGCCAGAAATCTTCTTATCTCTGCAAGTTCTGTGCAACTTGTCTAGTTGCCTGCATATTTCTATCAAGGCCATTTTATCATTGCAGAACATGGGCAGTCTCAGAGGGGTGCCCTCATAGCCGGCGAGCCTGATATAAGAGAATTTCCTGAACTGGATGAAGTAAGCACCGTAGTGCGATATTAGAGTCATAGCTTCATCTGAAAATCTCCTGGCAGTGTCACCTTCGAGCAATCTGACCACGTACATGGTAAAAGCATCATTGACCCTTCTGAAATTACGATTGCTGGTCTCCAAGGTGAACTGCGGGCAGTAGGCATATACTGGATCGTCTTTGTGTGCATCTATATAAGAAAAACCGAACCACTGCCTTGATGCTGCCAGAGTGTACATCAGGTACGAAGTCATATAGAATTTCTTCGTTTGCTGCACATTGGACAGCTGCTCTGCCAAATTCATGCTAATGATCTCTGCTGATATTCTGTGTTCCCTTGCACACCATGCTGATGAGCGGGCACATCCAGAAGTGGAATTCGTTGGTAAAGGGAAAACCCATAACCGAGCGGAAGAATTATAAAGTCAGAAAATTCTTCATTAAAATCTATCTGGAAAAGGGTTTTGGACAGACGAGATGCTCCCTTCCTAGGGTTTTTAAGCTAGGACTTCACCACGCACGCCTTGTATTTATCATTTGTCTTGGTTGGCGGGGCACCGTGCTTGATCCCGGGAAACAAATATGGCATTATCCATCTTTGGAATCCTTAGCAGGTGCTTAATGGTGGCAGCATCTAGTTTGGCGATGAGTTCCCCGTGTATATTGGTCAATTCACTCGAAGCGGGGTCGAAGTGAGCTCCGCATGAAAGCACGGTATCAGCACACTGTACCGAGATTGGGAAACCTCCGGCGAAAGCCAAACCGCTATCATGAATCATTTGTGCCATTGGTGTAGGGTTTGCGTCTGCCATCCTCGCCCAAAAATCACCGAAGTCGAGATGACGAGCTTCGCTATCCCCAATATTGTGAACGGCAGACTCAAGTGGTGAAATTTGTTCCTGTCCCTGAAACTTGATCTTCATATTGATAGTAGGCTAGGAGGACAGAGCCATGCAAACAAGACTTGGAAAGGAATTACGGAGGAGGGGATACACGCGCGGAGTTTTCAAATAAAGAGGGTTCGAGCAAAAGATAGCATGGAATTAGCGTGAAAATGCAAAGGGGAAATGCTCGTTATATAGCCGTTTAGGAGAGAGAAAAGTCATAAATGCGCATTTAATACATACCCACCAATTTGAATAAGCATGATATTCGGGTAGAGCGGGAAAAATAAGCACGAATGACTCTTGGTTCACTTGGGACATGTGAGATGCGAATGCGCGAAACACGCGGCTCGGCCGATTCGGGTGAAACAGGGAGAAGACGCACAAATGTCTTTTGGGACACGCGGGACATGAGTGCACGAAGTGCGCGATTCGGGCGAATCAGCCGAAAAGGTTCCAATGGGTCCGAAAATTTTTGGGACATTTGAGACGAAAATGCGCGAAGTACGTGGTTCGGGTGTTTCGGCCGAAAATGGAACAACTCGCACAATAAGTTTTGGGACACTTGGGACGAAAAGTTCAGCGGGCCGAAATCGGGGACAACGGGGAAATCAGCCGATCGGGAGGAAGAACGCACTTTTGAACTTGGGACAGTTGGGACAAAAAGTTCCGACAGGCCCGAAAATCACTCAAAATGACCCAAAAACACAGATTTTCTCAATTTCACGACTTAGGTACTTTAGAGAAAACACTTAAACTCAAAATTTTTAAATTTTTACTTTCATCAAAGCATGGAATTTTGAGTGGACAACGGGAGAAGCATCACCAAAAGTGGGGATTTCATATGGGTGGTTGGATGATCGAGCATGGCGACAAGTGTGCAATAATTTAAAGTGCACTCATTATATGGCTTCTTCTTATGTTTGAGGATGAAACATGTCAAAGAGGGAGGCAATGCTATGTACCTTGGGATATGGTAATATAATATATATGGGTTGATGGAGATGCCGACATGTGGCACACATCCCCTTAGTTAGTTATATGGGCTCACATAGGAATTAATTATATTGGGGAATGGGTCGGCCTACATTGGGATTAGGTGTTACCCATCCTATTTAAAGGATGTGAGTATCATTATGAGGAGGTATGTATGAGTTGAGTCTTATACTTGGTAGAGGTATATTGGAGGTGTCCCCCTCGAAGTGGATTCCCATCTTGGGAGATTGTGGAGTTACTCCTTCCTTAAGGAGCATTGTATGGTGTTGCCCTACCTTAAGGGTATTATTCTGCATATATTGAATATTAGGGCATCTTGGCCCCCCATATATCTGGTGTTGTGTTATCTTATTATATGCAAGGTTCTTATCATAAACTAGCCGTTCTATGTTTGACTTAAGATGAAGGTATAAAAGTGAAGTTCGAGTTCAAATTTTAACTAGTTCTTCAAGAGGGAAAATGTGTGACCTTTGTGAGTGTGTCTTTATAGGTTTTAAGAATTTTTGAGATCTAAGAGAGTGTATGACAGGTTGAATAATGTTTGGAAGATTTTTTGTAAGTTTTTAAAGCCAATATGAGTAAATAAAGTGAGAGGTATAGTGAGCTAGGTGAATGAGGGTTTGAGCAAGGGTTTGAAGAAGTTTGGAGCTGAATTTTGTGATCACCATTATCTAAGGTGTTGTAGAATTTTATCAATGATATTCTTATCAAAATCTTGTGTAATGAGTCATATACATGTAATTCTCTTGTTTTGAGTAATATCAACAAGGGTTTAGGGGTTGGTGCTCCTTGTGGGGTTGATGCTCCTTTTGGGGTTGTTGCATCACTAAAAAAATCTTATGATGTGTATTATTCACTTGATTATTTTTGTGTGTAATATAAACAAAGTTTTTAATGGTTTTTATTCCCCTTAAGGTTTTCCCACATATATCTTGTGTTATGGTTTTCTCCATATTCTTCATGGTTATGTGAATATATGGTATTTGATGTTGTGAACTCATAAATGAATGGTTAATTGGTATTGAATTAAGTAACAAAATCTAATATTTATTTAAGTTTGTATAGAATGATTAATCACCCATCTTAGTCTGTTGTTATTCCAACAAGTGGTATCATCGAATGTCCTTTTGTTGAATTTTGATCACTTGAAAGGAGATCCTTTGAAGAACAAAAATGGCAAGTCACCATAATGGATTTTCTACTAGCAAGGCACCATTGTTTGATGCTGTGAATTATGTTTTTTGGAGTTTGAGGATGAAGAAACATATCATGCCCATAGGGTTTGATATTTGAAAATATATTGAAGATGTTTATATTGTTCCTACTACAACCCCAACTAGTAATGTAAACAAGAATTCATGTAGTGACAATTTAAAAGGCTTTGAATGTTATCTTATGTGGTTTAGGAGAATGTGAGATGGTAAAGGTAATGCATTGTAAGTCAACAAAAGAAGCATTATAGAAACTTCAGTCCTGTATGAAGGGGACAAAAAGGTAAAGATAACTAAGACTTAGACTTTCAGAAATAATTTTGAAAGTCTCAAGATGACTGATGATGAGTCTATTGCTTCATATTTTCTTAGGGTTGAAAATATTATCAACACCATGAAAGGATTAAGAGAACATGTGAAAGAAGAAGTTGTAGTTGAAAAGGTTTTGAGATCGCTAACTCCTCAGTTTAGCTTTTATTTGATTGAAGAGTTCTCCAAGTGGAGAAGTGGGAGAAAAATACCACTTTACCATCTGTTTAGCTACTAGTTCAATAGTTTATTAACATTTTTATAAAATTGATATCATTAATTTAATAATTAAATTTAGAATTTAATTAATTAAATTAATAACATCAATTTATTATAAAAAAACAAATAAAAGGTTAATTATTAAATTTTATTTTTAATGACATTAATTTAATTATTTAACGTTAATTAATTAATAATATCAATTAAATCACTATTACATAAAATTAATTAACCAATGTTAAATAACTAAATTAAAATCACTAAAAAAATTATAAACCGTTTACAAAGATAGAAGGATGTGTAAATATGATGGCCAATGATAACGATGGGAGTATAATGACATAACATTACGAAACTTGAGTTATGGATTAAGGAGAGGATATAAGGAAAATGACCTCACAAAATGATACAAGACTTGATGATTTGGTGAGGTATTACAATGTGAAAAGTTTCAAAATTGTGTGTTTAAAAACTTTGGGACAACCATTCTCTCTAATTGGGGATGAGGAATCATGAGGGCATAAAAATGAACCCAAATAAAACTTTGACAAAAAAATTTATTCAAAACAATGTCATTAAGAAATATCACAAGGACAAGGAGAAAAAACAAAATAAAAACAAAGGAAAATAGGATAAACATAACAAAATCCTAATTCACCTATGTACAAGGATGAGAACCACCAACCATCACAGTTAGTAATGTTTGAGATATTTCCCACTATAAGGCAGTGGTAGATGGATATCATTAGGATACACGAGATAATATGTATTATATTCACAAAATTTCGTTATTTTGAAGGATTTGATTCATAATGAATTAAATTTTCCATGGGTCCCATTAAGTTCTCTTTGCTTATCCCATAACAAGACAAGGTCATTGATATGAAAATGCCTCTTTCTCTCTTTCCTTCTTGTCAAATATTTTTTTAACTCTTGCTTAGTGTTCTACAATTCGATCAAGTAACAACAATCATTTTTTCTTCAAAATTTCTCAAACACATGATCCTCTTATTAACGACATTGTTCAAATTATCATTTAATTGTTTTCTCGAGTTGCATTGTTAGAAATTCCATGGATATGGGAATTTGAGCTTGGTGCCTTATAGAAACTAAAAGGTGTCATCCTAATATATCTCTTATATGTGATGTGGTCATCCCACAATGCATCATAAATTTTTGTATGTAATATTTAAATTTTCATCAACCATTATTTTTTTACTATAATGATGATATTCTTGTTACTAAATTTCACTTTCTCATTTCCCTATGGATAATAATCTAAAGAATGTGTCAATAAAATTCCATAACTATAACAAAAACCCATAAGTTCTATAGAATAAAAATTGGATACATTATCCATCACAATATTTTGTGGAATGTTATATCTAAGTAAGATATACTCTTTGATGAAATTAGAAACCACCTAAGAAGTAGTTTTCTTTATTGGAATTACTTTTAACCACTTGGTGAGGTAAGTTGAATTGCTATGAGTATGCCCAAAGAATGGAACTAGGATTCAAGATTCTGTTAAAATCAAGGTCCCATTTTTGAAATGTTTCCTCAATAATGATTGGCTTTAGCAGGTGGGCTGCAAGTTTAGGCCTTCAAATAATTTTTGACAAAGCTCACATTTTGAAACCCAGTTTTATTCATCTCTAAACAAATTTAGCCAATAATAGTGTGCTCTTAATATTTTGTGGGTTGTAAAAAGTACTAAGAAATGTCATCCACTTGCCTAGTCATAAAAATATTTGAGGAGCCTTTTCTGCTACTCTTTATCAATGCATCTTAAGAAAAACCCATCAATACTTTTTTTTTGGAAGGTGTTATCCCAAATAACATACTTTTCAATTGTCAATTTCATGGATTTTTTTAGCACTCAAATTTTTAGGACATCCTCCATATGTCAAAAAATATGCAATATCGATTATTGTTCATTTACTAAACTCACAAATACCACCAATGTCACATTATTAGTATCTCAATCCTCGATAAATTTATTCTTATTTTCTTCATTATTGTTAGCAATGAGTTTACAAAGACCCATTCCACACACCAATTTGGTTGGCTTGATGACCAAATTATACTCTTGGACCTTTGTGATCCATGTTCCCCTTTTATATCCTAATTCTTGTTATGTAAAGATTGATGTTATGGAAGTATCACATAGCATAACTATGGAATGTAAGCTCAAGATGTAATATCTAAATTGTTTGACAACTTTAACCACCACTTAGGCATGTTTTTCTATTAGAGAGTACTTGATATCATGACTTTTTAACACACAAATCATAAAAGAAATGGGAGATTCAATTCCCTCATCATTTTTATACACTAAAAGGTTGAAAAAGTATATTTTGGAGAATAACAATACATAATGAAGTCTATTTTGAAATCATGACATATAAGAGTCGGTGCTTTTACGATGATAGTGTCGATTTCTTCAAAGGATTCTTTACCTTCTCTACTCAATTTGAATTTCTTATTTTCTTTCATTATATCAACAATGTGTTTTGTGATTTTTGTAAAATCGGGTAAAATCTTTTCAAAAGTTCACTTTACCAAAGTAAGAATGAACACAAGTTTTGATACTAGGAAGGGATACATTCTTGATGGCCTGAACTCTTTTGAGGTCAATTTTTGTTCCTTACTTAGACACAATGTTTCATAAAAAAATTCCTTTGATAACTCAAAACACATACTTCTTTGGATTCAAGGAAATTTGATGGAGGTGACATCGCTCGAATACTTCCTCAAGGTGTTTCGAGAAAATCTTCACATTTCTTGGATAAGACAGTTATATCACCAAGATAGACAACTATGCTTTTTTCCTTAAGATCAAAAAATGCCACATCCATTTCTCTCTAAAATATTTCACTTGCATTGATAAGACTAAATGACATTAAATTCTATATGCAAACATTCCCCATGGGATGGTAAATGCAGTTTTCTATTGCTCTTCTTTTGTAACCTCAATTTGATTGTAGCCAAAGAATCCATCAAGCATGGACATCATCTTAGACCCAATTACAACTTGCAACTCTTGATCCATGATTGGTAGGGGTTAATTATCTTATAACGATGTTTGTTTTAAATAATGAAAATTGATGCAAATTCTTATCGCTCCATTATTATTATGTACTTGAACAATGTTTTTTATCCATGTTGAATGATGAATAGGAAAAATCATCCTTTCCTTTATCATTTTTGGACTTCCTCAAAAATAGTCTCTTTACTTCAACTTGAAGATAACAATGTTATATTTTAGGGGATTGTATGCTACATATCTTTTGTCTTTAAGGAATTCAAGTGTACGTATGAATAAAAATAATGTCTATATATTTTCTCAAGGCTGCAACATATCTTCTTTGGTCTTCTAGTGAGCAACATTTATCATGCGGGCTTTTCATGAGTGTCGATGTTCACGTTTTCATAATCCACAAAGTTTGAGGATCCTTATTTTTATTTCCCTTTGATAACTTTATCTATTTTTCAAAAATTTATTCAAGTGAAACAAGAAATTTAGGGATCATATTCCCTTTTAATTGAATCAACTGTCTCCTTGATTTTCACTTTCGATTCCTTCTTTTACGACAAATAAGTGGATTCGATATAAGATGTCTTGTTTCCATCAAAATAAAGATTGCTAAAATTATCATCCTTGTATAGAAAGGCTATGATTTTTGGTCATAATTTAACACTTGTTAGTTCTTTGAGTTGTTAGGTATACTTCGTGGAAACATAATTTTGATAGTGAGTTTTTCTTTCTCAAACTTGGGAGGAAGAATAATTAATAAAGCTTAGGCTGCTAAGGAATATGCTTTGTCATTATAACTTAGCGGGTTGGATTCAATTTAAAAATCATCAAAGTTTTCAATGGAGTCCCACAATTTATTCCTATAATGCTTAAGTCGATCTATCTTCACTTGAAATTGATTCTTGACTTGTTTGACAACAAATTTTGCATCTTCGTGTTCTCTCAAATTCTTGATTCATATCTCTTTAACAACTTAAAGTGTTAGAACAATAATATTAGGTAATTTTACTCCCATCTTAATTTTTTTATAATTTTATAAACTTTAGTTTATAATTAAATAAATAAAAATATGAAGTTTTTTATTTATTTAATATAATGCTATGTACCTTGGGATATGATAATATAATGTATATGGGTTGATGGAGATGCCGACATGTGGCACACCTCCCTTAGTTAGTTATATCGGGTCACATAGGATTTCATATGGGTGGTTGGATGATCGAGCATGGTGACAAGTGTGCAATAATTTAAAGCACACTCATTATATGGCTTCCTCTTATGTTTCGGGGATGAAACATGTTAAAGAAGGAGGAAATGATATGTACCTTGGTATATGATAATATAATGTATATGGGTTGATGGAGATGTTGACATGTGGCACACATCGCAAACATAGGAATTAGTTATATGGGGTAATGATTCGGACTGCATATAAACTATTGTTTATTGTTAAATTTATTATTAGAACTTATTAATAAGTGGAGGGTGCTTCACAGAAGGCACACACCCGTATTACATCCACTTAAATAGGGATATTATGCCCGCTAAAATATATATACAATTGAATTATGAATATGTGGAAAGAAGTGAGGTAAAGAATATTTATTGGATTATAATTGTAAAGTTTCTTGGTAAAGGGAAATCTATATTTTCACCATGGTTTTTATCTCTTACGGGGTTTTGTATAAATATATGTTTAACCTTGTTGTGTTTTTTATCATAGTTTACATTATAATACTTAATATCAACTTTGTAATATATAATTAACCTCGACACTATACAAGAGAGAGTTCATTAAAATTTCAAACACATATAAAATTAACTTATGTAATTGTGATAAAATGAAGGTTATTTAAATAAATAATTTTATTTTATAAATGTTCGATGTTTATTTCCGTTAGGAAGTGTTAACCCCTACGGGTTATTTATGAGTCCCTCTCAATTTTCTTATATTATTTATTCAACTCTCTTGAGGTGGGTAAATGAGAGTGTAAGTTAAATGGTAATTGTTTTATTTTAAACTTTGGTTATTTTTAGGGTTTTAAAACACTCATTTTATGATCCATTTTTTTGGAACATATATTTGATAATATATATAGATACAATTCTATTTAATGATAAAAACTAGCAATCACATGTGTACAATGCATTGTGAATTTCAAACGGTATAAGTTATTTGATTTATTGGGATATGTTAAACATTGAAAGGTTCTATTTGTATATTTCAAATTCATATATATATATATATATATACATTTCCAAACCTTATATGATGAGTGGTACTATTTTGTGAACAATTATATTTTCACTAAACATGAATACATTTGTTTCCCCTTGAACAAGACTGCCGCTTTGGATACAAGTAGTGTTGAGTAAATTAGTAGTGGAGATGCTATCAAAGTAGATACTAGTATTTACGATGGGTTGATTTGGTTAAGTGAAATTAGTCTTGACTCTCGCCTTTCTTCGCTTCTTGGTGTACGTGCGTGCACCATTTTTGAGTACCTTTCATGTGGTTTTAAACAACCGGGGACTATGAGGATATCGAGAGGATCCTATAGATGTAAATCACTCAGACTGATTGTACATGACCATGCCTTGAATGTGTGTCTCGACTCCCAACAACCCCAAATCATTTTTTTCATTGAATGTTGGCAACAAAACTACCTACGTAGTACTTACCCCTTTACTTGAATCTCTTGTATCATGACCAGGCTTCAAAAATTTCAATGTTCATTGCATATCATGAGTATGTTGTGGTCTTCTTTCAATGCGCTTATTAAGATGGCAATTACTATTTTTAGGAACCTAACAGAGCAGTCATACCTATTATACTTAAACAACTTATTCAATTTGCATTGAAATACATGCAATTAAGCAACCAACTACCAGCTTTTTCCTAGAATAGAACAATCTTGATTCCAAAGTCAGAAAATTAGGCATTAAAATTGTTATCAATCAGAATATTTCTGAGTTTCATATCCCGATGTAGCACACACAACTTCTATATCAAATATTTCCATGAGTGTGTTGTTCCCTACTTTTGATAGAATCTATGTTCACATGCCAATAAACTCCACACAATGTAGGAGCCCATAATCCATAAAACTCCATTCCACTGACAATGCTCACAACATTCCCAATGCCGTGCATAAAATCAAAACTTTAGCATGATTTCACTCCCGCCATAAAAAGAAACTGTATTTCTTCAATATCAGACTTAAGCTCTTCAAAACTAAAGGATAATGTTCAGCACCAATTCCAAACACCCAATTAACTCTACAAAATATCTAGTTATCAAAAAACAATAAAATTTTATGCACAATCCCTTAATACGGTATTTTGTCAAAGCCAATGCAAAGGGACTTGCAATATTATGATATTATTTTACAACTTACAAAATATTTAAGTCTAGAATATGTGAAAGCATTGAGGGTATATGCCCCATTAACATATTATTGTTTACAATCCTGGTTAACCAATCGATCTAAGTTTAGACTTTCATTTTTTATTAATTAGCATACAAAACCTAGTTTATGAGGGGTAAGAATACATACACATGTTAAATTTATCAAAATCCTTTTAATGGTACTAACTCCGAGGATGACAATAGGGAAAGTAAACTTATCTGGCTTAATGCTTGATTGATTCATTTGAGAAAAAAGGTTCAGGGCCTCCTCACAATGACCAAGAATAACCCCTGATCATTGAATTCCAGGAAACAAGATGCTTGCATTTGAGAAAAAAGGTTCAGGGCCTCCTCACAATGATCGCATCGAGAATAACCCCTGATCATTGAATTCTAAGAAACCAGATTTAGTTAAGGCATTATGTCAAACACTTTCTGGCATCATCTACATCTCCATGCTTGGAATACACATCAACTAATTCACTTGCTACAACAACATCTGTCATAATTGGGTAAAAACACCTGCATGGGGGTTTAAAGATTTTGAAGAAAACAGACACAAAACTTGCGTAAGGGATTTTGAAGAAAACAAATTACACAAGGGCCAGTCCTCCTAAAAGATAGCATGGGATCCCTAATGATTTTCAATTATCTGATGTGGGAATCTGAGCCAAGACATGGCAGAGAGTCTAACAATAGTGGTTGAAAACATCATCAGAAAAGATTAAATAATACATCTTATGTTTACCTCAAACGTGATAATGGTCGTCTTCGTAAGCTGACATTTTAAAAGTATCTCTGGATCAAAAATCTTAACCAACCGAGTCCCCAAATACTCCATAAAATACATATGGATGTCACCATGAACGTTAATACTGTAAAACACATCAAACTGTTAAATGGAAGTATACTTTAAGAAAAAAACTAAAACAAAACAAGGACTGCTAATAGCAAAACAAAGATCAACCAGCCAACAAACCCATAAAAGAATTACAACACGAAAAAACAGAGGAAAAAAACACAAATACATTGTGAGGACCAATGATGGTACCAGTCCATAAACGCATGTATATGTCATCGTTGTCATCCATTCCATAACTGACAGTCCCGTCGCCTATGCCCTTCTCCCCCCTCTCCAGTTCTTCCAATAACCTACAATTTAAAGGAAAATCTAAACACAACAAACCAGATTTCAGCATGCACGAAAAAACAAATTTAAACATTGCCAAAAAAGGAAAAGCAACTGTTATAAATACCTAGAAACGAGAAAACGTTCAAACGGCCGTCAAAATTAATTACTTTGAAAAAACGTCCAAACGGACGTCAAATTTAACATAGTTGCATAAACGTCCAGAAGGGCCTTTCCCATAGGGGAAAGCCTTCTGTGTAATAACTATAAACTATGTCTGTTTCTGCCGACAATCCCCATATCTTCCGGAAGCAGAATAAATTTGTATTTAAAGGACATACATCTTTGTATCTTCTATCACACTCTTCAAATGTACTCGTCTGACAGGCTTGGTGTGCTAAGAGATGGCTTCCTCTCAAAGCTAATCTTAAAGTCATAAATCAGTTTATTTGGGGGTTTGGTGTTCCCCGCAGCAGAACCACACTTCTGCAATGTTTATGGTTTTTGATGATGAGCTATTAGATATGGTTCCCAAGCCAGTACTGGTTGTTACTCTTCCTATCCTCTCAATCAAGTAGTAAGTGGAATCCCATTTCTATTGACGAGTATTTGAATAGGTGTGTTTTTGCATGGTATCTTTGAAGCCAATGACTGAGAATTTTTTCCCCTTTTAAATATCTATGCGTGAAGCCTGAAGCATGTTCTTATTGAGTGAAGAAGCCAATTCTTTCTATGAAAATTATTTTGTCAGGTTACCATCCTTTGGGACTGGATATCCCTTTTCCCATCAATTTTAAGAAACTAGAGTTGGCCTAAGGGCCAAATAATTGTTACTTCTTGTGATTATTTATTATGGAGATACTTCTGTAAATTGTAAGGTTATCTCAACTGTGACCAAGCTCACTGTTGTGAAATATAATATGTTTTTTCCTATTGTTTACACAAGTATAGTGAAACATTATTGTGAGTGTAATTTTTCAGTGTAGGAAACAATTATGATGTTAAACATGTGGGTGGAAAAAAAGAATCCTTGAGTTAAGACTTCCACAGTCCATAACATCAAGGGAACTATTTTACGGATTAAAACTTTGTAATGATTTTATCATTGATATTCATATCATACGTCCAGAGCCATACCACGAGTCAAAAAATATTTATTCTATCTTACTGAAATCGCATAGGCATGAAGAGTAATAGAGGTGCTATCTATGTTGTGATACATGCAAATGAGAACTACACATTCAAACAAGATTTATTACAAATTAACTTGTCATGCATACAGGTCTTTTACAGAAGTCTGGGACTCGACAAATCAACTAAAAACATAAATATACAATGGACATTTAACTCACTAGTTCAAATATACGCATTAGTTGGGACGAAAGATTTTTTTGAGACCTAATAAGAGACGCACATTATTCTATTCATAACCTGTCCACTCTACGCGGACGCTTAGTTTTATAATAAACCTGGGAATTTTTTGAAAATGAAAGCATTCGTGGTAGTTGTATTATTTATTAATCCTGGCCGCTTAGTAAAATGAACAATGATCATGTTAAATAGAAATAAAACTATATATTACAATATATAATATTATAAACATATATTAAGAATTGAACTCCAGCTTTACTTGAATTATTTGATAACAAAAAAATTCTCTCAGGCATATAGATGTGGCTGGGTAGCACCTAGTTATAGCAGATAACATTTTTTAAATGGTAGAAAATTTAATGATGGGAATCTCCTATGCATAATTCGTTTTAAAACAAATTTCAAAGAGAAATATTAATATGACTATGCCTTAGAGGAACTTCGTAATAACAATATGTATAACTCAGAGTGAGACATCAGTCTCTAAATGGAGAGGTTATGTATTATGTTCTTTCATAGTATTTGAAAATAATAATTTAATAATTTCTTTTTAATTAAAAAATAAAATTTATTTTATTATATTCATCTTAAGTTAACATGAATTTTGTTGAAGTTAAGGTTTGAAGTAGTTATCTTAGTTTGTTATTAGATAAGTTATTTAATAGGGTGAAACACTAGCATACTTATGTTATATAATATACGTAATATGTGCCATAAATTCTTGTCAAACTATATATTTATATAAACTATATATTTATATATTATATAAATATATAGTTTGACAAGAATTTATGGTACATATTACGTATATTATATAACATAAGTATGCTAGTGTTTCACCTATTAAATAACTTATCTAATAACAAACTAAGATAACTACTTCAAACCTTAACTTCAACAAAATTCATGTTAACTTAAGATGAATATTATATAAATATATAGTTTGACAAGAATTTATGGCACATATTTAAAATAGGTGCCTCGTGAACTTTACGTCTCGACATATTTTACATACATAGATTTATATAAATATAAATTAAAGCATGATATGTAAAATATGTCGAGAAGTAAAGTTCATGAGGCGCTTATTTTAGATGTGTGACATAAGTTCTTGTCGAATTATATATTTATATAATACATAAATATATGTAATATACACCTCTCGTTATATATTACATATAATATTATATAATATATGTATGCTAGTAACAATGCTGCAGAGAGTTGCATTATACGAGAAAATGATACCAAAAACTAAAGTACGGAAAAGAAGGGTGGAGTTGCATGAATAAAATAGCTTTCCACCCCCTATATATTTAACATTTCCTTGAGAACCATAAGAATTTGTAATGAATTTCATTGAACTACGTTAAGGTATATTTTCTACTAGTTAAAACCAACAATATCCAAGATAATATATTGACATTAACTGGAAAGAAAAATATTTTCTAATATTCATTTAGAAAAAAAGTTGCAAACAACAACTAAAATGAGAAAATGTTAACAATTAATCCTTTTAGACTCAAACATGTTTCTCATTTTGATAAAAATGTCCCAAACAACAACTAAATTGAGAAAATGTTAAGAATTAATCCTTTTAGACTCAAATATCTTACAAATGATGAGCATAATGATGAAAATTATGACAATGATAATGATGATGATGACAAAGATGACAACTATGCCACAATTTGTAAACCTTAAACCCTAAATATGCACGATAATGATGGTGACGATAATGATGATGATGGAAGATGACAATGACCATGAATGTGAAGAAGACATTCACGATCATGATCTAACGATGATTATATCGACGTTGATAATCATGATGGTGACTATGATGGCGGTGAAATGAATACCTAAACATGTATGATAATGATGGTGACAATAATGATGAGGATGAAAAATGAAAATGATCATGATCGTGAAAATCACGATCACGACTTGATGACAATTGCAATATTTAATTTTATTTACAAATTCACATAATAATATCAATAATACTAATAACATTAATATTCACGATGATGATGATGGAAAAATTATTGATGGTGGTGGCGTCAATGATGGCGATAATGATGATGAGGATAATGATGACAATAGAGACAATGATAGTGATGACGATGAAAAATATGCCACAATTTGTAAACCTCAAATCCTAAATATGTACGATAATGATGATTATGATATACGACTTACAATGAATGTTACCATGATTGTGAAACTCATGACCATGATCTAATGATGATTATATCAAAGATGATAATCATGATGATGACAATGATGAAGGTGAAATGAAAACTATAAATAAGATTCCGATGAAGACAATTATGACGATGATGACAAGGATAACGAGGATGATGGTGATGATTAAGATGACAATAACCTTGATGATAATGATGTCACTATCATTACTAATAAAATTCTAATAAGAATATAATATTAATAATAATTTTTTTATTAATATAAATTATTTAATCATATATTTATATATAATACTATAAGACAATAACCATAAATGTGAATAAGACATTACGATCGTGCGGATCTAACAATGATTATATTGTGCGACGGTGATGATGAGAAATATGTTGATGGTGGTGGTATCAATGGTGGCAATAATGATGATGAGGATAATTATAACAACGGAGACAATGATAGTGATGATGATGAAAAAGATGACAACTATGCCACTGATTTGTAAACCTTAAACACTAGATATGCACGATAATGATGGTGACGTTAATAATGATTACGAAAGAAAATGGTGGTGATAATGATGATGAGGATATTGATGAAAATGGAGACAATGATAGTGATGATGATGACAAAGGTGACAACTATACCACAATTTGTAAACCTTAAACCCTAAATATGCACAATAACAATGGTGATGATAATGATGATTATGGTAGACGATGGTGGTGATAATGATGATGAGGATAATGATGACAACAAACACAATGATAGTGATGGTGATGAAAAAGATGATAACTATGCCACAATTTGTAAACCTTAAGTTCCTCGAATGTGCAAGATAACGATGGTGATGATAATGATGATTACGATAGTCGATGATGAATGTGACCATGATTGTGACATTCATGATCATGATCTAATAATGATTATATTGATGATGATAATCATGACAATGATGGTGAAATGAAAATGATGAATAAGACACTCGACGAAGAAAATTGTGACAATGATGATAAGGACAACAACGAGGATGATGGTGATGATTAAGATGACAATAACCATGATGATAATGATGATGTTGATGATGATGATGTCACTATCATTGTTATAAAATATAATAAGAATATAATATTAATAATAATTAATTTTTGTTAATTATAATTATTATAAATTAATATTAATATAACATAATCATTATTTATATATAATACTATAAGACAATGACCATGAATGTGAAGAAGACATGGTTGTATCATGATCTAATGATGATTATATCAAAGATGATAATCATAACAACGACTATGATGATGGTCGAATTAATTCCTAAACATGTATGATAATGATGGTGACAATAATAATGAGGATGCAAAAATGACAATGACCATGATCAGAATAATCATGATCACGATCTAATGATGATTCGCAATATTTAATTTATTTACAAATTCACATAATAATATCAATAAATTAATATTATTATAATATAATCATTATTTATATAAAAGACTATAATTTATAAATTAATATTAATATATTATAGTTTATATTATAATTTATAGTTATAATTATTTTGTATATTATGATAAATATATCTTAAATTATTATAATATGTATGTGTTTGCTTATTCACCTAATATGTTACCTATTTAAATAATTTATTTAACTTATTTACCTTTTTATTAATCTTATTAATCTCATATGGTATGCTAAAGTTAATTACCTATGTAACCCACATGTTAAACTTATTTTCTATTTATTATTTAACCCATATGTTAAACTTATTTACTTACTTAGTATCTTAAAATTATTTACCTATGCAACACATATGTTAAATTTATTTTCTATCTATTATTTACTTATTTACCTTTTTATTAACAATCTGTTGGTGTGAGTGGCATTTTATTTGCCTTTTATTTATTAGGTGTATTGCCACCTCACCAAGTGAGTCATCTCACTTAGGTGGGAGCATAGATCTTAGGTGTCATATTAGTTATGACAGATTCCCTTACAGAATTTGTCATATGTGTAAGTATGCGTCATAGGAGTTACATTCCCATTTGGGAAAGTAACTCCTCTTCTCCATCATGGAGGCATATTTTTCTTACATGGGAGTTACTCACTCACTCCCCTATATGTACACCACCCTCTCTATCTATCGAAGGGAGTATTGAGCCTAGTTTTTCCCTTAATGCATGCACATTGCTCTCATGGTTGTGTTCTTGCTTGAATCTTGAAGCTACACCATTCCGCATTGAGTGCAAAAAAATTTTATGGACACAGATTCCCTCCAGATCTTTGTCCTTCCTCCCTCCTACATGGTATCAAAACCAGACAGTTAAGCATGCCCATCCTGGAATAGTACTGGGATGGGTGACCTCCAAGGAAGTTCCACTATGGTTTCCTCCTAATGTTGTTAGACTTGATTGGGTGTATACGTAGTGGGAATAGAGCTCATGTGGCTGAATCTGGCTCCATTATGTTGGGGGTCTTGGCGTAATAGATGGTTAACATGATGAAATCCCTCTCTACCACCAATTCAAGATTTTGGTGGAACCGAAAAATCGTACATGGTATCAGAGCTCGGGGATCGAAATCATTTTGCTCGCTTTAGTTTCTTACTATTCACTATCTCTTAGTTTCGTGTGCAAGATCTCAGCTTGCTTTGTGCTCTACTTACATTTTTCAAGGGTTTTGTACTTGGTTTTACACTTATGTATGTTGTGTTCATGTCAATAAAAATTAAGAGTTTGAAGGTGTTGGTTTGGTGTTTTAAGAAGGATAGAAGAGCCCTTAAAGGGCCCAACTCGGCCCCATCTCATGTTGGGAACCGAGTTGTCCCTTGCTCGGTTTTCATTATTTACCGATTTACATTAAGAAATATTTAACAACTCGTTTTCACGAGCTCGTAGTTTGTTCTATGCATATCGCATTGGGTTGGATTCACTGCTCGTCAATTTGTATTAATCCTTTGACTCATCGACCATAAATTTCTCATGTTTTATTTCTTGTTATGCATTGTGCATTAGCTCTTGTTAATAGCTTTACTCCCATCCTCGCAAGCTCTTGTTTCATTTTTGGCTCGATTTGTATGTTTTGTCCTATATCCAACTCAAAGCTCCATGCATCTGTTCTCACTTTGCATTCATTCTTTGGCTCAGTTGAATGTATTTTGGCATGTGTTTGTCAACTTGTGCCTTGTGCTTAACTCTAGGATCTACGTTGAACTATTCATGCTTCACCGTGCTCAGGTTACTTGATGACCTTGTCTACAGTAAATGTTCGCTTTGTGTGTTTGTTCCTTAACTCAGTTCTGTTTTTTTGCATAAATCTGTTTCTTTCGTTAACTCAACAGATTGGTTTTCAATGAGCAAGGATTATTGGTGCGTTGCTAAGGTATTTTCTCTCGCCCTTGGATTTTCAACCTTGCTCAGGGTAGTTAGGCTCCATCGCGTTGACATGCTCATTCATTCGCTTTGGAGGCCTATGCGAGTTCATCAATTATTTCTATGATTGCGATAGGAATTTGTTTTGAGAATTGCTCTCCACTTCTCGAGCATCTCAAACCAACTCCTGCACACATGGAATGTTCTCTCTTTGATGGTTACAACTGTGTTAGGATTGAAACACGGATGAGAAATAAAATGGAATTAAAACGAGAAATAAGATAAGCATGCAATCACAAGATAAACCCAAGATTTAACGTGGTTCACCCAATGTGGGCTACATCCACCAGAAATAAGCCAACTTTCTCCTTTATTTTGTAATGAAATTACTAGTATAATTCAGATTATTAGCATTAATAGAACACCAAATAACACAATATTTCAGAATAATGATCTCAATATGCAATTATAATATCTTCGCCACTTCGTGGGGCAACCTCAAACCATATAATAAGACTCAAATGCTCAAATGATCATGAACTACTACCTACAATCCCCTATATAGACTATTCATATGCTATGGCCATCACCAAGGCCGACCTATTAAGCATGATAAAGTATAAATGACATAATAAAATGATATGGTAATCCACAAGTCGGCTAATCATATCCTAATACAAGTAATAGGTTAAGGTGTAGCATGCCCTTCCCCTTCAAACCAACATTGTCTTCAATGTTGAATAATCTCGGATGTTGTCTGCAGAAAACCTTCATCCTCTCGGGTTGCATCTTCTATGCTTAGATTCTTCCACTTGATCTAGATATTCCTTAATGTCTCTAGTTCTCACGCCTCTTAGTACATGTTTGCAGAATCTTCTCTAGCTCTCCACAATGATTCTTCCTTCCTCTTCAAGTTTTGTTAACTCGTCTGGGCTTCAAATTTATTTCCAATAACCTTCTTTAGGCATGAAACATGGAATTTGGGTGTATGTGTGACGATGGAGGCAACTCTAGTTTATAAGCAACAATGCCATTTTTGTAGAACCTGATAAGGGCCATAATATTTAGGAGCAAGTTTGTTGTCCTTTTCTATTGCTTTCGAGACATCTGTTTGTAAGGCTAGAGACATACAAAATCCCAGTCACTAAATTTTTAATGTCTTTCACTACGGTGTTGATCTACATGTTGTTCCATCTTGTTTTGTGCTAATGCTAAATTCTCCTTCAAACTATCCAAAACACTCGTTGTTGATGTTGAATGTGTTCCTCAACATCTCTCGACCTTAGTTTTCACCCTTAAGGAGGAAGTGATAGAAGGTGGATGGTAACCGTATAATGCTAAAAATGGGGTCATTTGAGAAGAGGTATGAAAAGATGTGTTATACCATTCTGCAAGTGGTAGCCATTTAATCCACCTTTCCTACTTATCCGATAAAAACAACGTAGATACCCCTCTAAGTATTTGTTGACCACCTTTGTTTTCCCATCGGTTTGAGGATGATAAGATGAATTGTGAGCTAACTAAGTACCCAAACATGAAAATAATTCCATCCAAAAATTACTTGTGAAAATAGCATCACGATCGCTTACAATTATCTTTAGGGTTCCATGTAGCCTTTGAAGCTGTCTCCAAAAAAATAGTTGATCAGTATTAGGTGCAAATGGATGTGATAGGGCACAAAAATGGGAATATTTTGTGAGCCTATCCACAATCACAAAAAAACATTCTTCCCCTATGAACAAGGAAATCGGTGATGAAATCCATGGAGACCTCCTCCCACCTCTAGCTAGGAATTGGTAAGGGTTATAAGAGACCCGGTGTCTTAATTATTTCCCCTTTATTCGTTAGTAGACTAAACACTTTGATACAAACTTTTGTACATCCCCTTGAGTCCTTCCCAAAAGAAGTCTCTTTTTATTCTATGATATGTCTTCAAAAACCAGTGTCCTTGATAGGCGAGGCATGTAGCTCGCAAGAATCTTATGCTTCAAATCAGAATCTTTACTCAAGTATAACTTGTCCTTGTACCATAGGGCATGACCTTTCCACTCGAATTTGTTAGATGTCATAGATCCTTACTTTATATTTTGTATTAGAGATTGTTTATCCTTGTCTTGATCCCATTCCAATCTTGCTTCATCCACCCAATCGGCCATCAACATGGACATTCCACATAGTAACGCATCTGCGGATGTATCCCTTCTAGACAACGCATCGGCTACTACATTTTCTTTACCCTTTTTTGTATATGATTTCAAAATCATAACCCAAAATTTTGTTACCCACTTTTGTTGTTCCTCATATGATAACCTTTGCTCCAAAAAGTATTTGAGACTATCATGATCAGTTTTTACCTTGAAGTGTCTACCCATGAGATAGGGCCTCCATTGCTTGATTGCATGAAGAATAGCCATCATTTCTTTCTTATAAAAAGGTTTGATCAGATCTTTTCCTTTGAATTAGTGACTCTCAAATGCAATTGGTCTTCCTTCTTGCAATAGAACTGCTCCCAATCCCGATCTCAAGCGACACATTCAACGTTGAAGGTTTTGAGAAGTTGGGAGTAGCTAAAATTGGGGACTGCCTGCACAATGCTTCCTTCAACCGCTCAAAGGATTTAGTGGATAAGTTTGTCCAATGGAAGGCATCCTTCTTTAGTAATGCGAGTGAGTGGGATTGTTATTCTACCATATCCCCACACAAATCTTCTAGTAGTACTGTTAGTCCTAGGAACCCCAAATATTTTTGAGAGTTTTGGGCCTTGGCCATTCCACCATAGCTTTGATCTTCTGAGGATCAACTTTGACGCCTTCATGGGATACAATGTGACCCAATTACTCTACCTCTTGTACACCAAAATAACATTTGGATGGCTTTGCATAGAGCGTATGTTTCTCCAAAACTTCCAACACTTTATTTACATGTTGTAAGTGTTCTTCTCATGTCTTACTATAAATCAATATGTCATCAAAGAAAACTAATACAAATTTCCTTTAAAATGGCCTAAAAACAGTGTTCATCAAGCTTTGAAAGGTTGAAGGTGCATTTGTAAGACCAAAAGGCATTACCAAAAACTCATAATGGCCCTCATGAGTCCTAAAAGATGTTTTATGAACATCTTCCTCTTTTATTATAATTTGATGGTACCTGAATGAAGATCTAATTTTGTGAAATAAATAGCACCATGCAATTCATCAAGTAAATCATCAATTACTGGAATAGAAAACTTATCTTTGATGGTGTACTTATTGAGTTCTTGGTAATCTAGACACATCCTCCATGTTTCATCCTTCTTACGTACCATGACCACTCATGAAGAATATGCACTCTGGCTAGGCTTGATGATACTTTCCTTCAACATTTATTGAACCATTTTCTTGATCTCACTTTTATGGGAATATGGGTATCTGGATGGTCCGATGTTAGGTGTTTAGCTCCTGGAATCAAATGAATGGCATGACCATGATCCCTAATCTGGTGGTAGTTCCTTTGGAATTGCATCAAAAATAGATGAGTAAGCATCAATAATCTTCAAGATCGGGTGGCATTGAAGACTTTGTATGTTGTACTTCTATGGAAAATAACTTGCTATAAATCCATTTGCTCCTTTTTTGAGAACCTTCGCATCGATGAGAGATAATAATCTTTGGAGACTTAGCTACCATCCCATTCAATTGTATTGTCCTTCCATCTAAATGAAATCGCATGAAAAATTCTTGGAAATACATCTCTATAGTACCTAAGGTTGTGAACCATTGGACACCCAAAACAATATCGCCCTCCCATATAAATAGAAAATATAGGTGAGTCTAACATGTAGTCTCCCATAGAAATATTGATACTTATGGCACTTTCTTATGCACTTGAATGTCCCACCATCTACAATCATAACTTACATTTCGGGAGTTGGGTAAATAAAACAATTGAGGTGGATAGCTAACTTACTATTTATGAAGTTATGAGTACTCCTCGAGTCAATCAATATTGTTACGTTCTGGTTTTTGAGATAGCCAATAACCTTGAGTGTTTGAGGAGTAATAATACCTGACAATGCATGGCAAGAAATTGTAGGTTGGTGATCCTCTACTTCATCTTCTATTTTTTCCTCAAAGCATCTCCTATAATTTTAACATCCTCATCATCCTCATTACCTCCGTCAATATAGAACAACATCTTCTCAACAAAGAACTACAAAGAAATTTTTCCTCTCCTCAATGTGCCATGATAATAGAATCAGAAATCTTGAGTGGATTAAACATACGTACCTCATGCTCGATGTGGTCCTTAAGGCCCCCAAGAAATAGGTCATTAAGTTTCTCTTCCAGTATATTCTCCACCCTTAAGGATATGTTCTAGAATTGATGTACATAATCTTTGGTGATCCTGTTTGTCGTAACTTTCCAATTGACTAAAGTAGTTCTCTCGGAAACACTTTGGAACTATAGTGCAATTACAACTCCTCGATAAAAGTTGTCCAAGTGACACTAAGACCATTCTTACGCCTCCGAGCACATAACCATCGATACCAAACAAATTGGTTTGCTCAAGATATAGGGATGCCAATGTCACCTTTTGTCCACGATGGTGTTTGATGTAGCTTAAAGAAGTTCTCCATTTGAGTTATCCAATTTATGGAATCTTTACAATCAAATTTGTGCATATCCACTTTCGGCATCTTGTTTTGTGGTTGCGAATAAGTTAGATTCTGATTGGGCTGGAAAAGTGATCCAACATGGTTATTTTTCCATGATTTGAACCGAAGATCCTCCTTGGTTGATATGGGCCGATTTGGGCCATACTTTTACCGTTAACATGTTAGATGATATCATCCAATCGATGATTGATTTGGGCTATGTCTCCTTTAGAGGCCATCTCGGATTGTACATTTCGTAACTCATACTCAAGTTGGATCACCTTATGATCAACTAAGGTAAACCCTAGTCTTTGAGGAATATGTATTTACCCCTTCGACTCCATCTCTTCAATCACTATCACATCTTTATCCGGGGTTTTACCGGAGTAACCGGATTATTTTTGCTCTTGTGGAAGGCCCCGTCATGATATCAAACCTTAGGGTTTACGGTTTCGATACAAATTTGGCCAAATATGAAACAACACAGAGAATATATTAAAAAAATTTGAGATCTTTCGAAAATGTAAAGAACTTGAAAAATTCCACAATTTGCACCCTAGGGAGTGATTTTATGAAGAAACCTAAATTTGTAATAACTTGTGAAAAATAAATCAAAAACGTCTAAAATTTTCAGGGAAACTTACTTGAAATGTTTTGCAACTTTTTAAAAACATCTCCCACAAATTAAATTTGGTTTGAAATATATTACGGAAACAAAAATTAGGGTTTTGCCTAATTTTGGCCCAAATCGCACTACGATACCACTTGTAATGAAATTACTAGTATAATTAAGATTATGAACAGTAATAGAACACCAAATAACACAATATTTCAGAATAATGATCTCAATATGCAATTATAATATCTTCGCCACTTCGAGGGGGTAACCTCCAAACCATATAATAAGACTCAAATGCTCAAATGATCATGAACTACTACCTACAATCCCCTGTATATACTATTCATATGCTATGGCCATCACCAAGGCTGATCTATTAAGCATGACAAAGTATAAATGATATAATAAAATGATATGGTAAGCCACAAGTCGGCTACTCATATCCTAATACAAGTAATAGGTTATGGGCGTAGCATATTTAGTCCATAGGAATACAATATAATTCTCTCTTTTCATATTCTAAAGAGTAAATCCATGTATACATATATATAACTCGTGCACCTCTTTGTAAAAAAAAATCTTCAACCACAAGCAACCTAAATATAAAATGCTTATAAATAAGACATGCATATAAATAAGATAAACATAAAATTAACAACTCGTGTTTATTAATAAGAAAATGTTATTTTTATCCATGGCCATGATTTCCTCCCAAAATCAAGGAAAAAAAACAAACTACCACTTCATTTTGCAGTTAGACTCAACATCTTCAACAATCTCCCAATTGGAGACTAACTGATGTAATCCACTGTTACAGCTCATCCTCGGACTCTTCTCTAACTTGTTTCTCTTCTTCAAGATCAATCTTGAATACCTATCGAAGCCGAACAACCTTCTAGCTTCTCTTTTGTCACCGCCTTTGTCAACATATCAACAGGATTCTGACTTGTATGGATCTTCTCCAACATCAATTGTCCATCCTCCAAAACTGATCTAATGAAGTGATACCTGAGTTGTATATGTTTGGTTCTCGAATGGAATGTTGATTTCTTGACAAGATGAATTGCACTTTGGCTATCACTGAATAACCTATAATCCTCCTGCTTCTTTCCCAACTCTTCCATTAAACGTTGCATCCATATCATTTCCTTGCTTGCTTCCGTAGTAGTAGAGTACTCTTCGTCCGTAGTAGACAAGGCAACAATCTTCTACAATTTAGAAATCCAACTAACTATCATGCCACCAATAGTGAATACATAACATGTGGTGCTCCTCCTACCATCCAAATCTCCAGCCATGTTTACATCAACATATATGTGTAAAGAAACCTATGACCCTCCATAGCACAACTGCCTACTACTAGTCCCTCTCAAGTATCTGAGAATCCACTAGACTGCATTCCAAAGTGCTCCTTTCCTAGATTACTCATGTATCTGCTGAAAACTCCCACTACATGGGAAATGTTTGGTCTTGTGCATACCATAGCATACATCAAACTTCCAAGTCATTGAAGCATATGGAACTCTAGACATATATTCAATCTCTTCATATGTTTTAGGAAAGCTGTTCTTTAGTAAACTTGAAGTGCCCATCCAATGGTGTACTTCTTGTTTTTTCATCCGCATCCTAAACCTATCCAACACCTTGTTCACATACTCTTCTTCCTTCAACCTCGTAAACCCACTTGTTTCTGCAATGCTCTCTTTCCTGAGAAAGCTCGAACCAAATCCAAAGTTTGGTTGTGATCCAAGGAGTCCATCTCCTCGTCCATACCCCGCTCCCACTTTTTCCACGTTTCTACGTGCATTGCTTGTTCAAACCTTTACGGTTCTCCACCATCCGTCAATAAACAATATTAAATCTCATACGAAGATAATCGTGCAAGAGGTTTACTCACCCTAGTAGAACGTCTTACAATATTTTTGGATTTTGAGGCTCTTGTTGTTCTTGTTGATTTTTATCTCAGTAGAATTAACACCGATTTTTCCATGATTGATGCCAATTTGTTGATTTTCCAGTCCTTTGAGCACTTCTATATATTTTATCTCATCAAGTGCTACATACTCATACTTTTCTAGCTTCTTATCTTGTAGTTGTTCCTGTACATAACCCTTTCACCTGAAAATAATATCCCTAATCCTAATGATTTTCTTCTCATCCAAACTTATTAATAGGAATAAAAATCATCGTGCCATATCCAATGAAAGTACATTTATTTGACTTAGCTTCTAGCTTGGTCCTATTCTCTTTATCTATGTGCACAAATGCTTCACAACCAAAAACTTTTTAAAAGAATAGTTTACCTCCTTACAGGTCCAAGCCTCCTCGGGTGATCCACCTTCGATTTATTTCTCAAAGACCTACTTTATTTCTTCATCACATCGATTTGTCTCTAAGGAGGTTCTTCTTGATCTATTTCTTGTAAATTTCAATGTTCTATTCTTTTTTTTTTCACCAAACTCGTAAACTTGTACACAAGAAGCTGAAACACAATATTAGTCAAAAAAATAAATAAACGACCAAAATGTCTTCAAAAGTCTCTTTTCTAGGAACATTTCTCTTTTTCTTCACCAACTGCTTCTTCATGCACTTTTCCTCTTCTCCTTTGTCTTCTTTTATTCTCAACAAGTGAATCAACTAGCACTTAAACCTCCTCTTCAACCTCCATCCAATTATCTAGATTCTTATCATCTCTAGACACAATTTCTCCAACATCTCAAACATCTTCAAATCACTTCTCCAATTTGCTATCTCCTTATCCACCCCTACTTCTCTCATCCGATTCCTTGTCTTCATTATTATTATCAATTTACAAGAGCAATAACCACTCTCGATACCAAATGATGTAGAAAAAATAGCTTACCGAACTACCCAATGAGTTAGAGATGACCAAATCACCAAACACTCCCTTATAGCCCTCTAAGAGGATCAACTTCTTACAAGCCAAAAAAGCTTCTCAAGCATGCAAATCGGCTTATATGAAACTCGAGGGTTTTATCCTTCATACACCCCTGTAATTATGCTTCATAGATGCAATTCCAACAACTAAATTAGTTAGAAATAGTAGTAAACAAAACCTCTTATCCAAACTCATTAAAGTGTCTTGCGTTTAACCCTTAAGAGTTGCCTTCTCTCACTCTTAAACATGCATTTCTTTGTTTTTAGAATTTTTAAAGAGATCCATTCATCTTGAACCTTGTTTACCAAGCACATTCATGCTAAAAAAAAACTTGTGTGGAATCAAAATACAAATTCACCTTTCCTCAAAATTTCAAAAATTATCTTATTAGGCTTTTAAGCCAATTCGGTTGTGAGTTGGTGTTGGGTGAAATCTAGAAAGACCCGGAACAAGATGAAAGTTGTTTTGATCACCCTTTATCTTCCGTAAGGCATTCACCAAATTTCATTCCCCAACTCTCTATGCAAACCTCTTTTCCATCACTATGCTCTCACACCTAGTCATTCTTCCTTATAAACTGGTTTTTGAGTTTTTCTAGCTTAAATTTTGTTTTAGGAAGGTTAAAAATGTAGACCAAGCGTCATTTTAGATACCGATTTGTGTCTTCTATCTATATACCAAGTTTTAAGTACCAACTCTATGCATAGATCCCATTTTCTTCTTCTAGGAGTAAAAGAGGGATGTATGCATACCAAAAGAGGGATTTGTGAATACCAAGTTTTAAGTACCAACTCTAGGCATAGATCCCCTTTTCTTTGGTTCAAGGAAAGATTAAATTAAGGTTGAAGATATAAGAACAAAATATATTCTAATTCTAGAGCATACTTATGTATTTTTTATTAAGGGTAAATGGTCTTTTTTTTAAAACATACCTATGTTAAAGACCAAAATCAATTGTTTAGATTCAATGTAGCTTCTAATAGTTGTTATTCCAAACATTGTAAAATAGGGGTTGGAATATTTGCATACACATTGAGTGTTGCTAATGGTATTTTTAAAACATGAGGGGCTTGATAATAATGGAAGGATAACATAGGCCCTCAAACATCGATTGTTTTTATTGAATTTTACAAAGAATTAAGGCTAGATTACACTTTTAAAGGAGATCAAATTTCTAATTTGTAGTGAAAAAACTAAAGAAACTGAGTAATGTGTTTTTAGATTAAGGATTGAAGAAAACATATTCACATAATTAGATTTATCTTTGAACAAAATTTCTTAAAATATAAGGTTTTCTTATTTGATAATTTTTTTGAGTAAATTATTAAAAATTATTCCTAGTGTTCCTTATATTTTATATTAGACAGGTTAATATCCTTTATTCATGTAAATTTTTTTATTTATTAATTTATATTTGCTTAAATTTAACTTCATATAGACGGATGCTAATGTTGTGTACTTGTTAATGCAAATCACCTTCAAGATTAACAAGTTCACAGACATTACTTTTATGGTGCCATTCTCATTCACTCTAAAGCCTAATCAACTCCACATTTAAAATCCAAAATAAGCTGTCACATTTTAACCGTCACCATAGGTGTTCAAAGCATTAATTTGACGGTAGAGATTGATAAACATTATATATTTCTAAGGGAAAAAATGATGCACTAAGTGGCACATGAATCAATGAGAATCCAACTACGTGGAAAAGCTGGACGTTGTTCATAACTGAAAATCAGTGAAAAGCGCTCATATTTGGTTTCATGGGCGGGAACTCGTATTATTTGGTTATTCAGGGTGGAAAACTTTCCTAATACAGAAAAAATAGCATGTGAGAACTTTTCTAATACAGAAAAAATAGCATGTGAATGAAGAAAGTAAGATTTCCAGAGGACACAACCAAGTTAGAAAGACATCGTGCGTTATTTAGGAGGAAGCGAGGTGAGGTGGATGAGAACTTTGCCCCTGCTCGCACCACTGAAGAGTGAATTAAACGCATCAACAAAGCTTTCTATGCCCTCCTTCACGTCCTCCACGTTTTTGATTTTACCCTCTTTCATATACCCTCCCACCTCCTCTACAAATTCTTCCATCCGATGCAAGTATTTATCAAACAGAAATCCTTCCATCTTGGCGCATTTCCCCACCAAGTTGAGCAGGTTTCTCACCCCGTATCGTTTCCTCCATTCCCCCTGTCATGCCACACCAATATATTCATTATTATTATCATCACATACATAACTGAAAATCAATTTTTCCACAACCCATGCATCATAATCATCACCTGATTATATTGAGAAAGCATTCCACAGATTGGAATCCTGGCGTTCATATTGATGTGGTTAAGAACGCTCTCTAACATTTTCCCTCCAACGTTGTCAAAATAAATGTCTATTCCCTTTGGAAAGTATCTGCAGTCTCATTATGAAATTAGTAAGAGTCAGAAACCGGCAAGTACAAAGTGCTGGCGTCTACTCTTTCCCTCAATCACAAAATCCATATAATATATGACACATTCATTGCGATATAAATGGCAATGCAATATAGTACCTGGCGAGCGTTGCATCCCAATCTGTCTCTGAATTGTAGTTGAAGGCATCATCAAATCCAAATTCTTCTTTCACCATCTTCACCTGCTAATCCATAACAATGTGTAAGGAACTCTAACTCACATAAATTAGCAAGTTATTTTTGTTAAGAGTAATATAAGGAGATTAATGATTATGACCTTTTGGTCGGTACCAACACTACCAACAACACGACATCCTCTGATTTTAGCTAACTGACCAACTATAAGACCAACTGCACCGGCTGCAGAGGAAACAAACACTTGCTCTCCTGCTTTAGGCTCTCCAATTAACACTAACCCCACCCATGCCGTCATTCCAGGCATGCCTGCACATAAATATCATTTATTATTTAACCATCCACCCAAAAAAATTCGAGACAATTTGAAATGCCATTACATACCCAGGGGTCCCAAATAATGGGAGGGTTTGGCCAGAGTGGTGTCAACTTTTTTCAAAGCGGATGCGGCAACGATGCTGTACTCTGCTACTCCGTACAAACCAGTGACCACATCGCCCTCTTTAAACTCGGCATTGGCCGACATCACCACCGTTCCCATCATAAGACATCTGATCGGCTGTACAAAATAAACAAAGATGCTTCAATGTCGATTAAACTACTTAATCTGCACTAGGTATGTATTCTCTCATTACTTAGAAAGAAGGTTAAAAGGAAAAAGAAAAACCTCGTCCAAATTTAGGCTGTTGAAATAGAGACCATCTTTGGCTTGATTTCTGAAAAACCAGCGGAGATATGGATCCACAGACACCCACTGGTTGTGCACAACAACATCACCATCCGATCCATTTGTTCCTACACTTTGGAAATCCAAGTGGGTTTCTATGATTTTGATATGGTTCTCGGTGAGAGGCCCTTCATTGGCGCAAGACAGCAATATCAACTCCTTATTCATTATACATTTGTCCATGGTTGGAGTTGCAGAAGGATTTTCTCTTTTTTATGTGCTGAATAGAGCAAGTGCAAGACACACTCTCATTCTTGCTCGCCCATGTTCCCTTTTATTCGAAAATGTTGACGTTGATAGGAAATATGCTGAATGGGTGGTTGACAATTTCTTTAGTCTTGGCTATCATTTTCATTCATTTCTAGATACTTTTCTGTCATTTATTCCATCGCGCCTGAAACACTAGTATTTTATGCGGTGACGTAGGTAGGTTGGTGTGGTTGTAGTTGGATGCTTAAGACAGGGGAGTCAATAGTTGACTGCCTTTGGCTTCCTTTTTAAAACAATAAAATTATAATGATGACATGTGGACGACAGATAGGTGTTTAAAAAAACACGAGTTACGAATCGACATTATAAGGGCATGATCTTCCAATATAGCCTCATTTCAACCTTTAAATGGTTTTCTAATTTTCTTTTCATCTTCGTCACCATATTACCTCATTTCAAGTCTTTCCGTGTGACCATCAATCCTATCATGTTATATTTTTGTTCACTTATTTTTAGTGCTTACTAAGAGGAAATTTTACTATTGTTTTCTTCTCTTAATATGTATATATATATTTTTGAATTTTTCACAAAGTAATTAATTTTAAAAATTTCATTCATTAGTTATTTCGAAGAAAATATTAGGACTGTTAGTTAATCTTCGTTTAGTGCTCACATTATTATGAAGGTTGTTTGGGTGAGATTTGGTTGTTAAACCAAACTCACGTGAATAGTTTTTTGTGAGGAGTATTGTTAAAACAATTTCCTAAATTATAGGAGCATTCTCTCCTATATGTATATATATATATATATATATACACACACATATGCATGTATGTGTGTGTGTGTGTGTATATATATATATATATGTATATGTATACATGTATATATATATATATATACATGTAGATATATATACATATACATACATATACATATATATACATATATATACATATGTATATATACATATATATACATATTATATGTATATACATGTATACATATATATATACATGTATATATATATATATACATATATATATACATACATATATATATATATATATATATATATATATATATTTGTATTGTAATACGAAGTTTAATCGAATGAATCAGAGCATTATTGTTTCATTTGGTATCGAGCAATTTGATATTTCCTTGTGATGGAAAATTAGAAGGAAAATAGGGGCAATGCCAAATCTGTATTCTTTCCCCAAATGCATGTGTAACTCCTCAATTCAGAGTGATTTCGTATGAATAGTTTGTTGAGAGCATATTAGAATTTTAAGGTATTTGTTTTGCTTTGTGAGGGTTTCGTGAGAAGCTGGAAGATGTTGGAAGGAGACTAGTGTTATACTAGCTAACAATAATACCTAAAGAGATCGAATCATTTGCACTTGGCGTTCGATTGATGACTATACGATCATTTTGGAGTGTTGTCAGCCTTGAATGCATATAGTTGTTCCTGATCATAGTTGGAATTCATCGTTTTCAGATTGAATAATAGTTTTTGGGTGGCTCCAAAATATGACATCAAACTGTTGGTGGTTAGACACACCCAAAATTGCATGTGCTACATTGTCAGAAAACGGTAACAAAAGTCCCCAATGATGATTCATGTCCTTTCAGAAGGTGTTCGAGTTCCTAAACCCATTTGCAGTGTATATTTGTAGCTTAGACATCCTTATCTTTTCCACGCTTTCTTCCAGCTTCCCGCTTCATTCTGTGCATGTTTTGACCTTTAGTGCAGGATCGCCACCCTTCCTAGGCGGCGGTTCTGAAACCACCGCCAAGCAAGGCGCGGCGGTCTCTTGAAATTTTAACACGCGTGATTTCACTTAACTTGACTTCTAGGGTGCGTTTGTGAACCAAATTGCCTAAAAATAGTCTTGATTGCTTGGTATTCCTTCCCTCTTCTATTTTTAAATAGATTTAATTAGTTTGAACTGCCTCTTCACCCAATGATTTGGCACTCCAAGGCTGCCTTGTGCATGAAGGCACATCCCAGCCAATTCCTATATATTCCATGCTTGTATTCAAGCAAATGGCCTGAGAATTTTATGTATCTTGCATATTATTGCTGTCATAATCCTTTGCTGAAACTGCATAGTCAAGCTCTGTTCACTTGTGTTATCTCTCTTCCACTTGCATTGCAACTAGACTACCTTCAAGTTGCCATTTCTCAAGTGCCTTCTCCTATTGTTGCCTTTGCATTCCCAATTCCTTGGACTCATATGGACACATAAAGAAAGAAAGGACAAACTAAGGGGACAAATTATTACACATCTAGATTTACCTCTATTCTATGAATTCCAGGTTGGATTTGTTGTTTGATTTCCTTCATTCATGTAATTTATCATTGTTACATCATATCAAATAGATTAGAAATCAATTTCCTTTCATTTGTAAGTAATTAGTTGATTTCCAAGAGGGTTTAAATCATTAATAGCAACTCCCAGTGACGGATCCTCTTCTTCCCATCCATGTGGATATGAAGGAGAGAATATCTATAGGAGGTTGTCTACACATCATAGATCATTTGGGAAAGTTCTTGTTTTAAGGTTATTTTAGTTTCAATACACTCAGCACATGTGAATAACCATGCCGGGTTATCTCGCTTGTTTAGTTTTAGTGTAGAAATATTTTAATTATTTAGATAGAAGAAAATTGTTGTTTGTGATTGTAATATTTCAGTTTTGTGATTTGTTTAGATTAGTTTCCTTTCAAGTAGTAACATAGGTTGTTAGTTAATTTGGACACTTCAAACTAGATCAACACTTAGATCCAAGTTAGGAAAACAAACCATAGGGAATTTACGCTACCCGTTCATAGCCTCTAAATCTCCCTTTTCCAATTCAGCTACCAGGAGATCACACTACCAGATCTTAGTCATTAATCCTCCTATAGTTAGCTACCCACACATTCAACATCAATCTGCTTTTGTCACGACCTCGGGGGAGTCAAGTGCGGTTGAAGGTTAAATGTCAATTTTCATCAGTACAAATTGTTGAACCCGACGTGAAGGATTAATTCCTTCTTGTTTCCTTTTCTTTGATTGTTATTACCTCACCTCTCAATTTCTTCCCCTATTTTGGTAGGTATTATATACTTACCAAAATATGACTGGAAGAGAGAGTTTGGTGGGCCTTTTGGCTCTAATAGATATTATACCAACGTTCAACCACAACGGTCCCCTTCTCTTTCAAGGTGGGGTGACAATTACATAAGTAACATTCAAACCTCTCCTAGATACACTTCAAACCCCATTAGTTATGTAAGGATGGAAGAGGTTAATCAATCGTTAAACATGCAATATAGTCAACCCAATGCAAACCATATTGTTGTCACAAATGGAACATGTTCTTACCATAGAGTCTTGTCAAGACCTCACATCACCATGCAATCAATAGAAGATGATACATTCACACGAATAACAAATCCTCTTCATCGATGGATGAGTAATTGGATAGAATGAAGGCTACATCCTCTGATATTTCGAATGCCTATCCTAAGATTCTTACTTTTGAGGAAGACAAGAATTATAACACTAAACAATTCATGACAGGGTATCATGAGTCTTCTCAATCAAACCCTACACCATATGCACCCCAATAAGGAACTCAATCCTCTCCCAACGATCTCATTTCTACTTTAGTGGGGAGGATTAGAGAACTAGAAAGTGACCCAGACTTCACAACCAACAAATATAGTAGAGAAGAACACGGGGTATCCGATTGACATCAAAGGATACATCCCTTCTAATGAGAAACTAACGCAATATCCTGTACGACAAGGTTATCCGGTTCATTCAAATCCAGGTGATCTTCTCACAAGGTTAGACACACAAGGGATGGGTCCTCATCCTTCTCAAGCTTATCCTATGCAAGGGCTGGCCGGAAGTGTGTTCTCAAATGCCGCCACAACAGGAAATGCGGCATTCCCTGGTTTTACGCCCATTAGTCCATATCCTGGTACTATCCCACCTTACATGCACATGTATTCAAAAAACTCCCCAGATGGACCCATATACCATTCCTACTCCCTACATGTCATATCAAGGGACCCATTATCGTTCCCATCAACGCTTATAATGTAGCTTATCTAACTCCTCCTCCTCCACCTCCTCATCAAGGATATTCAATGGTGGAATCTTACGCATAATGGGTACATACGATGAGTACTTAAAGAAGCCTCTTGAATTCATCATTTGCAGTGTCATGCTTCCACGCCCATTTCTAGATATTCCAAAATTTAAGGGAGAAGGAGACCGAATGCTCATATCAAGGCCTACACTACTACTATCAGGGAATTGCTTCCTTGGGATGTTGTAGTGGCTAATATCTTTCCAAAGAATCTTGAAGGAATCGCATTGGATTGGTATTACCATATTTTGGAAGCTTCTATACATTCCTTTAAACAACTTGTTTTTGAGTTCATCAAAGCATTTGACATGAAAAAGTTGTTACGTATAGGGATTAGGGAGTTCTTGCATATTAGATAGGAGCAAAATGAATATGTTTCCCATTTCATCCAGAGATGGCACCAAGTTATCTATTCCTCTACAAGTGCACCTAACATGGACCAAGATGGAACTTTGCGATCTTTTCCTTCACTCGCTTAATCGAGAGACTAGGGAGGAAGTCCAGAAGTTTCCTTTCCATAGTTACGAGGAAGTATTAGAAGGTGCACTTTGGATTGACCAATCCACTATAGACAGTGGGCGTAAGATCTATGGTCCCAATGGGAAATTGGTATCCCCAAATCAAAATAATGCAAATTATCAAAACAATGGTGCCAACAACCAAGGACCTAAGGGCATGAATCACAATCATGGTGCTACCACAAATAGTGTTACTGATCAAGTAAAAATGTTGTTCTTCCAAGCAATGGTAGCAATAACAATAAAAACAACTTGGGAAATTGAAGAGGCCCTAAAATTGTGCCATCGGTTAACACAGTTGATGTAAATCGTCCACCACAAAAGTAAAATCAAACCCAAGTCCCAAACCAACATCAAAACTCTAGCCAAGGGGAAATGAATCATGGTTATAAAAATCAATTTCAAAATTATAACCAAGGTTATAATAAACAACAATAAGACTCTTATCAAAGGCCAAGAGATTATGACCCTAACCTATACTATGGTTTCCATAAGGTTCAAGGTCATGACAATAGGAATTTCATCAATTGTATCAAGTTTTAGCAAAGACTTCCCAAAAACCAAAGGCAGCTCTTTGTAGACATGTTCCTAGAAAATCCTAAAACAAACCCACAACCTAGTCATACCGGACCTGTCACACCTCAAAATGCAAACCCTAAATGTCTTGGGATTCCCAAGAATCATCATAATATAAAAAAGGGCATTCATATAGGAAACAACAACCATGAAGCCTCAACTTTTGACAACTCTCAGGTTGCTCCTAACCTTGGTTCAAACGATAATACAAAAATATTGGGATTAGTCAAGCTAGAGGTCGAGCCAGAAATTAATGCAACAAATTAGACGAAGGAGTATGTTTCATAACCCTTACCCACTCTTTCCTTCCCGTAGGATGACGTTCCTGCAATCACAAAACTAGTAGGAGCCTATGATTTAATATTGGATTTGTGTGAGACAGAAAGATGAAGGAGAAAGAATAGAGATTGTATATCTCATATTATTCGTATAACATAAAGCTCACGTACAGTATTTATAGGAAAGAAATTGTACTAGACTCCCCTAAATGAATGGAGAGGTTACACAACTGAAGGAGAGAATAATGGAATACTAGAAGGAGAAGATAAAGAGATAGGATAGACACCTAAAAAATATAAGTTATCCAACGTATGCTAACATTCCCCCCCTTATTACATTATTCTTGCAAATGTGACCTTTGAAAGATTCAAATTTCACTTTTCCAAGGGATTTAGTGAGAATGTCAAGCAACTTGTGCTTCAAAGAAACAAGATCTTTGGAGCTGAATTTGATGGTTCAAGACATGCTCTCGAATGAAATGCAAAGTCAATTTCAATATGCTTTGTTCATTCATGAAAGAATGGATTCGCACGAGCTTGACACACTACGATTGTCGCATGATAGAGAATAGGTGACTATTTTCGAGAATTCCCAGTCATCCATAATGCGACGTATCCATATCACTTCACACATGCTCCTCGTGCGGACGATATTCGCCTCTGTGGATGAGATAGAAACAACATTCTGCTTCTTGCTTATCCACGAGATAGGTCCAGATCCGAGATGAAATATGTATCCTATAGTTGACTTCCTATCATCAACAGATCCAGCGTGGTCGAGTCGACATATCCCTGTAAGAAGAATTGATCATTCTTTTTATATTCCAGACCATAATTAGTTGTTCCTCGGACATATCTCAAAACATGCTTTGCTGCATTCCAGTGACATTTCTTTGGCTCCTGCATGAACCTGGAAAGATAGCTGACAACATAGCAGAGATCTGGTCTGGTGTATGTCAAATAGATGAGCCCTCCAACAAATTGCCTGTAGAGAGTAGCATCTACTTGAGGTGAGTCCTGGAATCTTGAAAGTTGCAAGCCTTTTTCCATGGGAGTGGATATAGGTTTACTGTCAAACATTCTATACTTTTCGGGAGTGTCTTGGCGTACTTTTGCGGGAGACAAAAATGTGATGCTCCTTTTCCATATCTCCAAGCCAAGACAAGTAATGTAGTAGCCCCAAATTTGTCATGTCGAAGGTTCTTTTGAGATCATTCTTCTACAATATCAACCTGATCTTGAACTACCGGTGATCACAAGATCATCTACATAAACAACAAGAATGATAATTTCTTTCCTACCTTCTTTATATACAAATTTGAATCGAGGGGCTACGAGTGAACCCATGCTACAAAAGGTGATCGTTGATCTTGATATACCATGCCACTGGGAGCTTGTTTGATCCGTAAAGAGATTTGATGAGATGACATACCTTTTAGGCTGATTTTCATCAACAAATCCTTTAGGTTGGGTCATGTATACTTCTTCTTTCGAGATCACCATTTAGGAAAGCACTCTTGGCGTCCATCTGCTGAAGTCTCCATCCTTTACGTGTCTTGAAGTGCGTAAACTACTCGATGGTCTTCATCTTCACGAGTGGGTGCAAAGTTTCTTCATAGTCGATGCCTTCTTTACGAGCATATCCTTTGGCTACAAGTCATGCTTTATGTTTGTTGATGGATCCATCGCCTTATATTTTGTCTTGAAAACCCATTTGCAACCTATGGGTTTCTTTTGTAGGTAGATCGACAAGTTCCCATGTCTAATTTTTCATGAGCGAGTCATATTCTATTTCCATAGCTTCCTTCCATTGAATTTGACTGAGTGCTTCATGAACATTATCTGGCTTGGAGCTATTCATGAGTGAACTCATGAGTGCAAAGTTTACCTCATTTCTTGTTTGACTCCTTGTTTTGACTCCGGATGATGTATCAGGAGTTGTTGTAAATGTGAGTCCTTGATAGTGCTTTGTACCCACTTGGATGAGAACTTATTTGCTTTTGGGAAGAAGCGTGTCATTATAGTGAGGATTGATGTGGAGTCACATTCGCAGTTCTCAAGGTCAAAAATAGTTCTCTGGTAGCATTTCTTTTCTCTGAGTAGTCTCCTCCGGCTCATCATCGATTCGAGAGACTAATCGGTGAGATGTGTTTGGAAGTGGATCTTTTTGATCTACTATTGAGTCAAAGGATGACTCGTCACAAACCACATCTCGACTCTCGTATATTTTCTTTGTCTCAGGATCCATGAGATGATACGCCTTCGAGGTAGTACTATAGCCAAGAAGGATACACGAGAGTGTTTTTGGCTCTACCTTCTTTCTCTTCTGAGCTGGGACATGCATGTATGCTATGCAACCAAATACTCACAAATGAGAAATTGATGGTTTTTTACCACTCCATACCTCTTCTAGCATCTTGTTCAGTAGAATCTTTGTTGGTGCCCTGTTGAGAAGATATACAGCCATTTGTACTGCTTCAGCCCAATAGCGTTCTCCTAGCTTTGTAGTTGATAGCATGCAGCGAGCCATCTCCATCACTGTGCGATTGCGATGCTCAACAATGCCATTTTTTTGGGGCATGTAGGGAGTAGTCAAGTGCTGCTTAATGCCGTGATGGTTTAGGAAGGCCAAGAACTTATTTGATGTGAATTCCCCCCCTCGATCTGAGTGGAGTAGAAGAAGTGGTTGTCTAGACTCTTTGACAACACGATGATAGAAGTTCTGAAAGTGTTGAAGAGCCTCACTTTTCTGCTTTAGGAAATATACCCACATCTTGCGAGAGTGGTCATCCACGAACAACTAGAAGTATTTGTATCCTGAAAATGAAGCAGGCAATGGGCCATTCAGATCGGTATGAACTACCTCCAGACACTTCTTGGCATGGAAGGTGCTCGCTTGAAATGGATCTCTGTGTTGTTTTCCTGCAAGATAGCCAGGGAAAATAGGCAAGGAACTGGACAATTTGGGTAGTCCACGGACCATTGCTTTTGAACTCATCTAGTGCAATGAACCGACCGACAAGTGTCCATATCTAAAATGCCATAAGGTAGTTGATTCTATTGTTGAAGCAGATAAATCTACTGCAGAAGATGAAACAATATCTAAAGCAAATAACTTATCTTTTACAAAATCTTTAGCAAGAACCGTACCTTGTCGGGAGATTAAGCATGATTTAATGCCATTTTGAACAAGAAATTCAACCTTAAGGTGATGATTCAAGAGCTGAGTAACTGAAAAAAGGTTGCTAGTCAAGCCAGGAACATATAGTACCTTTGTAAGTGTACATTTTCGTGGCCCCAGAGGAATGGTCACATTCCCTATTCCTTCTACAATGTACTCTTTGTCATCCGCTATCCGAACTCGATCTCCGGTTGGCTCTTCGTGTAGTGAATCAAACAGCTTCTTGACACCTGACATATGCTTTCTTGCACCAGAGTCTATCAACCAGACTTTCTTTGTGGGCTGAGAAGTTTGAGAGACGAGTACAAGATTCTTACTACAATGGGCTCCTTCTGATGTCTCCTCATCAAAGTCATCATCTTCTTGTTGGGCTGCAGAGATGTCCTTTTGCTTTCTCCAGCGGGGACGTCGTTTGGACTTTTGAAAATCTTCGTGCCCGGATGTGCTTGTATGGCTTGAAGGCCCTTGTTTCAAGCTATTGTGCCAGCAGTGATCAGTGTCGTGAGTATTGGTTCTGCAAATGTGACACCATCTCTTTGAATTTTGATCTTTCTGTTTGGGTTGTGCTTTGGATTTGGCTTCTCTGGGGACCTTTCGATTCTTGGCCCACGATTAGGCTTTGAGAACAAGGCTTTGTCCTGAGACTCCTCATGCGATGAAGTGATGGCCTCTTCCTACTGCAGAAAATTCACAAGCTCTTCGAATGTCACTTTTTGTTTAGACACATTCAGTGTTGTAACAAACACTTGAAATTGAGAAGGGAGTGCTCTCAAGGTGATTGGAATGAGAATTTTACTATCCACCATTTCCGAGTGCTAATAACTCCGATCTCGGCTCATGCCACGTGCGCGCAAGAATTCCTCCACTTTCTCGTCGGACCCCATAGAGAGGGTGTGCGGCATTTGAAGATGAAGAATCTTTGTCGATTTTGGCTTCATAAATGGTTGCCAACTTGTCCGGGCCTCCTTGGGTTTCTCCGCATTCTGAACATGCGGTTGCACATCATCACTGATACTGAGCATTATCAACATCAAGGCTTTAGCACTAGCCATGTCATATTTTATTAGTTCATCGGGGGTGTGGGAGAGACCTGGCACAAACCTGTGACAATTCCCATAATCCTTGGCGAAGGATTGTCTTCATTTTTGTCTTCCAGGCCACAAAATTAGGCCCTTTGAGCAACTAAGCATCAGACAAAAGTAACTTTGGAGCAGACATTGTAATAAAAATAATTATTTATTTGAAAAGTTATTACAATTTGGACTCACTGTCGAGAATTACTGGCTCGTAGATGCTCGCGATATTCACGTGCTGTGAGATGACAACGCTTTGTAGGGCGTTCTTCTTCTTCGTCACAATCGGCATCGTATCCGGCTTCTAATTCTTCCCGTACTCGCTTTTGCTTGGCGGTGACGTCAAAAAGAAAGTATTCAAGGAGTCCTTCTCGATCTAGTTTGTCGAATGCAAGATTGCTAGAATTTCGAAGCTCGTTCAGCAAAGCAAAGTAGAACCGGAGCTCTCAGGAGCTTCTCCATGGTGTTCTCTAGGCTGGTGAATTGATATTGTGGCTTTCAGCTGTGGTGACCATGTTATTGACGCTCTCAATTGAGTTTCTACACTCGACATTCGACGAAGTGTTGAAATATCTCCAAGTTTCTAGAACTACCTTTTCACAGAGTTCTCCTCTTTGTTGAAGACTCCTCCACGCAACAGCAAAAGCTTCGAGCCTCCACATAGGTTGATTATATTTATCCCATGTGAACTTCCACGTAGGTAGTTGGTGATATGCCCTCTCACGCAAAGAAGCTTGATCTTTAACACGCAAAGCACTAGGTGACTTCTGTCAGTGAAGATCTCCACGCGGCGTGAATAAGGTTGGAAGATCTCCACGCACAGAAATAAGTTCTCTTTCCTGGCACAGTCCTCCATGTTTTTCTTTCCACGCAGACAGTCTTCTCTCCACCCACGTGCTGCCTTCCTTCACTTGAAAGCAAATGGTTATGCACACAACAACAACTTTAATTTCCATGCAAAAAGAAGACTTCTCAATGTGGTCACGGGCAGGGGAAAGTTTTTACGCAGGTGGCTGAGTAAATCTCCACGTCCAGCTTGTGTTTGATCCTTAGATTGTTTCCTCTCCACGCATCAGTAGAAAAATAAATAGTTTCTCCTTTCCAATGCACCAGTAGAAAAAAGCAGTCTTTCCAGTATGCACGGGAAGAAAAAGAAAAGAGAAATTATCAAAAGACCAGGTAGTGGAGGGTGAGACTCCTCCCAAGGAGAAGCCGAGAAGGTCATGCTCCAGCTAAAGTGGAACAAGTTATATTCTGCCACCACGATCTTGTAGATTACGATCTCAAGGATCTGAATTCCTCCTCACTTTGGGTGCCATCAATGGCGAGAGAAATAAGCACATATGATTTGGTGGAATAGATGCCTTATCTCTACGTGTGTGTTCTCAAAGCTAGAAATCGGCCGAGGACCTCAGCGTGGAGCTAGGATACGATACCAAAGCGTGAGACGGGAAGATGAAGGAGAAAGAATAGAGATTGTATATCTCATATTATTCTATATAACATAAAGCTCACGTCTGATATTTATAGGAAAGAAATTGTACTAGACTCCCTAAATAAATGGAGAGGTTACACAACAAAAGGAGAGTATAATGGAATACTAGAAGGAGCGAGATAAAGAGATAGGATAGACACCTAAAAATATCGATTATCCAACGTATGCTAACAATTTGAACAAGACATTTTCTCACATTTCAATTCTAGATTTGCTTAAAGAATTCACTGCGCATCATTCTGCGTTTCTTAATGCACTAGGTCTTGGTCATCTCATCAATGTTACATCACCTCGTAGCACTCAAATAAATCATATTGACTTTAACATACATCATCAAAAGGGACAAAATGATAGGGATCTTTGGGTTTTTGTTTGATATAGACAAGAAGCCATTAGACGCTGAAAATTGCCCAAAAAGGTGATCTGCCTTATTTTTACAAGTTTGGGTTTATAACAATTTCATTAAGAGAGCCATGATTTACGACGGGGCTATTGTAAATGTGGTTCCCTTCTCTTTCTTGCAGAAGTTGGGATATGGAGAGAAATTTTTTTCCTCTACAAGAAACACATTACGGGGGTATGACAGTCTTAAAACAACCTCGATTGGAACCATAGTTCTTCCAGTCATGCTTGGTCCAAAAACCATCTTAACGGAGTTTTACATTATCGACAGGGAAACAAGTTATAAAATTATCCTTTAGAGACCATAGATTCATCAAATGAAGGCTATCCCTTCTACCATGTTCCGGGAGATTAGATTCTCGCATTTGGGGAAGGTCTTTGTCACTCGAGGGGATCCGAGACCTTTGATATACACTTAGAAAACCTCAAGAAGAAGAAAGGAGTCCATATGGAGTATGAACTTCCTGCGAATCAATTGAACAAACCACCTCCATTAAAAGAGATACTCCCGATCACCCCGGGTATTCCAAGGCTAAAGTCGTTGACCCAAAAACACTTGAGGTGGAAATAATAGATAAGGGTAGATCAATATCTATGGAAAAAGTGTCCACTAAAACCACAACAGAAATAATGAAACTCTTAGAGAATGATGATTCGATCTTCCTTCTGTTTGAACCATAGGGGATGGGTAGTCTTCTCGGTTTAGCATCTCTTCCTTTCGATAACCTAGGTCTAGGTGTAAACATGATAGAATTAACAAACAAAGAAGGAAATTGGAGATTGAAATGATGCCCATCAAAACCATCTCTAAGGGTTGTTCTATTCTAAACCTCGGTTTCAACCCATGTGCATCTAAAACTAAGCTTGTCATATCCATGGGGCAAGGCCTCATCATTTGGCAGTGTCACAAGTAAACACAACGCTCTACATAGGAAACAAGGTCGAGAAGTATAGTCATGCTCACCCATACACCATGTCTCAAGAATGTGACAAAGAGGTGCACGAATGCCTCTTTCAGAAAAATGATTTTAATGATTGGACATATACACTTCTAGGAAAGGGTTGTAAGTTTAAACCCATTATGGTAAGCCCTTGTCAAGAGAATGGAAATTGTAAAGATCATGGTTCTCCGTTGTGTACTTTTAGGGGTGAAGAATTTGATATTCATTAACTTTCTTCACCTTAGCCATCATTACATGTAGTTTCACTTGCATTTCCATATGTATATTCCTGCATCGAATTGCATTTTCATCTGTCGGTTCATTTCATAAATTTTTTTATCAAGGGACTTATTCTTATAGCAATTCTAAAAACTTCAGAAAACACTTTGGAAAAACATTCAAATCATTTCTCTTCAAATCTTCATGGTGTCATCAATTATTTCCGAATCATTTCATCAATACAAACAAGATAAGACAAAGCTTTGACAGTAACCATACTAAGGTTTGCATACTTAGTTATACTTATAGTTTCTTCTAGATTAGGTGCCTTTGTCTATAGTATGTTCTCGAAGCTTCATGGTTTTGCATCTATCCCATATACATCTCTTTGGAAATAATAACATTCTAGACATTTTTCCTAGATAAATAAGTCAAATGCAAATCCATATAAAAATTTTACTTTACACATTTCTTTGCCCTACCAACCTGCGGTGTTGAGCCTATGTCTCTTACTAGTGATGTGGGGTTGGGAAAGGAGAGGCGTGCCCTTACTCGCCTATGTATTGTCCATGGTAATGAGCCCATACTTCCTATTGGTAGCATGGGGCAAGGTGTAGGGGGTCTCTTTGAAAAATTTGAAAGATATCATTCTATTAGCATTCATATCCACTGCATACATTCGAAAAGCATATAAAAACAGAAGTTCTAAACATCTAGAGTACACATGTGAAGTGAGCCAAGAGAAATTCACCTCATACACAATGAATTCTTGAACCAAAAAGAAGAGTATGTATATATATCATAACAAATTAGGTTTGTGTACAATTCCATCATGCGATAGGCATGGTCAAAGCACTCGCAATGAGCCTAAAATATACAAAAAAATTGTATAAATTCCCGAAAAAATGGCAACTAAGCAATAAAGGCACTCTACCTATCCGCCTCTTTGAGCCCCCATATGACCACTCTAGCTACGAATTTCTTAGGAGTTCTTCTCGAAAGCATTCAAATAGTAAAGGGCCAAGCCTATCATAAAATACCATTCCTAAATCCATTCTAATTCAACCATACTCACAAATGAAATGGTCATCAGTGGGCCCAGAGCTTTAAAAAAATTCATCAAAACAAGAATATGTGCAAATGAATTGAAAATAAGTTGTTTTGATATATATATGCTTTGTTTTAAACCTTGTTTCAAGTGTATGTGTCCACAGGGCTAGAGCATTGGTGCAGGTATATTCCTATCCCGTACAAATGGTAAGTCCTCTTGTCATTTTGATTTAGTGTTTATTTTTGATATCGTATTTATCTGCACTTGAGTCTTCTTTTTCATTTTACAGGTAGCGGGAGTTTGGATGGCGAATTTTGGCACACGGGCATGTTAGGTATAGCCTCTAACTCCCCATTTCGGGAACACCATACTCGAGACTCTACGTTTTACGCCTCTTCATGGTGAAGACGATTCTACGAGGGCAATATGTACGCACTAAAAATTACATGTGCTACATTGTTGGAAAATAGTTACAAAAGTCCCTAATGATGATTCATGTCCTTTTAGAAGGTGTTCAAGTTCCTAAACCCATTCAAAGTGTATATTTATAGCCTAGACATCCTTACTTAGCTTTTCCATGCTTTCTTCCAGCTTTTGCTTCATTTTGTGCATGTTTTGGCCTTTAGTGTCGGGGCTCGTCGCCCTGCACAGGAAGTGGTTACAAATTGCCACCCATGCGGGGCCGCGATCCTGCGCACTTTTTCCATAATTCTCTATACGTGATTTTAACACGCATGATTTCACTAAACTTGACTTTTAAGGCACGTTTGTGAACCAAATTGCCTAAAAATAGTCTTGATTTCTTAGTATTCCTTCCCTCTTCTATTTTTAAATAGATTTAATTAGTTTAAACTTCCTCTTCACCCAATGATTTGGCACTCCAAGGTTTCCTTGTGCATGAAGGCACATCCTAGCCAATTCCTATATATTCCATGCTTGTATTCAAGAAAATGACCTAAGAATTTTGTGTATCTTGCATAGTATTGCTGCTACAATCTTGCTGGAAATTGCATAGCTAAGCTCTGTTCACTTTCGCTATCTCTCTTCCATCGCATTACAACAGGGCGCCTTCAAGTTTCCATTGCTCAAGCACCTTCTCCTGCTGCTTCCTTTGCATTCCCAATTCCTTGGACTCATATGGACACACAGAGAAAGAAATGGCAACTGAGGGGACAAATTACTACACAACTAGATTTACCTCTATTATGTGAATTCTAGGTCATGCTACCAGATCTTAGTCATTGATCCTCCTATAGTTAGCTACCCATACATTCAACATCAAGCTGCTCTGGCACAACCTCGGGGGTCGAGTGCGGTTGAAAGTTGCATGTCAATTTTCATTCGTACTGATGATAAATATGTGACATCAAATCCATGGAGGCACGAATTGCATCTGATCTTCAAGTTGCATTTGTTCAATGATGTGATTTGATCCAGTCTAGATTATATTGATCTCATTAGATCTGCAAGAAGAACAAACTTTTTTCCTTCCTGTGACAACCTTTGCTCAAGTTTTGGACTAGTGATCTCTCATTGGCCAACATTAAGCATTATTTTCAGCACCTATTTTCCTTGGGAGACCTCTGCACATATAATTATCACGATGACCATTGGAGTGTATTTTTTTCTTCATCTTGACAACATCGAACAAGATCATGTTAGTAGCAGATATCTACGTGTAGAAAGATGGGAAAATTCTCAACGTAGTCCATTTGATAAGTCACATCTGCAAAGTTTAAGAGGAGTGTGATTTTCTGAGAATTGAGTAGTAGCTGTCATTCTGAGCATCTCAACAGTCAAGGAAAGGAAATAGTTGGAATAATAGTTCGTGTTGAGATTTGTGTCTAGCGTAGTCATAGACCTGTATTCATTTTGGATCTTCCTCCACATTGTCTTTCGTCTCACATGCATCTACCATTAAATTTTTGAAAGACTTAATTTGGCATTAGAGATAATAGCGATATTCTTCCATTTTCCTCAATACATGTGTTGCTCACCACTGAATTCCATTGGATTCAACGCATCTCCTTCGTCAAGTTTGACATGTCTTCAGTCAAGCTTGTTCGAAGTAACCTCTGCTCACTCGCAGAAGACTCAATCTTGACGTGCTTAAATAATGACGAGGTGAATATCAAAATAAGTTTTTCTATATATATTAATATATGAGTTGTTAGCTCGATAAGTGTTTTTGGTAGTCTATCTTGTGTCAAGAAAATAAAGTAAAAATTTGTTAGGTCTTTCAAAATTAATAAGCATTTGTCTTGTTCAAGGTCTTGTAGTTTATATAGTCTTTTTTTCAATAACTCGGTGGTTATGTATTTGTAATTGTTTGTTACAAAACATAGACCCATATTCAAGTTACCGAATAATATATAGATTTGTAGTTGTCTTTCATTACGAATCTCTTAGTCATATTATTCAAGTTGTAAAAAATTTATCTCGTGTCATTGTGTCAAAATAGTGTCTATAGTTAAAAGGATCAAATAATTGAGTCATTGTTCATGTTGTCAAGTCATTTTTAGAGTGAATTTAAAAAGTCTATAAAATTTTATATATATATACCTTATGAGACACATTTTCGGTGTTACCCGATGTCCAGAAAAATAAACTATTTCACATTGCAGGGGGAGGGGGAATTATATAAAGAAACCCAATGTGAAAATTTTTGGGCTTCATATCCAAATCAGTCTGAGCTAGCAGCATGACACTAAAGGATGGAGGCACATGAGGATGAATGATAAGCAACGTCCTCTCACCATGCATGTGATGGTGCCACAAAATGAGGTTGTTGCATTTTGTTTCAGTGTGTTTTTTCATTTGCAGTGTGCATGTTATTATTCAGTTTATTGTATGTTCCTATTGTAATAAAGTGAGCATATTCCTATGTACTTTCTTGATGTGAAAACATAGTGGAAATATGAAAGCAAAAGGAAAAAAAAACATCATGATACTTGAAGAGGATGAATAGGGGTTCATACCTAGAACATGGGTTCCTTTTTGGGGTCTATATGTGATGAACAGGGGTTCATATCGGATGAGCAATGGATCATACCGAGGTTTTTGGTCATCCTTTTCAAAACCATTAGTGAGCCAAGATCATGAGCACATATGGGCAGCAAGTGCAGAAGAAGTCCGATTATTTTTCTCCCATGTTCGCACTAAGGGGGGAATGTTAGGAAATTTTTGTTCGGTTCTCACATTATTATGAAGGTTGTTTGGGTGATATTTTTTTGTTAAACCAAACTCAATTGAATACTTTTTTTGTGAGGAGTAATGTTAAAACAATTTCCTAAATTATAAGAGAATTCTCTCCTATATATATTTGTATAGTAATACAAAGTTTAATCGAATGAATCGAGAGAATTATTGCTTCAACACATTTACCTTTTTAGTAAGTACTAATAATAAGTAAATAAATAATTTAACTTTGTTGGTACAAGTAATCAATAACATTTATTTTAATTTTAAAATTTTATTTTTATCTAATATTTATTAGGATACTTTGTTTATCTAACATTTATTATGGTTATGTGAATTTTTGTAGAGTGATTTCATTTTGAGATGAAATTTACTAACTATATTTTAATGATTGAATATCTCGCCAAAAAAATTCCCTTTCTTTGCTTCTTTTTTGTTTGTTTCTTTGTTTCTTTATTTTCAAGAACAATGAATGAATTTTTAGTCGATACTTAACGCTCCCAACACCACGACATCCTATGATTTTAGGTAACTAACCATTTATAAGACCAATTGTACTAGATGTAGAGGAAACAAGCACTTTCTCTCTTACTTTAGGCTCTTTGACTAACACAAAGCCCACCCATGTTTTCATTCTACACATCCTTGCATATAAATATCATTTGAGAATCCATAGTAAAAAAGAGTTAAATTTGGTGAAGTATATCCGGTGATTTGTAATACTGATGTTAAGAAATATCTTGTATAAGATATTTTCTATCCATCCCAAGATACAAATAAAATGTATATGGAATAAAAAGAGAGGACGATGGGATCAAACCCCATAAAAATTGAATGGGATTGCAAACCGAATATTCCTAAATAATTGGAAGGTTTGGCCCAAGTGGTGTCCTCAATGTCAAATTAAAATAAGGTAAAGAAAAAGAAAAACCTCATGCTTATTGAAAGGTGTTGATATAAATACCATGTTTGTCTTGATTTTGATCCTTTGCTTTATTTACGAAAAACCATCGGATCCATTGTTCCCTACGTTATGCAAGTTCAAGAATGTTACATCAATTTTGATGTGGTATTTAGTGAGATTCCCTTTGTTCATTACATATTTCTCCATGGTTAGAGTTGTTGGATTCAAATTATGATACACTCACTCTTGCTTTCTTATGTTCACTTATATTCTAAATTATTAATGTTCATTTAAGCTTTTTTATAGATCTACCTAAATTCATCTATCTATTAAATCTTTGAGTCAATGACACTTCTTAAATAGAAAATTCAACTTATCTAAAATAGCAAAGAAACTTTTAAAACATTGATTTTAACAAAAGATTTTTTATAGTTCTAATAAGATTATATTAAATACATAGGGGGCTCATTAGCTAGGTAATATCCTACCACGTGAGTTCATATTGAGGTAATTAACATTATTAAAAGTAAATTAAATTTATATCGGTAGATATCATGGGGTGAAAAGGTTTTATTTATTAATATTTTGAATCGGGTACATTGGGGGTAGGTTAGAGGCGGGAAAAAGGTAAAGGAGGTTTAATTTTAATCTAAAACTAAAAAAATTGAACCATAGTTTTTAAAACTAGATACCCTAAAATTTCAATTTAAGGAGCATGGTCAAGTTAAATTATAATCTCTTTTTGAATAAAGAAATCTCAATTAAGAGATTCTTAACCAAGAAATAATAAGATGGTAGAAAACTAGGATTGAGTATGCTTTTCAACACAAGTGATATTATTTCACCATCTTAATTATTTGAAGAATTATTGATAAATGATTAAATATTAACATTTATAAGGTAATTGTCAATAAATCTTGAATGGCTTCAAACTATATTTCGATAGAAAATGTGTATCAAAAAAATTGAGTGAGCAATATGATATATTTTTGTTTGATATATTAGGGTAGAAATTAAAAGGGGTAAATAAATTTGTCATGGAAAATGGGTGAGTGATGTACATGGAAAAAAAAAAGCTGGTGTTTTCATTCTAATAATATATTGGGAGGAGTATTATCAATTGAATAATTAGAGGTAAAAACTATAATTAAGGGTATTCTTTAATACCCTTTGAACGAATGTGTTATACGATACTTTTACTAAGTGAATAAATATTGGTTGTTGACATTTTTATTTTTATATGAAATATGAATGTGATAGGATTATTGTGCCCCCAGAGAGAATGTGTATGATACGAGGTTCATTTATAAAATGCCCCTCAACAATCAATAATTTACCATAGAACAAGAGTGTGTCATCGAGAAATGGTTTGAAATTATGCGATAGAAAGATAGAGCAATGCATTATAGAACATGAGAAGTGTGAATGTGGTGAGGTTAATTTTAGATTTATACCCTCAGGAGTCAAGTATGAACCATAGAAGTAGAGTGCATCGTAGGGTAGTAAGATATGTGAGAATCATATGCTAGAAAGATGTATAGAGAAACGCATAGTCCGAATTGTGTATTCGTGTGAGGTTCATGACTGTAGTATGCCCTTAACAATCAATGATGAAAGAGCATAAAATTATTAGTCTATAAATAGGTTAGTATTATCAATTTTGGCTTATTAGGTGTGTTGTTAAGTCTCAAGATTCACCTAGAGTTGTTTAGGTGTGATAGGTTTGAATAAGTCCTTTCCAAATTCAAATTTAGTCATTTCCCTCCAAAATACCAATTTGAATCTTTGAAAACAATTTTTGGCATGAATTAGTGTTTTTGATGTACTTCTTAGAGCATTGTGGCATGTAAAGGATGTTGTGAGATTTTAGTTAGTCTTATTTGGATCTTAGAGAGGTCATGATGGTAAACTAGTTGTAATAAAGGACAACATGTGGTGTAAGGGGTCCTCAAAGACCAAGAATCGATTAGAAACGTGGTATGAAGCATATTTAAAGCTTCTTGTAATTGTTTACAATCCATCGTCTAGATGATATTTTAATGAAAAGAGGATTTCAGGAAGTTTGGAAGAAAAATTTTCATGTCTACACGGTTTGGGTTAGTATCTCATGAAGCTTAAGCATTACAATGATGAAATAACTTTGTGCATGTCTTTCACAAGAGATTTAAGTGGTAAGAAGATGATTTTAAATTTATATAATTCTTTTTGTAAGTCTTTATAAAGGTTTACGAAGGATCACAATCGAGGTGCATTTCATAAAATCTAATAACTTGATCTGTGAAGAACCCATCAAGTGTTATAGTAATAGTGAAGGAAAGATCTCTCTTGAAGGTTAAAGTGAGAGAAAAATGAAAATCATCTACATGAATGAATTTAGATTCTCCAAAATCTTCGATACAGGATAAGGTAATTCTTTAAGAAACTTGATAACAGTGAAGAAGTGTCCTTTGTCGACTCATGTAAAGTTGTTGTGTCTTTGTGGCGAAGTGGTGTTTGTGATCAAGGAAGATGTATCTTAGACTCAAACTTATAAGGAATGAAACTTACTAAACTAAGTGTTTCATAGTCACCATGTAGAGATTTTTATACCATGCTTCCCTATAAACTTGTGAATATAGACACTTCATAGTTGAACCTTTATAATATTTCTTTAGCCTCGGTAAGATGGGAACTTGGGGAATGTGCATGCAGACATTTTGGTTAAATTTAGAGAATTTAGGTATTGATCTCCACAATTTATAACTAAAACTTGACTATCGAGTAGAGATGTGTCACATTTAGAGTTAGATGATAGAACATGTTTGAAAAATGCATTAACCCTAGATTTTGGTCTTAAAACTAGTAAGAAACCATGGAGGAGTCCTTGATGTTTTGAAGGAAGAAATTTTTGATTTCATTGGTGGTAACTTGATATTTCTTTGACATTATCGAAAGAGGTTGATGCGCATATCGGTGAGATAATAATAACTCAAAATTAAAGGAGTATATTGGATTATGAGTCATAATAAAATAATTGTTTATAATTATTGAATTAATCATGTCTACCGAGTTATATTATATGACAACTGAATAATACATTTTTACAGGAGACAAGATGAGGGTTGGTAATTGAAGGGGTAAAAGGGAAGATTGGGAATTGAAATTCAAGACATATCATCTAAGTAGTGTGGAGAACATCCTTCAAGAGGTTTTAGGTTCTGAGGACCTTAAATTTCATTTGTTTTATGAAATACCTTTGAGCTAGAGAAACACATACGTAAGGACCTATTTAATAGCATAAAAGGTGGACTTGAGTGATATTCTACAAGGTAACCCCCATTGAAAGTTTTAAATCAATGTGAAGAGAATAATAGTTAAAAAGATACTATTTTGGAAATTGATTTTTTAGACCAAAAGTTAAAGGATATTTTTAAATCTAAACATGCTTGTAAGTAGGAGGAAGCTTGAAGGAAGATGGTGAGTGAATGAGAACCTTAAACAAAACATAGAGGAACCAAAGTTTTCCCACACTTAAAAATTGATAAAGGGTATAAGAAGAGTTATTTAGGATGTTTTAAATTGTTCTAACCATGAATGTAATAAATTCATCTATTCTTGAAGCCTAAGATGACAATTGATTAAAAGGTGATTCTAAAGATCATTTTGACTATTTTGGTTCTTTTCAAAAGTACAATTGACATAAATAAGGGCCAAGAACCTGTTGAATTTGTTGGGATAATACCATGAGTGTGAAAATGAGGAACTTGCATGATTCGGGGAACATTGTAAAGCTTGAAAAGAAGCCTATCTTGAAGACCTTAAAGGGAATAGTTGAGTTTGTAATCGCTTTAATCAATGATTTTTGTGAGTTTGGTTATTTTCTGGACCCCTAAATTAACTAAGTACCTAAGGTGTGAAACTTGTTAGCGCATGAAAGCGGGGTGAGAAGGAACCTATGGAAGTAGTTCTTCGAGATGTGTTAAGGATCATGCTCGGGGAGGGATGGATCAGGGACTTGCGAGTTTTGGACAGCAGGAAAGGACACATTTAGGGAACACATGAAAAAGTGACTAGATACTTGATATGGATAAGCTATGGAGACTCATAACTCAAGGAAAGGATATTCTAGGGCGTCGATACGGTTATCATGAAAGGATAATGAGTCAATTTTGTTATGGATTAGTTGGCACATGCATGGTAAGGAAACTCAATTAGGGTAAACACATGATGACATTTAGCATGTTATTGGGTAGTGGTAGGGCAATCATGAAAGATTTCTTCAGGATTTCTCATGTAATGATGAGCGTTTAAGAGGAGATTCCTTGAGAGTCCCTCATATGTATGGTTTTATGAAAACAAGAGAGGAAGATAGTAAAATGTGTGGGTATGGAAACAAAGAGGAAGATAGTAAAATGTGTAATATGTGATGGCAAGCTTTGTAATGTGTTGAAGCTCTATTACTATAAATATCTTCATACATGGAACTCTTTTGATGTAATCTTGGTTACTGTACTTTGGCTAATGAATATAATGAAGTGATTCTGAAGCACTTATGTGATGGATCTTGATATGTACATTTCCTTTTATGTTCATGGGTATATTACTAGTTTTCTTGATGATAATCACAATTTAGTTCTACATTCATTGTAATATGATCATGTTATCCTATGTTCTGGTGCATTAGATTAGGATTTCATGCTTACATCTGGTTGTCAAGAATGGGTGTGTCATTCTATTTTGTGAAACACCCCCTTATTAAGGAAGAACATTCTCACAAATCTCACATAAAGGAGGGGCTCAATACGGGCATGCCTCGGGTGAGCTTTTAAACTAGTCTAGATGATGTTTCGGCGCGTTTGGGGTTGATTGAAAAGCAAGAGGTAAATAGAGACTATATTTTTGTTCCATTACCGGGACCTCTTTTCAAAGTTGTTTTGAGAATGATGTGTGATGATAGAGTAGATGACCTTGGAAAGCATTGAGACCTGGCTTAAAACCACAGAGGATGAATTTTCTCATAGGTTCTAGTATTGGATCTGAGTTTGATGCACGATAATGGGTAGAGTAAAACATGTATCACAAACTCTATGAGATATTCTTTTGTTGTTTCCCATTAGAGTTGTATGAAGGGCTATCAACATATGCATCAAGGATAAGTTGGTACTATAGACCTTGTGCTTGGACCTAGGAGGAATATATGCATTGTATGATGCATATCTGACCTGGACTGTCTTTATTGATCATTGGTGGAGTAGAGTGCTAACTAGTTATATCCTGGAATATGATATTTATATGTATTATTGCCTTGAGATTGTTGAGTTTGAGTTCTTGAGGGATCCTAGAGGATTTTTCTTATGTGTTATTCCACTGGCTATCAATATTTTGGTCATTATGTTAAGTTTGGAATCCTTTCCCATGGCTAGTTAAACTCCTGCTAGGTGCGGGGTAAGGAAGCTAGCATGGTAGAGGATGGCGGACCTTATGGAAGAAATGGAGAGAGAGGAGAGGTGGCTCAAGTATAATGAAGCTCGGGAGAGATAAATGGCGAGAAAACATGAATCTATACGAGTGATGGATTTATCGAGGTAGTCATTGCGGGGAAGGATTTGAGGTTCATGCGGAGGACATGAAACTTGAGTAGTCTAGCTAGCCCATCTTAGTAAGAGCAGAAGAGAAGTTCCCCCTCAACTTCGAAGAAATTTTGTCATATGAAGAAAGGAGAAGAATCGTAGGTGTGCATCCTAACCCACATGGCGACCATACCCTTGTGCTTAGTTTTCCAATTCTCAAGATATTTTTTTCTAATCCGAGTTGGTATCAATATTCATAGTCGAGAGACACCTAAGAGGTATAATTTTTCATTTGGTACATTTATGGCTCCATAGTCATTTCCTAGGTTTAGGGGTATTTTGTTTGGCATAACATTTGGGCAAGGTGTGGGATCACAATGTTTTAGTATCACATCTGGGAGCGGTGCGGGAAACACATCTGGGAGTGGTTCGGTATCAAATCAACGGGTAGTTTAGCACGATGGTGGGTTCGTAGGGCACAACCGCATTAGGCCCCTTACCTACAATAGGAGGGGGATCTAGTTGATCTGGAGGAGTTGGCACTAGTGAATCTAGTTAGTCTAGTGGTGGAGGTAACATCGAGAGGAATCAAGGTCTGGATCCGGAGGAAAAGGTTCATAACACCACCAACAAGTGTTTTATGAGATGTCACTCCACTTACCTAATTACAAGGGCATTGAGGATGTCATGGAACATGTACAAAATTGCAAGTTACTATGGCGTGTGAAGGGAATCATCCGCCCTAAGTGGAAATTAAGTCATTTCGCAACCACGTTGTAAGGACATGCACATAGATGGTAGAAGAAGTATGACCCACACTAGACATTGGTGGATTACATTATGTTGTGTAGTGCCGTTTTGGTGAAGTTCCACATACTTGAGTTTGAACAAAAAATCATCAACGTGTTGAAGGAGATTCAACAAGGAATGACAGAGAGTGTGCGGGAGTATGACACGCATTTCAATACTCTCCCATCCAAGTTATCTTATGACATTCACCCTTTGAAGCATACTTAGTTGTTCTTCGAATAACTAATCACACCATTCAGGAGGATGCTTTCACAAAATACTTTCACGAGATCAACACGAGGCCTTAGAGGATAACTTGCACATTGAGAAGTGTGGAAGCGTTAATACAAGATTTAGTCCGTTCCTAAAAGCCAAAATTTTTGCAATGACAAAGCGGTGGAGAAATTGTCTATGAACTCGGCTCATGAGACTCGTAGCTGGTTATGGTGTACGGATTGTGAGGTAGAAGGGAATGCGAAGGACAGTTTTCCTCAGAGATCAGTACACATGATGATGGTAGACTATGATATTTTCCATGGAAATCATGATGTAAGTAGGTATCCACTACTACAACGTGCGATCTATAAGAATGTGTCTTGTTATTACAAAATTTACACCTCTAGTACTCATGACACCAAGGATTATAGATTGATTGACCAAATACATGATGTCATTGATACTAGTGTGTGCCATACTAGTGTTGCAAGTAGTTCTAAGGTTGAGATCTGTAATTATGAAGGGCACATGGAAAGAGGGAGTCATAGAAGAGGCTTTTGCAAAGGATTTAGAGGCCATGGAAACCGCAGAGGCAGAAGAAGTGATTTCCCACGTGGAACTTGTCACAAATGTGGGTCTATAGAACACTATAAGCATGAATTACCTGAACTATTTCAATGATCTTGGTGTGGATAGAAGCACAAGTATTAGGATTTCCTAGAATTATTTGAACACATGAGCCAATAACAGTGGAAGGATAAAGGCACGAGAATGGTAAGCGTGAGGAAATCGACTCATAGTGGATGCGAAGGGTGGTGCATGAGTCGAGTATGAACTGTCTTTGGTGACAATGCGAGTTGAGGTTACGCACACCAAGGAGATACCAAAGTAGAAACCCTTTGCTTACTAGAGAAGAGGTGGTGCATGGGAAGTACCAAGACCTTGCTCATTAGAAAGAAGTCTATTAGGAAACCATATATGTGATTGAAGCCTAAAAGGAGAGATCTAATGCCTAAAGTCGAAATTGTGTAAGTTAGAGAAATATAAAAGCATCGAATCTTTGCAGAAGGATCTAGATGAATTCGTAGAGAGGAATGAAAAATTTTGAGGCAAGAGAATATCATCCATTTTCTATGAGAATGGCTACGGGAGAAAGTATTGCGTCTTTGGAGGAGAGTGAAAATGACAAGTCTTCCATGCTAACCTTCCTCCTCACAAACATTGGCTATGATAAAGAGACTACCTTGAATGCATTTTGTGATGGATGGATCCTAAGTAATATTCTTATTAACACGGGTGTGGAAGTTAATGTTCTCACTTTAGATGCATGGAATCAAATGGGAAGGCCACCATTACAACCATCCTCAAATGTTTTTATATGGATAACAAGACAAAGGAAATTCCCATTGGGGCTTTAAAGGATGATGCTATCACTATCCAAGGGGAAAATTTCACTAGAGACTTCGAAGTCTTGGCGCTTGCTAAGGTGGACAACTTTCCAAAGCATTACTTGGGCACCCCTAGAGCTATAAGAATAATGTTGAATTATGTTTCAATAAGGGGTATATAAGTTTTGAGAACAAGGAGGAACATGTTATGATCCCCTTTACAGATGGAAATTCAACACCCTATACTGAGCCCTTAGGATAAGAAGACCTAGACAAAATCTATGTGCACACTATCAAGGACCCTAAGGTTGTGCAACCAATAAAAAGGAGTTATTCAGTGGGAATACACTCAATCTGTAAGTGATACCACTAGTGTGGCATGCAAAAATTGGGTGCATGGGACATATGAGTTATTTAGAGTGCAGTTAAGAGGCTCTATGATGAGAGTAACAAAGGCACGCTTAGTCAGGAACCTAGGAGGAAAGTTGTTGCCAAGATACACTAGGGTAGCCAACCCTAATTTTCCTGCGAGAAATGGATACCCAGTGGAGATGTGAGATTAAAAGGAGAAATATGCTTAGCTATAATTTTCTTAGAATCGCAACATGTTAGTGGGTGAACCATTGCGATAACCTTTTAGAGTGACACGAGGTGAGTATCATGTTCTCTATTAGGTTTCTCGAAGCAATGCACCTAATGCTATATAAGACTATCATGGGAAGGAACCCACCTTGTTTCACGTCCAAGCATGTAAGAAGTCCTGGATGGAAGGCAATGTGAAGCCTTGCCACCATATTTATGGGTGCATAATATCTAATCCACCTTACAAGGGTTGAGCATGGTACATTCATTTGAAACTATGCCATTAGACAAGAAAGCTGGCGGGAGTTGACAAATGACTTGATTCAGAAATTTGAGTATCAAATTACTAAGCCATTGGTGAATGAGACACTCGAGGTTGTTAAGTGCTTAACTATATGACATAGTGCCATGGTAGAGGATAAAATACTGGAACTGTTGGGAGAACATGACTTGGAAGTGTGCTTGATTAGGAAGAGCTAGAGGAAATACATCTTGAGTGCAATTGCATGGAAAAAGGGAAAGGGAAGTTGGTCTATGTGTGATGGTGAAAAAGTGGAGAACTTGTATGTTAAACATAGTGTGGGTACACACAAGGTAATGGATATACCGACGAGCAAACATGCACCTACCATGAACCCCTGAAAACTAAGAAGGTTGAAATTGATTCAAAGGAGGAACCTAAGGAAGCTACTATTGGAGATTACAAGATAGAAAATGAGGTTTCAAATATCATCAATCTATTAAGTAAATTTCAGGATTTTTTCCATGCGAGTACTATGATATTAAGGGATTTCACCACTCTTTAATAGAGATGCAGATCAAAATGAAGGAGGAACATGCCCAATTCAGAAGAGACCATACCGAATGAATCTGAATCTGTGTGTCAGGGTCAAGGAGGAGATTGCCAAGATGATCGCATCGGCATCATTGAGGTTATTTAAAACTCAGAATGGATAAGTGTAATGATCATCAAAATTAAAAAGTATGGGAGGATAAGGATTTGTGTTGATTATAGGGATTTGAATGTGGTATGTTTTATTGACCCTTTTCCAACCTCGTTCACCGAGGAGATATTTGAAGGAGTATTGGGCACAAGATCTATTCTTTCACAGTTGGATTTTTAGGATATTAACATGTTAGAATTGTAAAGGAGGACCAAGAAAAGACAAATTTCACCCTGAATGTGGATTTTTTTCCTATACGGTCATGCCTTTTGGAATAAATAACGCACTTGTTGTGTTTTTCATGCACATTGTGGTTCGGGCATTTCAGGACTATCCATAAGTTTCTTCAATCCTACCTTAATGATTAGACAATTTATAGACTAATTAAAGACCATTGCAACAATCATGGTTGATGTTTGAGAGATGCCGATAGTTGATTATATCTCTCAATATTAAGAAATGTGTTTTCGCTACTCCTTTTGGAACCCTATTAGGGCATATCATATGTAAGGAAGGTTTGCTAGTGGATCCTACCAAATTTTCCATTATTGTGGGATTGGGGGAACCTACCAGCCAGAGCATGGTGTGTGGATTCCTTGGGAATATGGGGTACTACCAAAAATTTATTAAGGGATATGCCAAGATTGCCACGCCATTGGAGGGATTGTTGAAGCACAAAAGTACATTTCATTGGGGAGAAGAGCAACAGATGACATTTGATACATTGAAGAATAGGCTTATCACAATGCCCATATTCCACTTTCCTTCCGAGATAAGACATTCCATGTACATTTTGATGCCTCAGGGATGGAAATTGGAGCAAGTGTTGGAAAAACCTAGTGAGGGGACTGTTGATCACCCTCTTTGTTTTGCAAGTAGGAAGTTGACACCAACATAGCAGAACTATACTACTACTGAGTGCGAGGCATTTTTGATAATCTATGTGCTACAAAAATTTAGGAAGTATCTGTTGGAAACACCCTTTATATTCTACACGGACCACATGGCATTGAAGTACTTGGTAAACAAGCCCAAATTACAAGGGCGCATATACATGTGAGTCCTCTTATTACAAGAGTTAGAGTTTATGGTTGTTGTAAAACCGGGTAAAAGTAACCGGCACCTGACCATTTATCAAGGATCGACTTAGGGGAGGACACATAGAGAATTAAGGATACAATGCAAGATGCACAACTATTTAGATTGCAACACATACCCTATTAATTAGAGGATATTTCCATGTTTCTCTAAATAGGTATGGCACCGAAAGGAATGAAGACTTTAGAGAGAAAATAGTTATCTATATGGGTCGCTCCATACATGCTAATTGGTGGAGACTTATACAAGTTAGGCTACGATGAGATCATACTTTGGTGCATGTTCGAGGATGATCGTGCAACAATCATGGAGGAAGCACATGGTGGAATTGCAGGAGGACACTATGTAAGAAATTCCACCACATGGAAGATTTTACTAGCAGGTCTCTAGTGGGAAAGCATTTACCAGGATTGTATCGAGTTTTGCAAGGCCTGTGATCATGTCAACACCTTGGCAAGCCAAGAAGAAGAGATGAAATGCCCTTGAGGCTGATAGCTAGTGCTGAACCATTTGAGAAGTGGGTGATTGATTTTGTAGGACCTATTTCACCTACCATGCAAAGGACTGGTTCATGCTATATCATTACTTGTACTAATTACTTAACATGGTGGGTGGAGGAAACACCTATGAAGGATTACACAACAACCACAATAGCAAGATTCCTGTGGGAAAATATAATCAGTAGGTATGGGTGTCCGTTGAGCTTGACTAGTGACAGGGGTACACATTTTTTGAATGAGACAGTCAGGATTTTATTGGCAAATTTCATGGTGGCTCATCACAAGACTACCCCTTATCACCCTCAGGCTAATGGAACCACTGAGGCATTTAACAAGATACTAAGTCACACGTTGACCAAGATTTGTGATGTTGGGAGACAAGATTGGGATGACAAAGTCTCAGTTGTACTATGGGTATATAGGACAACCTATAAGAGATTGAACAAGGCCACATTGTTTCAATTGGTGTTTGGCACAAAAGTTGTTTTACTAGTAGAGTTTATGCTACCCTCTTTGTGTATTACACGCGGGAGAGGATTGGACGACGAGAGAGCATTACAAGAGCTCATGGATAAGTTAATATAATTGGTTGAAAGATGATCACCTGATAGATGGAGTCAGAAGACTAAGAAGGTGAGATAAAAATCATGACATAATCGTCACATTAAAAATAAAAATTTGAGGTTGGGAGATGGTTTTACTTTATGACTCTAAATTTGTCATTTTGTCCATGAAACTCAAAGTCCATTGGTTAGGGCCATATATTATATCTTACATCCTTGATTTAGGTGCATGCCAGTTGCAAGTGTTGGATGGGACAAGGTTTCTAGGATATTTCAATGGGAGTAGGCTGAAGCCCTACTATAAATAAGGCTTATATGTTTCTATAAACAAGGTAGTATTTGCCAATTAGATTAGGTTTCCTTTAATGCTTTTCCATTTTGGTTGTTTCCTTTATTATCATTTTTTGGGTTTTGCGTTGTGTGTTGGTACACCGATATCTAATTAAATTACAAGAGATTACATTTACAGATGAATACACATGCATTTTTGTGTGGGGTGAAGTAGTAGATATGTCGAATATGTTTGAAAAATTATTTTGACAATGGATTTATGGGAATTATTACCGCAAGGGTAGAAGAATGAGTGGAATGATAGTTAAGGTGTTTGAATTTGTGTGGTTATGAAGGTGTGTTGATAAAAATTTAAATACCATGATGAAGGGAAAGATCACACTGCATACAACATAAGGTATACAACACCATGGGTAACTACTTAGTGGACAACACAAAGGTTATGTACTTTAGCATGGTGCCATGCATGAAGGAGGTTAGTGGTAGTGAATTATTGTTAGATCGCTTGAAGGTTAAATATGTGATGTATGAGAGGAAGTTGCATAAAAGTTTATTTAAGTGAAATAAGTGCTCTCAAAAGTGATGTTAAGACATGTGGTCGGAGGAACTCTAAGGAATTGAAAAAGTATAAATATGAGGTAAGAGTAGTCATTTCGATTACTTTTCCTTAGAAAATTTCTTTTCTAATTCCGATTTCAAAGTGTGATAATGGTTTTACAAAGAAGAGTGAAGCGAGATACTTTTCACAAACCAGAGGAATTGTGTAAGTTGTAGTGTAGTCTTGGGACATTGCAAGGAGGAAGGAAGATAATAAAGTAGGAAAAGGGTATCATGAAAGAGAAGCGAGAGAAGTTGTCAAGTCTGAAAGTAAAAGGATAAAGGCACAAGAAGAAAGAAGAACAGAAGATGAAACCCAAGAAATCTCAAATAAAGAAACCTGGTGGTGGAGAAGGAGGATCCCATGGAGATTTTTTCAGAAATGTAGTAACCCCTAGGGGTTATCAAGTAAGAAAAGTGCAAGATCAGTGAATACAACCACAAGACAAGTGAAAATGAAAATATGATGTGGGTAGACTTAATTTCAAACACTTAAACAATGGATGAGCTTGGAAACCATAAGGTTGACGACTCAGTGCAACAAGAACTTGAAAATAATGGAGTTTTATAACTATGGGAGTTGCTTTCTTTCTTACGAAACATACCCGTTGTTCAGATGGTTAATTTTGTGGGTGAATGAGGAATTATTCTACTTTATGGGAAGAAGGATGAGGATTACATTCCACTTAATTAGGATAGTTATAGGCTTCAAAACACCGTTGAGGACATGGCACTTGATTTATATGCCACTGCAAAGATTGAGGAGTTAGCAAAGAAATTGAACTATGAGAAGGGAGGAAGGGCATAGGTGATTATGGATCTCCTAGACCCAGCATTGAGAGTCACCTCCCAGCTCATTAGTTACAAATTGGGCACATCAAAGAGGTGGAAAAACATCAATAAGAGGTTATTGTATGTGGCCTACAGAGTGTCAAAAAGGGCACATTACAATTTTCCAAAGTTTATCGCAAACAATATTATTGAAGAAGAAAGAGTACAAAATGATGCAAGAGAAAAAATAACAAGGGGATCCATACTTCTATTGATCATATTATAGGAGATTGGTGTCCCAGATGGTCCATATGGGAACATATGGGTTCACCCCCAGTGCACTCGTCCCCTCGCAGATTCAATTTACAAAGTTCACTTACGATGAGAACATCTCAAACACCTACAAGGGTCGGATGAACATGTGGTTTGAATAGTTACATGAATCATTTGAGAATTAATGGTGCATCCTGCATTAATTTCCATAAGTTGTTGAGGATCATGTAAAACTCGTAGTTACTTAGCATTTTTTCCTAGCAAAGTTTATGATGGCCAAGGGAGAGATGGGGTCATGGTTCAAGCTCCCATTTAATTTTACATGCTAAGTAGATGATGTGCAACATAAACCAAATAAAGGAATCCTATAAGTTGGTCTTTGATGCAAAAAGGTTGATGTTTGATGTCCATACATTTCATGTGGCATACAAGTATGGTACTCGACCTGCTTATGTCGAAGTTTTGGAGCCATACTTTCTGGTCTTACACCCTCAAGTTAGCTTTACCATCAAAGGGTATGTCCATTGTGTGTTCATGTAAATGCACCCCAAAAAACAAGGATGGATTGAAGTTGAGGTTACAAACTCACCCTTTCCAAAACGTGGGGCTAATAATCTTGCCCATGAAAGTAGTACAAGTCAAAGAAGAGGAAGAAGATAAGAGTGAAGGTAAGTTAGATACTTCCCAGTATGGAGGTATTACACGGGAATAATGGTAGCAAGGGTGCCATTACTTTACTACAAGGTGGTGCCAAGGCCTCACTTTATTGGGTGATGAGAAAGAGAAGGAAGAGGAGGAAGATCTTGAAGAAAAGAAGAAAAAGACACACGATGCATAAAGTGAACACCCCACTACCTTCAAGGAAGAGTTGGAGAGAAGACCCCACCAAGAGATGGAAGATCGAGGAAGAAGTGTGGCTAAAGTCATGGATGCAGTAAAGGTGTGTGAGGAAGGAAAGGAGCACTCTATATGGATTGAGAATAACCAACCACACGAGGAATCCCCAATATAGACCATCAACCCAAGGGGAGATAAGGGGGACTCTTTTACTATAAAGGAGGATAAAGGATTCACCCATGGAGAAAAGAAGTAGAGGATGAAGTGCAAATCTATGAGGAAGATGTGGACACCTGTGTCCCTACATATGGACTTCATAGATGACCCCACAAAGGTATTGTGCACAAGGTTCCAAGAAACCCTACCACCAGAAAAGCTACATGGATGGGATTTGATGGATCAAGAAGGGATGTGCCCAAAACTAGGAAGATGCTTAACTGGAACATGCATTGCCGCACCAAAGAGTTTGAGTTTGATTTCAAATATCATGTGATTGAGACAATTAATCTAAAGAATAAATGATGAGAACCATATAAGGTGGTGGATCCTAACCACCTATTAGATGAGAAATCATGCAATGTGCTTCAAAAGATGTCTTTGGAGGTGATCTAACGTAACTTGGATGTAGGAGCCACTATTTGGACCCTGGTCATGGTAAAAAAACAAGGAAAAGGAGATAGATAGATTTGTACCAGGGATTAATGGGGTAAAAAGGCATGATCTAAGGAAGCATATGAATAAGCTAGTGCCCTCGTGAAGAGAATTTTTGGACAATGTCGGCATTTGTGAGCCGTGACAGATAGGACCGTGGGGATGAAATGGAATATCTTGAAGACCTTGTGGGTATTTTTCTCACAAAGTTCAAGGATGGCATGCAACCCACAACTATAGATCTCACAAAGGAGAAAGAGGAAAAAATTCACCATTGAATCCTAGATCATTGTGTTGGAGGACTTGCTCACCCAACTCAAGGAAGAAAATATACTTGGTAGATAGGGGCTTCAACAAAGATAGAGAAAGTAGGAGCCCATAATTGATGTGAGTAGTGAAGAGGAGGACACCCTTAATGCTTTATAGGAGACCATCCCCACCAACAAGTCCTAACGTGTGAAGTTGGTTGTTAACACCATAGGTCAAAAGGATAAAATCAAAATGAAGTGCGAGAAGCTAGACTTCGTGGATTAGTGAACTTTTTGATTCCATCATTGAGTGAATGGATGAGTTTAAAGGTTTTTGCACAAAATTGGTGGTAGCTATAAATGCACTAAAGGGGAAGGTGGAGGAAATTACCCCAGACCAAGTTCCCAGCATCATGGGAGAAGCACTCAGGAAGGCCTTATCATAATTGAAGGCCTGAGAGAAATTGAAGGATGAGATAGACGTGGAGTTCCCTAAACTCCTCCAATTGGTCACATAACATATTCTTCGAGTCTTCAATTATTTATTTGGATTCTTTCAATTTTGTTATTCTTTATTATTTGAAGGAACAACATTATTTCCTTAGCATATTTTTTTGGTCAAGAATTTTTTTGGAAGCAAAATATTGTTGAGGCGTAATTAGATTAGTGTGGGGTGATGTTGGAACCCTAAATTAGATAAGTACTTAAGGCACGAAACTTGGTGTTTCATGAAATAAGGGCATGAAGGCATGTGTGTATGTTGTTATTGTTGATGTGCAAAGGCTTGTGCCCATACGAGGATGGAATCGTAACTTAGTGAGTTTTGGACAACAGGAAAGGATGTGTTTAGGGAACGAATGAAAAAGTGACCAGATTAAGATATGGATAAGCTATGGAGACTTGCATCTCAAGGAAAGGATATTCATGGGCATCAATATGGTTATCATGAAAGAATAAGGTTCCAAGTTTGTTATGAATTAGCTAGCACATGCATGCTAAGGAAACTCAATTAGGGGAAAAACATGATGACATTTGGCATGTTCCTTGGTAGAGGTAGGGAAATCATGAAAGATTCCTTCAGGATTTCTCATGTAATGATGATCAGTTAAGAGGAGATTCCTTGAGAGTCCCTCATATATATGGTTTAACGAGAGAGGTGTGTGTGTAAGTATGGAAAATAGAGAGGAAGATAGTAAAAATGTGTAATGTGTGATGATGATCTTATAATGTGTGTTGAAGCTATTCTACTATAACTATATTCATACATGGAACTCTTTTGATGTAATCTTAGCTCATCGTACTTAGATAATGAATATAATGAAGTTATTTTGAAGAACTTATATGATGGATCTTGATCTATACAATTCCTTCTTATGTTCATGGGTTTATTAATGGATTTCTTGATGATAATCGTGATTTACTTATAATTCTATTGTAATATGATCATGATATCCTAAGTTTTGATGCATTAGATTAGGAGTTAGTTCTTATATCTGGTTTTGTCAAGAATGGGTGTGTCATTCTTTATTGTGCAACAACCCCTTATTAAGGAAGAAAATTCACACAAAGATCACATAAAAGAGGGCTCGACACCTACATGCACCCTAGGTGAGCTTCAGACTAGTCTAGATGATGTGCCAACATGTTTTTGGCTGATTGGCCAAGAAAGAGGTAAATAGAGACTACATTATTGAATACATCCTAGTGGTATCGGGACATGAATTGTATTCTTGAAAGGAAGAATATATTATTTTGATAATGATTGCATGAAAGAGGAAAATATGGTGCAAGCGAGAGAAGAAATAAATTCATCTTGGGAAGAAAATATGGAGAGGATGATGGAAGCTATGATGTGCAGGTTAGAGAACATGGAATAATGTTAGAGAAATATGATGACATAAATGAGCTATAAGCTAAGGAATGAAGAAAATAGCTAGCTTCAATTTGCAAGGAGATGATACAAGTGTCATAGGTATGTAAGGCATAAGGCACATGAGTCTATTGAGGTGAATTTATGGATGAGAAAGGATACCAAAGTTGACAATTAGATTAAATAAGATAGAGGTAAGTCTTTTTGTGTAGAAGAGTTCTGTAAAACCTATTAAAACAATGGAAGAGATAACCCAAAGAAGGTGCTTGTTTATAACTTCATGTAAGGCTATAGGAAAAGTTTTTAAAGTGTTTATTGATAGTGGAAGTACAAAAAATATTGTTTCATTTGAGATGGTGGAGAAACTTGGATTAAAAACTACTATGCACCCCAATCCATATCAAGTTTCATGGATGCAGAAAGGACACCATATTCTGGTTAGGGAACAATGTCAAGTTGAGTTTCAAATTGGAAGGTATAAGGATACGGTGTTGTGTGATCTAGTTCCTATAGATTCCAGTCATGTGTTGTTGGTCGACAAGGCAATATGATAGAAATACATGTCATGATGGAAAGTAGAATACCTACACTATTACAACACCAACAAGAGTTATCCATACATTTCTACCACTCGTAGAGGTAAACAAGAACAACTAACATGGCTAGTTATGATGATGACATCCAAGAATTTTTGACAGAGACTAAGTTATGTATAAAGAAATTGTACAAGGATGTTAAGACATAGAAATTAGATGTGAGTAATGGATTTTTTTATTAACGGTGAAAAAGGGTTAAGGGGACCCTACCCCATACAACAAGAGGAGAAAAAGATAGGACATTAAGGAAAAAATGAAACCGGCCTCTACCAAAGAACACAAAAGATCAAAATAACAACAAAAACAAACAAACAACAATAAATCAAAAACCATCAACAATTTCAACAAAGCCCCTTCCCTTTGGATCTTAGCTGCATTTTAAGGGGGGAGATTGTGCCTTTCTTTTTCCAATTGAAAAATTTCCAACCCTCTTCCATATTTGGATTTATATTTTCATTGTTATGGATTGGAATCAAAACTTCAATGTTTTCCACAGAGTCTTGGGATCTTGATAAGTGATCCGCTACATTATTACAAGCTTGTTACACTTCTATCACTTTTGGTTCAACCAATTCCTCGTAAAACCAAATCGAATAACAATCCAAAGGATCACTCATAACCAGTGATTAGGATTAGAGTTCTTCCACCAGAGCTTCTAATTTTAGCATGTTTATGAACCAAGTGAAAATTTGCTACTAAATGACCAAGAGAGAAGCATGTTCAACATCTAAAGGTAAAAATTCGTAATCCAAGTTTTGAATCCAAGTTTTATCTTAAACTTTAATTTTAATAGTAGCAGGGAAATTCATGATGTATCCATATCAACCAAGATTCAAGCATAAGTAGTATCCTCAAACTCTTTAGTTTTAGGTCAATAGCTAATTTTTTTCCTAAAGTATTGCCAATAGCAGCTTAAATGTGAGTGGTGGATTTGATAATGATGGATGTTATGAGTTTAGAGATATTGATTTGGATTCATTACAAGAAGAAGTAAATGATGAAGATGATTATGAGAGAGAGGAAAGATATGAAAAAGAGAGAAGAAAAGGACATATTAAATTTCCGTAAGACCAACAAAGAGGTCTAGTGAGAGATAAATAAGTTTATAAAGATGAGATAAGTGATAAGAAAAGGTTGAATGAAGCAGTTAAGAGAGAATAAAAAGAATAACATAGTGAAAGGAAGATGAATGAGCCCTAAGAGCCTCTTGATTTTGATTCTAATACTATATTGAGTTTCAATTTTATAGGTGCATGTGAGAGGAATGAAGGTGAAGAACAATTGGTGAGCAACATGGTGAAGTTAGAATGGAAGAAATAAGAGTAAGTGAACAAAATAGTACAAACTTCAATATATGACAGGATATGAAGCAATCGTGCCTTACACGAACAAAAAACAGATCAAAAAGAGGAATAATAAGATATCAAGAAGCTTACAAAGAACAAGGACAAGATGAAGGTGACAAGAATATAGGTTAAACAGTTGAGTTACAGTTAAGGAAAGAGGAAATTTTTTAGCTAAGGCTAATATACTATCATTTTGAAGAAAATATTATTCAAGAAAAAATACAAGGAGATGTGAGACATAGTTGTTCAGCCTTGATTGATAAAGGAACAATACACATCAATATGAAACATGAACACATACCCTTAAATACAAGTGAAAAGATTATATACACCCTTAGAAGAAATATATGGATCTAAAACTTGAAGTTTTCCAAGAAGAATAAAATGATGGAAGAGAAGAGAGAACTGATAGAAGAGCAGAAGAATGGGTATTAAGTGAAAGAAAATTTTCAAGAGGTCACTTACAACTAGAAACAATGAAAGAAAGGATGAAAAGAGAGAAAACACAAGTATGGGGATGCTTTTGTTTTCCTTGAGAGTATGATGCAGAGCATAAAATTCCTCGTATGTAAATAGGTTATTATCATCAATTTTGGCTTCTTAGGTGTGTTGTCAATTCTCACGAGTCTTCTACAGTTGTTTATCTTTGATAGGTTTGAATGAGTCCTTTCCAGATTAAATTTTTTTCATTTCCCTCTAAAATTCCAATTTCAACCTTTGAAGACAATTTTTGGCATGAATTAGTTTTTTTGATGTACTTCTTGGAGCATTGTGGCATGTAAAGGATGTTGTAATAAGTCTTATTTGGGTCCTAGAGAGGTCATGATGGTAAAATAGTATTAGCCCATAGGGTATTAGCCTATAATAGGCCTTTAAAGTTGTAATAAAGGACAACATGTAGTGTAAGGGGTCCTAAAATACAAAGAATCGATTAGAAATGTGGTATGAAGCATATTTAAAGCTTCTTATTACTTTTTACAAGCCATCATCCAGATGGTATTTTAATGAAAAGAGGATTTTAGGAAGTTTGGAAGAAAACTTTGTGTGTATACACAGTTTGGGTTAGTATCTCATGAAGCTTTAACATTATAATGATGAAAGAATTTTGTGCATGTCATTCACAAGATATTTAAGTGGTAAGAAGATTATTCTACCATTTTATATTTTTATTTGTAAGTCTTTATATAGTTGTAGATTTCATAAAACTGTAACGAATTACCTATGAAGAACCCATCAAGTGTTATAGTAAAAAGTGAAGGAAAGATCTCTATGAAGATTCAAGTGAGAGGAAAATGACAATCATCTACATGAATGAATTTAGCTTCTCCAAAATCTTTCGATACGGGATAAGGTAATTTTTAATAAACTTGATAATAGTCAAGAAGTATCTTTTTTTTGACTCATGTAAATTTGTTGTGCATTGTGGTAAAAGAGTTATTTGTGATCAAGGAAGATATATCTTAGACTCAAACTTGTAAGGAATGCAACTTACTAAACTAAGGGTTTCATAGTCACCGTAGACAGCTTTTATACCTTGTTTCCCTACAAACTTGTCAATTATTAGACACTTCATAATCGATCTTGTATACTCTTTGTTTAGACTATTGGTAAGATGGGAACATGGGGAAAGTGCATGTAGACATTTTTGTTAAATTTCTATCCTTGAGGTCTTGGTCTCCAAAATTTATAACTGAAATTGGCCTCTTGGGTAGAGATGTGTCACACTTAGGGTTAGATGATAAAACGTGTTCAAAAAATATTATCCCTAGAGCTTGCCCTTAAAAATAGTAAGAAATTATCAAGGAGGAATACTTGAAGTGTTTAAGGAAGAAATTTTTGATTTCATTGGTGGCAACTCGATATTTCTTTGACATTATAGAAAGAGTTCAATGCACATACGCTTAATGAGAGAATAATAACTCGAATTAAAGGAGACTATTCGAGTATGAGTCCTCATGAAATAATTTTTTTGTAATTATTTAATTAATCATGTTTACCTAAGTTATTTTAGATATTTTTACGAATACTAAAATTCCAAAACATAGTACTTCATGACATTATATGGAAACCTGAAGAATACATTTTTATAGGAGACAAGATGGGGAACTAGTAATTCAAGGGGTAAAAGGGAAGATTGTGAATAGAAATTCAAGAAATATCATCTAAGTAGTGTGGAGAAGGTATTTCAAGAGGTTTTAGGGTCTGAGGCACCTCAAATTTCATTTGGTTTATGACAGAACTCTAAGCTAAAGAAACATAATATTAAGGGCGTATTTGATAACATAAAAGGTGGACTTGAGTGAAATTATATAAGGTATCCCCCATTGAAATTTTGCACACAATGTGTAATTAATAATGGTTATCCTAGAAAGATACTATTTTGGAAATTGAGTTCTTGGACCAAAAGTTAAAGGATATTTTTTTAACCTGAGCAGGTGGTAAGTAGGAGGAAGCTTCAAGGAAGAGGGTGAATGAATGAAGACCTTAAACAAAACATAGAGGCACCAAATTTTTCCCACACTTAAATTTTATAAATGGTATATGAAGAGGTTCTTATATTTTTTGGGATGTTTCAAATTGTTCTAACCATGACTGTAATAAATGCATCTATTCTTGAAGCCTAAGAAGAAAATTCAGCTTAAAAGGTGAGTCTAAAGATAATTTTGAGTATTTTGATTCTTTTCAAAATTGAAATTGACATAAGTAAGGTCCAAGAACTTGGTGAATATTTTGCAATATTACCATGATTTGGAAAATGAGGAACTACATGATTCGGGAGATTGTAAAACTTGAAAAGAAGCCTATCTCGAAGATCTTAAAAGGAATAATTGATTTTGTAAGCCTTATAATCATTAAATTTGTGTGAGTTTGGTTATTGAATACATCAGACAAGCATGAACCCTAACACAGGAGTGCATCAAAGGGTAGTGATGATACAAGTTGAGTATCAAGTTGTGTAATATTTCTTAGAAACAAAAAGTTTGAATCACAGATCGTATGAGTAAAAAAATATAGACAATTGATAATTATAGGAGGGGAGGGATGTAAGTCGATGCCCCAAGTGTTCCAATGATTGAGATTTATGTGGTGATGTGAGAGATACCATGCCATTATGGGAGATAATTTACCTCTGTTGTGTTAAGAGAGAGCGAGAGAGATTCAACACAATGGTAGAAAGAAGAAACAGTAGGACCATGCCATTGTGGCGGAGCTTGAAATGTGTCTTGGCCATCATTATAAGAAGTAGTTTTCTTGATAAAATTAATTGGTGGTATCGTATGTGGGATTAATTTCATTGTATAATATTTTGGAGGAGACGAAGATGGATTGCTTTTGAGAGACATTTTCCTAGTGTGATTTATTAATGTTGTAGAAGACTTGAAAGGAGGATTTAGAATAATTTTGAAATGTGGTTGTTTAGGAGGTGCTGACATGGAAGAAGATATAATAGGAGGAGGCAATGGAGGATGGAACTTGAGAGGTTATTACTTTATTGGTGTGGGTTACATACGTTGTGCTTGAGTGAGTGAAGAAGGAACATTCAAAGTGATAACATGACGCTCATTGGTCATGAAGGAGCAGATTTAGGAGCCCATTTGGATGTAACATTTGGAGATGGGCATGTAACAAAATGTTGTGCATTAAATGAATTAAGACAATAATGATTAAGGTGGCCAATTTTTCACTTAAGATCGTAACAATAATTGTCATTATGTCGATTGATTCAATGATAATTGCAATATGGATGACCTTGATATTTTGCATGTCAATAAGGTGGATATCAATGAGTTGATGGAAAGATGATCAATTGATAAGTAAGAAGATGAGAAAGAATATCATATTGCATAGTATTGAGATAAAAATTGAGTGATGCTAGCAATGGTAAGACTTGAGTTTCATTGATATGAGAACATGTAAAAGACATAAAAGGAAAATGAGATGTAGAAGAAGAACAAGCATGATCTTGAGAAACACCCTTGAGATGTTGAATTTTTAGTTGAGTGATGTAATCATGGATTCCATAGCCTTAAATTTGTCTTAAAATAAATAATGTAAATATTTAATTGACTTGTAAAAGAGTGATTAGAATTAGGAAAAGAGAGACATTAGAAATACGAATGAAGATGGAACTAATTTATGAAGGTGGCGTATCGAGAGGGAGGCAGATAGATTGCACCACTCTTTGGAGAGAATCTTTAAAAGATGGGTCTATTCTAAGTAATTGATATAAGCGGACTTGAGGAGATTTAGAATCCATGAAATCGGACTAGATAGAATGAGAAAACTTAAGATCCTATAGTGTTTGCAAGATGGGTTCATCAAATGATTTAACAAAAATAGACTTAATCCTAAACCTTCAGATATTGTAGAGTAACATATGTAAAATATGATAAATGGATTCTAGATATAAGATAACACAAGTAAATAAGATAATAAATGTGAAACCCTAGGTGTAAGAGAGAGATTAAAGGACTTAGATGATTTTAAAATTAATACCTAAATGTTTTAGATTGGAGAAATAATGAACAAGAGGAGGAAACTATCGTAGATGCACTTAAAAAATTATGTGATATCTAGATGAGAATGGACTATGGAACCTAGACTCGGGACAAGGGTTGCTAGGAGCTAGAGACCCTTGTTAGGTTCTTGTGACTACATAAGATCTTGTAATCTGGTTTTTCTTGTGTCTCATGTTAGTCTCATGTATGTTGCACTATTCCGTAGAATTATCCTGTAATCTACAAAGATAAATATAACATATAAAACCCCAAAACACATCAAATCCTAAAAAGAAAAAGATGTAAATGGGGATTCAGACGACCCTCGGAGGTCACTGATAGAGTGAACTTATAACCTAACACTACACTACATCTCATAGTCCATATAGTTCTTGTGTGTGCGTGCGGAAATCTAGCCCTAGGAAGCTCTTGTGCAAGATGCACTTGATCACGAGAAATATCTAGATCTACCAATGTAAATAGATGTGTGGATCAAAAAATAAACTTCCCCTCCTATGCATGTATTTAAAAAATACATTCCCTTTTCCCTTGAATGAAGCTAGATGAATGGATTGATTCTCTTATAATGCCTTTGGATGCAACCTTAGGTGATTATAATATATGCTTAGAGCTTATTCATTTTTATGATCTTATAGATTTGTATTTATATGATTCCTCATTTTAATTCTGTAATGGACAACTAAAAGGTCAACCCATAACAAAATAATATTCCTAAAAGATAAAAGATACCTAAAAGAGGCAAGTAAGATACAAAGAGGTTAGGGGTACCCATAGGGGACGAGGGTTCTTGGCGCCGACATCTTGGCTAGGCGTTGGTGCACAGAGTCAATATAGATAAAGCAATGAAGATGATCTGGGTTTTGGGGTGTGCAAGACCGTAAAGAAAGAAAGAAAATACAAGAAAGTGGCCAAAGACAGAGTTAATTACTAGTTTTATCACATAGGAATAATATGAATGCAAATGTGTTGTTAGGACCTAGAAATGTACCCAAGCGTGTGATTATCTGTCTACATTCACGATTGTATATAGTGATAATGAGGATGAGATATGGTGTATATGTATATAGTGATGGATGGGGGCTTTCCCTCTCGGCGATTGTATATTTGAAACTATGATTTTGTCGATATGTATATATATACACACACACACATATACATACATACATACATACATATATGTGTGTGTGTGTGTGTGTGTGTGTGTGTGTGTGTGTGTGTGTGTGTGTGTGTGTGTGTGTGTGTGTGTGTGTGTGTGTGTGTGTGTGTGTGTGTGTATACATACATGGATGATTGGTATTATTGTGTGGTGTTGATTTCATTGATATGTGATGTGATGATTGTTGTTCATATGTTGGTTTGTGATGCTTTATTTGCATTGCATAAATGATTATGTTGATTGGAGATAGATGATGATGTAGATAGGAAATAGATAAGTAATGCTAGAAAATTAGATTATATGTATGAATGGAGATGGATAGAATGTGGTAAATATTAATAGATGTATGTGACATATTTAATGCATAAGAACAATGTGAATGTGAAGATATGATATAGAAGAAGATTGATTCCTTGCTAGTTGTAGGGTGAAAAGTATGTATGTGATTGTGCATGGGTATGAGGAAGGGGGAGAATATAGATTCCCCCAACATATGTGTAGGAAAATGATGTTCATTTATATAATACCCTCAAAAATCAAGAATGAACCATATAAAAAGAGTGTGCCATTGGGAAATGGTTTGAGAGTTTATTTCTCGGAAAGATATAGTGTGAAGCATATAACATGAGTGAGGTTCTTGTTGTAACAAATCCGAACAATCATGTAAGATCCTTAAGAACATGAGAGCCTCATTGGGTAATGATGTGACAATATAAAAATCACGTACCAAATATAAAGTAAACATGTGAAGTGGTGACATCATGAACATAAGATACAAATTGAATGTCGATGAAATGGTGTCAATGACGGGATGTGTAGTGGTAGGAAGCATAGATGTCGACATATTAGGAAGCCAATGTGAAGTAGTAGCATTGTGAGGTGGGTGATATGATGCCATGATAGATGAGCTAGGTTGAGGATGCAAATGGATAATGATCTTAAGTATATGGATGAATTAAGACATTAAAAGTGGGTGGAGGAGAAAAGTGAACAAAAGTGGAAGTACACTTATGTGGAATTGGAAAGAGAGACTACTCAAGATATACATGTCTATTTGGTAACATAATTTAAGAATTTAACCGATGCTTTTCTAGTACATTTTTCAATCAGTATTGGTTCTAATATCTCATATCCTCAAATTGAACAAATAAAAAAGGATATAATGAGCATATACCAAATTATGGTTTATGATATAAGAATAACTTAGCTAAGATGTCTAATGTACTCAAAGATTCTAAATTACAATATCATTTTGTCAAAAGTATTTTGTCTCCTTTGGAAGAGAGTGTCATCTTTGAGACTTCTCCATCATTTGATCTCCTATGCCATACTTTTAAGTTATGTGAAAGAAAACTATTATCCTTGGGAAATATTAAATATCATGATTAGGATTCATCTTCTAATCGGTTTTAAAACATTCTACTTTCAAGCCATCTACTAAGCCCGTTGAAGTAAAAGATATTTTTAATGTTGTATCCACTCCCAAAATGCTTCAATTACATCCTCTAAAGTGTAAATTCACAAATTTTCCTTGTGCTCTACATATTCTACAATCAAAACTGTTTGAGAGCAATCTTATTATGCTTTGACCTCCACTTAATTTGGGTCCATCTTGCCCTAAAGGCCACAATTATAATGAAAAATTGTAGATGTGATATCATCAATGAGTTGGGAATTATACCAATCGATCTTTCAAACTCATGCATATTTTTCAAGATATTATCAACAACAATGAAATCATGCTCTTTGAGCCTTCGACATCTAAAACAATCGGTGAAAAAAAAATCTTAAAATATTTAATGATGCTCTTCCCAAGCACGAGAGCAAGCAAGCTGACTCTTCACTAATCATACATGTCATGCAATGCCTCCTACTCCATTGGGGGCTCTTGATTTCTTAGTTTTGACATTGATGCATATCCACCATTCATTACATTCTCTTCTCACCATTATTATACTACATTATTTTCTGAAACAATATATATCAAGGATTATATCGGACCTCATGCCATCAATGATAAATGATCGATCAATAAATTCATATGAGCATGTGCTCTATTACATTTCTTGTCACTATCAACTATCCTCTCTCTCATATCACATATCAAGTGCTCAGATCTTATGGTTACATCAAACTTCTAGTTACAATTGGACCTCTTACCATGCTTGTGTCATTCATTGTCGAAGCTTCAATCAAAGGGTGTGACATGATATTAAGTCTTCCACGGTGCCATGCTCTTCAAGATATAATCTCCATGAATCATATGTGTCTAAAATTCATACACAACAAGAAATTTATCACCATTAAAGGTGGTATGCCATGGACATTGTGGATGATGCCTCCTCTTGTGGTTTCTATTGCACTCGCCAAAGCATCTAGATCCCCTAGACCTCTAAAATATAAAGCACAATATGCTCATATCTCTCTTATTTGCACAGGATTTACTTAGTCTCATCATTCCACTAGTTTATTTCATCAACCTAGATACACCACTCGACAACTCATTCACATAGTTATACATCACCTCCTCAAACTCCTTCACATAGGTACATTTCACCTCCTCGGGATCCTTCATATAGATATACATCACCTTGTCGGTCTTATTAACATAGGTGAATATCACCTACTCATCTCCTTCACATAGGTTCACAACACCCCATTGGTATCCTTCACATAGGTGCACATCACCTCCTTGGTCTCCTTCACATAGGTGCACATCACCACCTTGGTCTCTTTCATATATATGTGATCATCACCTCGCAGGTCTTATTCATTGATAAATAATTTTTCTCATACAACACTGATCTCAGAGCATTGTCACACACCTTTATCTGTGCAAACATCGGGTGGAAGATCCTTTCCCTTTACTATTTTCAGATTACATATTCACTACCATACACTTGGGGGCATCATGCTTACTTGCCCTTAACATTATCAAGTGTCTCAAATTTTTACTATTATGCTTCGTGCTTCATATTTAAAATCTATACTCCATTCTACACACAAATTGTGTTTTCATTACCATATGATGCAATCTCATGCTAAGGTTCACACTTGACTATTGAGGGCTCACTATATCTATGAACCTCACACACTTCACATTTCACACTCTACACTTTATGATATATGTTACTCGTATTATTTTTTCATGCATAACACTACCCTATGAAATACTATTGTGCTATGGTTCACACTTGACTAGTGAGCGCTCACGACATCCATGAATCTCACACACTACACATTTCACTCTCTAAGCTTTATGATACATCTTACTCACACTATCTTCTCATATGTCACACTACCCTATGACTCACTCTTATGCTATAGTTCACACTTGAATGTTGAGGGATACTACATTCAAAACCTCACACACTAAACAATTCATGATCCACATTTCTCGATACATATTTCTAGCATTTGATTGTCACACATCCTACTAATCTATGATGCCCTCTAGTTCTCTAATTCATACTTGATTGTTGAGGGTATAATATAAAATTAACCTCACTACAGTTAGACTTCTCACCCTCTATAACTCATTGTTATATCTTTGTAGTGCATAATTTAAAACCATTTCCCGATGACGCACTCTTTTCTATGGTTCATTCTTAACCATTGAGGGGTATTTTATAAATGGACCTCATCCCATACACATTATCTTTTGGGTCACACTTCTCCTATCACATTCACATTTCATATCATTCCATCTCAATCATTCACAACATACTACATATCTTGGTTGCATATACTCTTGCTTGTTTATACTTGTTACATGTAACTTTTGTTCACATACTAGACATATACTTTGTATGTCATTATATTTCTATATACACATGCATGTTCACTTTCTATTTATTTGTGAATGCATACTTCCTACAACTATTTACACATAATAAGGATGCTTGTACCTATGCCTCTTACTTGTCACACCGAGGCTCCCGAGGGAATCTACTTTCATACACAAAGTGTTATACAAAAATCATAGCACCCTTCAGGTTTTCATGTGTTTGTGCATGAGCTGCCAAAGTGTGATTGGGAAACACGAGACTATATCTCAAGATGTGGGACTTACAAAGTTGAGATGGTCCTCCATAGAAGGATGATTCCTCTTCCTAATCACTAAACTACTCTTAATGCAAGAAAAAAACCTATCTAGCCCCATCCTATCAATTGTAGGGAGATAGGGAGGAGATCCTACACTTAGGGGTGATATCACCAAGAAACGGGGATGTTGGATGGTTCACCATACATGTAAATGGAGTAAAATGAGTGTGTAGAGGATGAACAAGCATCACAGACCACAATGACATTTAACACAACATTCCCATAAATACATCATCATCTAAACCTTGCAATGAAAAACCAAATCAAGACACAATATACCTATATCATGAAGAAAGGCATGTAAAACAATAAAAACCAAGAAAGGATATAGATATTATCACAAAACATTGATTTTATTGCTCCAAATATTTTTCACAATACATCATAGTTGAGGGAGAAGGCATGATTTCTATTATAATTATCATAAGAGGAGGTTTGAAGCTCCAAAACTACCTCATAGAATAAAAGAAGGGAGGTAAGTATCAAAAATGTAAAACTCGCTACAAAAATGCCCTTTTATAATATATAGGAAGAACACTTATTTCACTAAATTTAGACATATTCCGGTGAATCTAGACTCGATATTACGAGTATTGGAAGAAATCCATCTCCAATTTTACGTATATTGAATTCCATTTTTGGATATACTAGATTGCATTAATAGCAATATTGGATTCTAATATTTTCATTATTGGACTTATTTGAGTTCCAATTTCACTATGATTGGATTCCGATTTTGCTATTATTAGATTCCAATAACATAATTAATGGATTCCAATTTTTCCGCTAATGGAATCCAATTTCTAAATCCTGATTTTTGTATTCAGTTTTGCTATTTTAGGATTTACATTTTGTTATTATTTTGTATCCACACATAAGCATCACGACCACTAACTTACATAAGCCAAGCGATTGCTAACTTACATAAGCCAAGTGGCCACTAACTTACATAAGCCAAGTGACCGCTAACTTCAAGATAGTGCATAAGTGATTGTTGTCATTTATGCCACATATCAATCTTAATATCATCATACATATATGACTATTTATGCATACCTTATTCAAATCAATAAATGTTGACGTTGAAAATCCTATCCCCGAACATCCTTAAATGGTGTTAAATTTGATGGTTGTTTAGACATTTTTCATGATTTTAGACGTAACATACTTTCAAATATTTTATAGAATTCACACATGTGACTCGCATGTTTCAAAGGCGACCATTAAGTTTTATATGTGTTTATATAAAACAATTAATCATATATATATTTTTAAAAATATGGAATTTTCATTTATAAAATTTTCAAGTAGTTTATAAGTGCGAGTGATCACACTTACAAGTGTAATTGGTTACACATCTAAGTGCGGGCCTCGAGTTGCACTTATCTCAACTCAAACTTTAAGTGCAAGTACTTGTACTTCTAAGTGCGAGTCTCGACTCACACTTCTAAGTGTCAGTATCGACTCACACTTCTAAGTGCAAGTTTGGATTCGCACATCTAAGTGTGAGTCTTGATTCACATAGCTAAGTGTGATAACTCACTTGTAAAACAATTTTTGTGTAACACTAATGTTTTAACACTACCCTTCAAAAAATACAAAACAATGTTTATTTATATGAATTATTTTGTATAAATTTCAGTACTTGTAATATATATTGATGTAATTTTTATAATTTTTATAATTTATATAATAATCTATATTAATAATTGTGATTAAATATTAAATATGCAATTTATGTGTGATATTTATTACAAATTTTTGCAAGTATTTTACGGCTACAATCAAAAAATGTCTAAATGGGCATCAAGAGTCACATGTCAAAGTGCAAGCACAAGAAATAAGGGCTTTATTTTACCCGAATTATATAAGGGATTTTATTTATAGTACAAAAATTATAATATTAAATTCTTACATTAATTCTTTACAATACCAAATGCAATATTAATGATAACCATTTTGTAAGGAAAAATGCTAATTAATGTTGTGGTTTCCTCAACATTAATTAGCCATTAAAACGAGCTATGTAAAATTTTCCATTTAAAAGTACATGTGCCATTCAAAATATGTGCGCCTTTTGGAGCATGTAAATGTTGTCAACCATTAATTATCCATTTAATGTAAAGCAATGTAAAATCATACATGTGCCCTCTTAAATTTACGCACCAATGAAATTGGTGATTGGATTTGTTAGTTACATATCACTATAAATAAACATTTTTTGAGTTTATATTTTTAACATTTGCCTTTCTATTATGTTTGTCAATGTGTATGCTTATTCATCAACAGAAAAATCTCACCAAGGAAAGTGTCAAAATTATGTGCTCAATTTCTGGAAATGTGTTCATTTATTCTCCATGCCAAAAATTGGTATGCGTTCTCACCTTTAGCCCCTCAAAAATTATGAAATTTTGTTAATGTAAAATTTTCCATAGTTGATTAGGGATTATATCCATGTAGGGGATTTTATAGATAATTAAATCTAAGTGAGTATGTTATTTAATATTTTGTAGAAGGTAGTTTTGTTTATCAAATAAATAATTTCATAATATAGTAAGCATTTTTTAGATCGGTGAAAGAGGATGGAATGAAACAAATCTTGACAGATAAAGAATGTAGATTAATTTGTAATAACATGAGAGGAAAATTTGTAGAATTTTTACAAACCCATAACACTTGCCAAGAACTTGTTTTGTTGTGTTTTAAAAAAATAATCATGGTGGTATGGATGGTGGCTCAATTTGCATAGTAAAAAAGTGAATATTAGAATCGATTTATGGTCATGGTGGTGCACAAGAATCGATGAGAAGATGTATTTGATAAAATTGATATTATTTTGTTGGCCTTATTATTGTCGCAAATTGTCCTCTCGTTGCACATACTCAAAGCAAAATTCAATGGCTCTGATATCGCCGACATTGTCAATGACAATATTTTAGAATATATTCATGTTAAGAATGAGTTTCCATTCAATGTGTTGGTGTTGGATTACAGTGACCTATTTGCGAAAAAATATGGTAATGCAAGAGTAGGAGAACCAAATGATTTTGGAGAACAAAAGAATGAATACATATTTGTGAAAGGATAATTTGAGGAACAGGAAAATATAAGATGTTGTTTATTATCTTTAATAGAAGCACCATTGTTGATATTTATGGAAGTAGCAGCTATCCTCAAAACTATTCACAAAATGTAAATTTTCTCTGTTTGGGTCATGCCTATGTGGCTTTTTGTCTTTTGCTACCTACGAGATTTCTCTCTTCTATGCTTCAATGTCATATTCTTCCTTAAGGGCCTTTTTGTAAAAGGATGCGGGTCCTTTCAAAACCCCCATATTCACCCTTATACAAAAAAAGGACATAGTAGTTGTACATCAAAATATGTTGTTGTGGCATAACCTAGCAGACTATGATGAAAATATCTTACTTTATTTTGTTAAATCCTATTGATCGATAATATGCAACTACTATGGTGTCCTATAAGCTATGAAACTCTATACTAAAAATAATATTCTAACTTGTTAAATGATAGCGATCCATAAGCTCAAAATATTATATTGTGGAAGTATTAGGTTACCTTAGCAGCGCTAAGCTCAAAACATCTTACTTTATTTATTAGTTTTTGCATCATGTGCTAGTTGTTATTTTAGTTTTCTAAAATAACATAATGCAAAAATTATAGAAGACTTTTAAGAAAATCACACAACTAGCACATCTCCCCACCTCGAGGCATGAACTTTTTGCTATCTTGTTTAATTTAAAATGTCATTAACAAAATTACTATTAACAAGGTTTATTAAATATACATGAAGATAATGATTGGCTACTTTATACATGGAGTAAGACACCCAGAAACCTTACAATAGAATGCATCATGAGCATCACTAAGAAGGAACAAAAAATAAACAAGAAAAAAGGGCTAAAATAACTTATCCCAAACTATAGTCCAATAGATCAATATAGGGAAAAATCACAAAACACGAGGGGAAAACATCCCAAATGATACAGTCTATAAATATTCAAACAAAATCTCCAAAATCTAAGGGACTAGTTAGTCTTCAAATGTTTGTACTCCTTTGGTTGATGCTCTTCATGTCCTTTCATCTGATTATCCTACTCACTCATGATAGGGATGTCGTATTCAACCTATTCTTCCTCATCATAATTATTGAGGTGGATATTATACCTGCGAACTTTGTGTCCCTATTCTAGCTTGACCACACGCCCTATAACTCCAAAACTAAACTTTTGATCTTTCCCATATCCACCTTGATAGATTTTTGGGTGATGCAAATTTTCTTAGAGGCATCATTGAAATGTATGACACTATTTCTCATATTCATTCCAAATTCTCCTAAGGCCTCCATATCCCTTTCCACCTAACTTACCCGAGAGGAAGTTGATCAAAATTAACAATCTAACCAAGCTCCACTCTCTCTTTCCCTTTAGATGACTCTTCTTTCATATCAATTAGAGAACCTATAGCCTCAAAGTACTAAGATTTCCCTTCCCCGATATGTCATACTCTTATTTCTCCTCAATTTGTTCATATGGTCAAGAAGAGTAATTTTTAAATCTAAATCACTAGATTTGGGCTATAATTTCTTTTCCACAACTAGTTTACAATTCTTAAAAATTAAAATAATTATAGCATTGGTGTATTAGGGTATCAATATTTCCTGTTGAAAATCATTCACCAACGCAGAGAGCAACATAAACAAGAAAAAGGGAAGGTTCATAGCAATCTTATGCCTAAACATATTAAGCATAGTAAGATGGTGAGTAAATATATTTCTATAATTTTCTTCAAGAGTAACACACCTCATAAGGTGGAGGTTTATCGTATTTCAAATATAAGGGATGCAGACTCTACCCATACATGTCGACCAATAGGTAAACCATTTCTTTACTGTAGAAGAAAGTCTCAATTTTGTGCTTGCATCTGGTGTGGTCTTTGAATATCTTTAAGCCCTCTATCTCCATTCCATCACCTCACGCTATTGAATCCTCTAAAACCTAAATTTCCATGCCATGGATCACCATGCTACCATTGTTCCATGCCCGACCAAACTCCAACGCAAGATAAGGATCAAACCCCGTGATTTTTGAGATGAAATTCCTAAACCCCCCAATTTTCATAATGCACCGAGAAGGAAGAGTTTTCCTTCAATGCACCATAGCTCATGGGCTTGATTCTCAAATGAACACCTTCTATGGTTTTAGTTGATTGATATTGAAAATGGAAGAAAAAATGGACAAAATGAATTGTAAGAGAAAAATTAATATAAATCCCACCATATATCCTGCACGTGTGAAGGGTCCTGCTAACCATAAGAACACAAATAACATCCTAACAAGGGAAAAGATCCACTGGAACATCAATACTTAATGTTATTATTGACGTTATTATTATTGGTGATATCATCTCCCCTCTCAGACACTTTAAAATTACTACCTTTAGCCCCCAAATTGGAAAGATGATCTACACATTTATTACCCTTTCTAGGGGTATGAATAATTACATTTATCAAACTCTTTCAGAAATTTTTATTTAGTATCTTTAAGGATATTGATTAAGTTCCAATTATTAATTGTATCCTTTCTCACATTCTCAAGGGTTAAAATCTTGTTTTGAACAACTAACCAGAAAAACATGTTGACATTGGGGAGTAAATCCTTAATCCAAATTTTCCTCTAGAAATCCTTTGCAAGAAAACATATGTTCTGAAAATGAATATGTTTGGTCCAATAACTGATATGTCAGGTGTTATACTTAATCATTGTAGTCATTGATATATTCATCAACGTGTATAGGAAAAACAATTTTGTGAAAATAATTGATCTAGGACGTTTAGAAGAAATCAAACTATTTTAAAAACATGTTCAATATTTTTCATTCAAACAACAACATATTATAAGTACAACATAAAAGGTATTTTGTAGTAATTAAAAATATTTCAAATAAATACAATTTTCATCCTTTAATATTAACAATTTGATTCCAGTTAACAAGGGAAGACTTCAACTTGTTGACTTTGGGAATAAACCTTTAGTCCAAATTTTCATCCAAAAATCCTTTGCAAGACAACATATGTTCTAACATTGAATGTGTTTGGTCCAACAACTGATATGTCATGTTTTATAGCTAAGCATTGTAGTCATTGATCTCCATCAATGTATGTAAGAAAAGCATTTTTTCCGAAAACAATTGATCTATGACGTTTAAAGACATCAAACTATTTTAGAAACATTTTCAATATTTTTCATTCAAACAACAACAAACACTTATTTCACTAAATTGGGACTTACTCCAGTCAAGCAACTAAAAAATATAGCAGAGATCAGGAGAATGTAATATTACTATTTTTGGATTCCAAAATGTCAAATATTGGAATTATTTGCACTCCAAAATCACACATATTGGATTCCAAAATCACACATATTGGATTCCAAAATCGCATATATTGGAATCCAGAATCACATATATTGGAATCCAAAATCACCTATATTGGAATTATATGTACTCCAAAGTCCCATATATTGGAATCCAGAAAATCAAATATTTGAATCCAATATACGGGCTAACGTCCGATAGGCATTATTTATGATTTGTTATGTACAAACCATGTTTCGTTTTATAAGAGCTATTGGTTTCCAACTAGTATTTATGCTATGTTATAAGGTCTAGCAGCTGCCAACCATTATTTATGCTATGTTATAAGGGATAACAACCACCAACCATTATTTATGCTATGTTATTTATGTTATGCTATATTGTCTAACTGATGCTAGGCATTATTTATGACATGTTATGTAAATAACATGTTTCTAATTTATATGGGATAACAAACATATTATCTTGTCCTTCAATGGTTGCAACAAAGGCCATAATGTGGTGTTAAATTTGACACCCATTTAGATGTCTTTTATCATTTTTATACAGGATTTACTAGCTGCAACACCACATTTTCTCTGTCCATTTCTTGGCCAGATGCCATGTCAATCCAAAATCCTTATTGAGTTGTTCTTGTACCCATATAAAAATCTTTAAGAAAAGAGACAATCCCATATAGTTGAATACCTCCATATCCTTGGATTTAATGTCATTGAGATCCCAAGGCTCGATTGAACCAAATATTTGCCCATATTCTTATTAAAAACTATGCTATTATGAAGAACAAAACTTTGTTCTATGCTACCTGAACGACCACACAACCGCAATAACAATACACCAAGTAAAGCAATATAAATTATAGATTCTAGTGAGGAGTAAATGTGCATTAACATCCCCTTAATAGTTAAAAACTTGAATTCCAAGAGAGGAATAAACTTGGATTACAAGAACATTAACATCCCCTTAATAAACTATACGCGCACACCTGCACTTGTAAGGAATTCTAAGAGAGGAATAAACCCGATGACACTCGCATTACAAGAACATTAACATCCCCTTAATAGTTATAAACCTAGATTCCAATAGAGGAATAAACTCGGATTACAAGAACATTAACATCCCCTTAATAGTTATAAATGTCCGATGTCATTCATCATTAACCCCCCATGTCACCTTCCACCATCCTTGTGTACCTCGAAAGAAGGGACATGAAATCACTACGGACATTTTCCTCCCACACTTGACACTTTAATTGATGATTAAAATTCTCCTACTCCCCTTGTCGGCAGGATATATTTTTGAAATTAAATATAGATATGAAATAAATTTAAACTCCTTTTCTAAAGGTAGAATTATGGTAAATAATTTTAAGTATTTGAATTTTATTGTAATAATATTCATCACATTGGAATGGATCGCAAATTCACAGAATAATTCATTGTAAATTAAAATTGTTATCATGATATCTATGAACACACTTTGATTGTTGAAGTGCTTGACAAATTTTCAATTTTTTATATACCTAAAACCGATGTGAATATTTTTGTAGTAGACTATTTAAAGTCGACTGGATCATATGACCTTAAAAAATCAAAGTAAGAGAGTTAATACTTAACGCTCGCTAGGTAATGCCAGTGTATCTTATCGAGGTAAATTAACATTAATAAAATAAGAATTCACCAGAAATAAAAATGTTATGTACACTTTTTTTATATATATTAAGATATCTATTATCATTTAAATCCTTTACTGTATTATAAATTTCCTAAAGATAATCACACATATTATACATATAAACATTATTAAGATAGTCAAGCACATTATATAGAAACTTCTTGTCAAATAAATTTAGGGAAAAATTACATAATTTTATTTTTTAGATAGTTAAACACTTTTGACCAGAGCTATGAACCAAAGGGTTGATGGGTCCACACCCTACAATTATCTCACATTTTGATCAATGAAAGTCTACATACAAACACTAAAAATGATTATGAAAGATAACAAGGCCAACATATAACATGAATAATCATGCCTGCAAAAAACATAGACCCGTGAATTAAAAAAGAGTGGGAATGATAGAGAAACCCTAGGGTTCCACCCAGCCAAGCATTGCAATAATCTTGAGAAAGACAAAGGAGGTGCTAGCAACAGACTTCAAGTACACCACGTGATAAGGAAGGGGTATGGTAGGTTTTGTGAGCGCGAAAATATCCAGGGATGACATGCTGGAAATAGACGCGCCATCGGATCGATAAATGCTTTGAAAATAGTCAGAAAATTGAAGTAGGGCCCAAATTTTCAATTCCAAGGCATCGCAAGTATTGTTTTCAACCAAAAAATGTGATGGACAAGGATTAAGATTTGTAAAGAGAAAAGGAATGTATAATTCTTCCAGAGCTTCGACCAAACCCACACAATGTTATGGGAAAATGAAATGGGACGTGACTTCCATGACAATTGCTTTATTTGAAAACAACACTAGGAAATTGAACACAAATATGCCTACAATCTTGGAGTTTACACAAGATCTCCCAGTGGTCTAGAGATAATCCACACCCAAGACATTCATAATCGAATTCATAACAATTGTTGAGTTTATGCTAGGAAGACATTTCGAAAATGACCTGTAAGACATAGTAGAGAGGAAATTCATTTCCCACTTCTTGTTGCGTATGAGGATGAAAAGAACATAGGTAGATGTCATGAGAGGGAATAAAAAATAGATAAAAACAAGAGAAAATGAGTGATGACATTCAAAATCACAACCCAATTAAATATTCCCTCGGCTCGTGTGAGGAAGGTCGATGCAATAAAAAATAGATGGCTCAATTAACATTTGCCCATGCATTGGCTAGATTATTTGATGAAAAGGATCTTATATTATATTAAATGCAACATGATACAATATTATCTCAAAAAAAAACAGGTGGTATGAGAGAAAGCCCCAAATCCACAAGCAGACTAGGCCAAGCCTAAAAAAAAACAAAGCAACAACTACAAGGGGGTCCGAGGAACACCAAAAACAAAGGTTAGATTAGTAATAAAGGCTACAAAGTGATTGATAAACAAAAATTATAAGAAATTGCATTACTAGAGATAGTCACAACCATTATATAGAAAGGTGTTATCAATTAAATCTACATCACCACCCTTGGACCCAGACAGGACAAACATCACATCTCTACCATATTTTCAATCATCGGCCTTAGATCTTATCGGGCGGGGCACTCCAAAGCAAGATTTTGATAATGATTGCATGAAAGAGGAAAATATGGTGCAAGCGAGAGAAGAAATAAATTCATCTTGGGAAGAAAATATGGAGAGGATGATGGAAGCTATGATGTGCGGAGTTAGAGAACATGGAATAATGTTAGAGAAATATGATGACATAAATGAGCTATAAGCTAAGGAATGAAGAAAATAGCTAGCTTCAATTTGCAAGGAGATGATACAAGTGTCATAGGTATGTAAGGCATAAGGCACATGAGTCTATTGAGGTGAATGTATGGATGAGAAAGGATACCAAAGTTGACAATTAGATTAAATAAGATAGAGGTAAGTCTTTTTGTGTAGAAGAGTGCTTTTAAAACCTATTAAAACAATGGAAGAGATAACCCAAAGAAGGTGCTTGTTTATAACTTCATGTCGGTCTATAGGAAAAGTTTTTAAAGTGATTATTGATAGTGGATGTACATAAAATATTGTTTAATTTGAGATGGTAGAGAAACTTGGATTAAAAACTACTATGCACCCCAATCTATATATTGTTTCTGGATGCGTAAAGGAAACCATAATCAGTGAGGGAATAATGTCAAGTTGAGTTTCAAATTGGAAGGTATAAGGATACGGTGTTGTGTGATCTAGTTCTATAGATTCCAGTCATGTGTTGTTGGTCGAGACCAAGGCAATATGATAGAAATACATGTCATGATGGAAAGTAGAATACCTACACTATTACAACACCAACAAGAGTTATCCATACATTTCTACCACTCGAGAGGTAAACAAGAACAACTAACATGGCTAGTTATGATGATGACATCCAAGAATTTTTGACAGAGACTAAGTTATGTATAAAGAAATTGTACAAGGATGTTAAGACATAGAAATTAGATGTGAGTAATGGATTTTTTTATTAACGGTGAAAAAGGGTTAAGGGGACCCTACCCCATACAACAAGAGGAGAAAAAGATAGGACATTAAGGAAAAAATGAAACCAGCCTCTACCAAAGAACACAAAAGATCGAATAACAACAAAAAAACAAGCATCAATAAATCAAATACCACCAAAAATTTAAACAAAGCCCCTTCCCTTTGGATCTTAGCTGCATTTTAAGGGGAGATTGTGCCTTTTTTTTCTAATTGAAAAATTTCAACCCTCTTCAATATTTGGATTTACATTTTCATTGTTATGGATTGGAATCAAAACTTCAATGTTGTCCACAGAGTCTTGGGATCTTGATAAGTGATCCGATACATTCTTACAACCTTGTTGCACTTCCACCACTTTTGGGTCAACCGATTCCTCAGAAACCAAATCAGAATCACAATCCAATGTATCATTCACAACCAGGTGATTAGGATTAGAGTTCTTCCACCAAGAGCTTCTACCTTTGGCATGTTTACGAACCAAGTGACAATCTGCTGCTAAATGACCAAGAGAGAAGCATGTTCCGCATCTAAAGGTAAAAATTCGTAATCAAGTTTTGAATCCAAGTTTTATCTTAAACTTTAATTTTAATAGTAGCAGGGAAATTCACGATGTATCCATATCAACCAAGATTCAAGCATAATTAGTATCCTCAAACTCTTTAGTTTTAGGGTCAATAGCTAATTTTTTTCCTAAAGTATTGCCAATAGCAGTTAAATGTGAGTGGTGGATTTGATAATGATGGATGTTATGAGTTTAGAGATATTGATTTGGATTCATTACAAGAAGAAGTAAATGATGAAGATGATTATGAGAGAGAGGAAAGATATGAAAAGAGAGAAGAAAAGGACATATTAAATTTCGTAAGACCAACAAAGGGGTCTAGTGAGAGAGAAATCAGTTGATAAAGATGAGAGAAGTGATCAGCAAAGGTTGAGTGAAGCAGTTAAGAGAGAATAAAAAGAATAACATAGTGAAAGGAAGATGAATGAGCCCTAAGAGCCTCTTGATTTTGATTCTAATACTATATTGAGTTTCAATTTTATAGGTGCATGTGAGAGGAATGAAGGTGAAGAACAATTGGTGAGCAACATGGTGAAGTTAGAATGGAAGAAATAAGAGTAAGTGAACAAAATAGTACAAACTTCAATATATGACAGGGATATGAAGCAATCGTGCCTTACACGAACAAAAAACAGATCAAAAAGAGGAATAATAAGATATCAAGAAGCTTACAAAGAAAAAGGACAAGATGAAGGTGACAATAATACAGGTTCAATAGTTGATTTACGATTAAGGAAAGAGGAAATTTTTAGCTAAGGCTAATATACTATCATTTTGAAGAAAATATTATTCAAGAAAAAATACAAGGAGATGTGAGACATAGTTGTTCAGCCTTGATTGATAAAGGAACAATACACATCAATATGAAACATGAACACATACCCTTAAATACGGTGAAAAGATTATATACACCCTTAGAAGAAATATATGGATCTAAAACTTGAAGTTTTCCAAGAAGAATAAAATGATGGAAGAGAAGAGAGAACTGATAGAAGAGCGAGAAGAATGGGTATTAAGTGAAAGAAAATTTTCAAGAGGTCACTTACAACTAGAAACAATGAAAGAAAGGAGGAAAAGAGAGCAAACACAAGTATGGGGATGCTTTTGTTTTCCCTTGAGAGTATGATGCAGGAGCATAAAATTCCTAGTATGTAAATAGGTTATTATCATCAATTTTGGCTTCTTAGGTGTGTTGTCAATTCTCACGAGTCTTCTACGGTTGTTTATCTTTGATAGGTTTGAATGAGTCCTTTCCAGATTAAATTTTTTCATTTCCCTCTAAAATTCCAATTTCAACCTTTGAAGACAATTTTTGGCATGAATTAGTTTTTGATGTACTTCTTGGAGCATTGTGGCATGTAAAGGATGTTGTAATAAGTCTTATTTGGGTCCTAGAGAGGTCATGATGGTAAAATAGTATTAGCCCATAGGGTATTAGCCTATAATAGGCCTTTAAAGTTGTAATAAAGGACAACATGTAGTGTAAGGGTCCTAAAATACCAAGAATCGATTAGAAATGTGGTATGAAGCATATTTAAAGCTTCTTATTACTTTTTACAAGCCATCATCCAGATGGTATTTTAATGAAAAGAGGATTTTAGGAAGTTTGGAAGAAAACTTTGTGTGTATACACGGTTTGGGTTAGTATCTCATGAAGCTTTAACATTATAATGATGAAAGAATTTTGTGCATGTCATTCACAAGATATTTAAGTGGTAAGAAGATTATTCTACCATTTTATATTTTTATTTGTAAGTCTTTATATAGTTGTAGATTTCATAAAGCTCATAACGACCTATGAAGAACCCATCAAGTGTTATAGTATGTTGAAGGAAAGATCTCTATTGAAGATTCAAGTGAGAGGAAAATGACAATCATCTACATGAATGAATTTAGCTTCTCCAAAATCTTCGATACAGGATAAGGTAATTTTTAATAAACTTGATAATAGTCAAGAAGTATCTTTTTTTTTGACTCATGTAAATTTGTTGTGCATTGTGGTAAAAGAGTTATTTGTGATCAAGGAAGATATATCTTAGACTCAAACTTGTAAGGAATGCAACTTACTAAACTAAGGGTTTCATAGTCACTTGTAGACAGGTTTTATACCTTGTTTCCCTACAAACTTGTCAATTATTAGACACTTCATAATCGATCTTGTATACTCTTTGTTTAGACTATTGGTAAGATGGGAACATGGGGAAAGTGCATGTAGACATTTTTGTTAAATTTCTATCCTTGAGGTCTTGGTCTCCAAAATTTATAACTGAAATTGGCCTCTTGGGTAGAGATGTGTCACACTTAGGGTTAGATGATAAAACGTGTTCAAAAAATATTATCCCTAGAGCTTGCCCTTAAAAATAGTAAGAAATTATCAAGGAGGAATACTTGAAGTGTTTAAGGAAGAAATTTTTGATTTCATTGGTGGCAACTCGATATTTCTTTGACATTATAGAAAGAGTTCAATGCACACGATTAATGAGAGAATAATAACTCGGAGAATTAAAGGAGACTATTCGAGTATGAGTCCTCATGAAATAATTTTTTTGTAATTATTTAATTAATCATGTTTACCTAAGTTATTTTAGATATTTTACGAATACTAAAATTCCAAAACATAGTACTTCATGACATTATATGGAAACACGAAGAATACATTTTTATAGGAGACAAGATGGGGGAACTAGTAATTCAAGGGGTAAAAGGAAGATTGTGAATAGAAATTCAAGAAATATCATCTAAGTAGTGTGGAGAAGGTATTTCAAGAGGTTTTAGGGTCTGAGGCACCTCAAATTTCATTTGGTTTATGTGAGAACTCTAAGCTAAAGAAACATAATATTAAGGCGTATTTGATAACATAAAAGGTGGACTTGAGTGAAATTATATAAGGTATCCCCCATTGAAATTTTGCACACAATGTGTAATTAATAATGGTTATCCTAGAAAGATACTATTTTGGAAATTGAGTTCTTGGACCAAAAGTTAAAGGATATTTTTAACTCGAGCAGGTGGTAAGTAGGAGGAAGCTTGAAGGAAGAGGGTGAATGAATGAAGACCTTAAACAAAACATAGAGGCACCAAATTTTTCCCACACTTAAATTTTATAAATGGTATATGAAGAGGTTCTTATATTTTTTTTGGGATGTTTCAAATTGTTCTAACCATGATTGTAATAAATGCATCTATTCTTGAAGCCTAAGAAGAAAATTCAGTTAAAAGGTGAGTCTAAAGATAATTTTGAGTATTTTGATTCTTTTCAAAATTGAAATTGACATAAGTAAGGTCCAAGAACTTGGTGAATATTTTGCAATATTACCATGATTTGGAAAATGAGGAACTACATGATTCGGGAGATTGTAAAACTTGAAAAGAAGCCTATCCAGAAGATCTTAAAAGGAATAATTGATTTTGTAAGCCTTATAATCATTAAATTTGTGTGAGTTTGGTTATTGAATACATCAGACAAGCATGAACCCTAACACGGGAGTGCATCAAAGGGTAGTGATGATCTGAGTTGAGTATCAAGTTGTGTAATATTTCTTAGAAACAAAAAGTTTGAATCACGAGATCGTATGAGTAAAAAAATATAGACAATTGATAATTATAGGAGGGAGGGATGTAAGTCTGATGCCCCCAAGTGTTCCAATGATTGAGATTTATGTGGTGATGTGAGAGATACCATGCCATTATGGGAGATAATTTACCTCTGTTGTGTTAAGAGAGAGCGAGAGAGATTCAACACAATGGTAGAAAGAAGAAGCAGTGAGGACCATGCCATTGTGGCGGAGCTTGAAATGTGTCTTGGCCATCATTATAAGAAGTAGTTTTCTTGATAAAATTAATTGGTGGTATCGTATGTGGGATTAATTTCATTGTATAATATTTTGGAGGAGACGAAGATGGATTGCTTTTGAGAGACATTTTCCTAGTGTGATTTATTAATGTTGTAGAAGACTTGAAAGGAGGATTTAGAATAATTTTGAAATGTGGTTGTTTAGGAGGTGCTGACATGGAAGAAGATATAATAGGAGGAGGCAATGGAGGATGGAACTTGAGAGGTTATTACTTTATTGGTGTGGGTTACATACGTTGTGCTTGAGTGAGTGAAGAAGGAACATTCAAAGTGATAACATGACGCTCATTGGTCATGAAGGAGCAGATTTAGGAGCCCATTTGGATGTAACATTTGGAGATGGGCATGTAACAAAATGTTGTGCATTAAATGAATTAAGACAATAATGATTAAGGTGGCCAATTTTTCACTTAAGATCGTAACAATAATTGTCATTATGTCCATTGATTCAATGATAATTGCAATATGGATGACCTTGATATTTTGCATGTCAATAAGGTGGATATCAATGAGTTGATGGAAAGATGATCAATTGATAAGTAAGAAGATGAGAAAGAATATCATATTGCATAGTATTGAGATAAAAATTGAGTGATGCTAGCAATGGTAAGACTTGAGTTTCATTGATATGAGAACATGTAAAAGACATAAAAGGAAAATGAGATGTAGAAGAAGAACAAGCATGATCTTGAGAAACACCCTTGAGATGTTGAATTTTTAGTTGAGTGATGTAATCATGGATTCCATAGCCTTAAATTTGTCTTAAAATAAATAATGTAAATATTTAATTGACTTGTAAAAAGAGTGATTAGAATTAGGAAAAAGAGAGACATTAGAAATACGAATGAAGATGGAACTAATTTATGAAGGTGGCGTATCGAGAGGAGAGGCGGATAGATGCACCACTCTTTGGAGAGAATCTTTAAAAGATGGGTCTATTCTAAGTAATTGATATAAGCGGACTTGAGGAGATTTAGAATCCATGAAATCGGACTAGATAGAATGAGAAAACTTAAGATCCTATAGTGTTTGCAAGATGGGTTCATCAAATGATTTAACAAAAATAGACTTAATCCTAAACCTTCAGATATTGTAGAGTAACATATGTAAAATATGATAAATGGATGCTAGATATAAGATAACACAAGTAAATAAGATAATAAATGTGAAACCCTAGGTGTAAGAGAGAGATTAAAGGACTTAGATGATTTTAAAATTAATACCTAAATGTTTTAGATTGGAGAAATAATGAACAAGAGGAGGAAACTATCGTAGATGCACTTAAAAAAATTATGTGATATCTAGATGAGAATGGACTATGGAACCTAGACTGGGACAAGGGTTGCTAGGAGCTAGAGACCCTTGTTAGGTTCTTGTGACTACATAAGATCTTGTAATCTGGTTTTTCTTGTGTCTCATGTTAGTCTCATGTATGTTGCACTATTCTGTAGAATTATCCTGTAATCTACAAAGATAAATATAACATATAAAACCCCAAAACACATCAAATCCTAAAAAGAAAAAGATGTAAATGGGGATTTGGACTGACCCCAGAGGTCACCTGATAGAGTGAACTTATAACCGAACACTACACTACATCTCATAGTCCATATAGTTCTTGTGTGTGCGTGCGGAAATCTAGCCCTAGGAAGCTCTTGTGCAAGATGCACTTGATCACGAGAAATATCTAGATCTACCAATGTAAATAGATGTGTGGATCAAAAATAAACTTCCTCCTATGCATGTATTTAAAAATACATTCCCTTTTCCCTTGAATGAAGCTAGATGAATGGATTGATTCTCTTATAATGCCTTTGGATGCAACCTTAGGTGATTATAATATATGCTTAGAGCTTATTCATTTTTATGATCTTATAGATTTGTATTTATATGATTCCTCATTTTAATTCTGTAATGGACAACTAAAAGGTCAACCCATAACAAAATAATATTCCTAAAAGATAAAAGATACCTAAAAGAGGCAAGTAAGATACAAAGAGGTTAGGGGTACCCATAGGGGACGAGGGTTCTTGGGCGCTGACATCTTGGCTAGGCGTTGGTGTACAGAGTCAATATAGATAAAGCAATGAAGATGATACTGGGTTTTGGGGTGTGCAAGACCGAGAGAAAGAAAGAAAGAAAATACAAGAAAGAGGCCAAAGACAGTAGTTAATTACTAGTTTTATCACATAGGAATAATATGAATGCAAATGTGTTGTTAGGACCTAGAAATGTACCCAAGCGTGTGATTATCTGTCTACATTCACGATTGTATATAGTGATAATGAGGATGAGATATGATGTATATGTATGTAGTGATGGATGGGGGCTTTCCCCCCAGCGATTGTATTTTTGAAACTATGATTTTGTCGATATGTATATGTATACACACACACACATATACATACATACATACATATATGTGTGTGTGTGTGTGTGTGTGTGTGTGTGTGTGTGTGTGTGTGTGTGTGTGTGTGTGTGTGTGTATACATACATGGATGATTGGTATTATTGTGTTGTGTTGATTTCATTGATATGTGATGTGATGATTGTTGTTCATATGTTGGTTTGTGATGTTTTATTTACATTGCATAAATGATTATGTTGATTTGAAATAGATGATGATGTAGATAGTAAATAGATAAATAATGTTTGAAAATTGGATTGTATGTATGAAGGAAGATGGATAGTATGTGATAAATATTAATAGATGTATGTGACATATTTAATGCATAAGAATAATGTTCATGTGAAGATATGATATAGAAGAAGATTGATTCCTTGCTTAGTTGTAGGGTGAAAATTATGTATGTGATTGTGCATGGGTATGATGAGGGGGAGAATATAGATTCCCCCAACATATGTGTAGGAAAATGAGGTTCATTTATATAATACCCCTCAAAATCAAGAATGAACCATAAAAAAAGAGTGTGTCATTGGGAAATGGTTTGAGAGTTTATTTACGGAAAGATATAGTGTGAAGCATATAACATGAGTGAGGTTCTTGTTGTAACAAATCCTGAACAATCATGTAAGATCCTTAAGAACATGAGAGCCTCATTGGGTAATGATGTGACAATATAAAAATCACGTACCAAATATAAAGTAAACATGTGAAGTGGTGACATCATGAACATAAGATACAAATTGAATGTCGGATGAAATGGTGTCAATGACGGGATGTGTAGTGGTAGGAAGCACAGATGTCGACATATTAGGAAGCCAATGTGAAGTAGTAGCATTGTGAGGTGGGTGATATGATGCCATGATAGATGAGATAGGTTGAGGATGCAAATGGATAATGATCTTAAGTATATGGATGAATTAAGACATTAAAAGTGGGAGGAGGAGAAAAGTGAACAAAAGTGGAAGTACACTTATGTGGAATTGGAAAAAGAGACTACTCAAGATATACATGTCTATTTGGTAACATAATTTAAGAATTTAACCGATGCTTTTCTAGTACATTTTTCAATCGAGTATTGGTTCTAATATCTCATATCCTCAAATTGAACAAATAAAAAAGGATATAATGAGCATATACCAAATTATGGTTTATGATATAAGAATAACTTAGCTAAGATGTCTAATGTACTCGAAGATTCTGAATTACAATATCTTTTTGTCAAAAGTATTTTGTCTCCTTTGCAAGAGAGTGTCATCTTTGAGACTTCTCCATCATTTGATCAACTATGCCATAATCTTAAGTTATGTGAAAGAAAACTATTATCTATGGGAAAGATTAAATATCATGATTAGGATTCATCTTCTAATCGGTTTTAAAACATTCTACTTTAAGCCATCTACTAAGCCCGTTGAAGTAAAAGATATTTTTAATGTTGTATCCACTCCCAAAATGCTTCAATTACATCCTCTAAAGTGTAAATTCACAAATTTTCCTTGTGCTCTACATATTCTACAATCAAAACTGTTTGAGAGCAATCTTATTATGCTTCGACCTCCACTTAATTTGGATCCATCTTGCCCTAAAGGCCACAATTATAATGAAAAATTGTAGATGTGATTATCATCAATGAGTTGGGAATTATACCAATCGATCTTTCAAACTCATGCATATTTTTCAAGATATTATCAACAACAATGAAATCATGCTCTTTGAGCCTTCGACATCTAAAACAGTCAGTGAAAAAAAAAATCTTAAAATATTTAATGATGCTCTTCCCAAGCACAGAGAGCAAGCTGACTCTTCAGCTAATCATACATGTCATGCAATGCCTCCTACTCCATTGGGGGCTCTTGATTTCTTAGTTTTGACATTGATGCATATCCACCATTCATTACATTCTCTTCTCACCATTATTATACTACATTATTTTCTAAAACAATATATATCAAGGATTATATCGGACCTCATGCCATCAATGATAAAATGATCGATCAATAAATTCATATGAGCATGTGCTCTATTACATTTCTTGTCACTATCAACTATCCTCTCTCTCATATCACATTTAAAGTGCTCGAGATCTTATGGTTACATCAAACTTCTAGTTACAATTGGACCTCTTACCATGCTTGTGTCATTCATTGTCGAAGCTTCAATCAAAGGGTGTGACATGATATTAAGTCTTCCACGGTGCCATGCTCTTCAAGATATAATCTCCATGAATCATATGTGTCTAAAATTCATACACAAAAAGAAATTTATCACCTTTAAAGGTGGTATGCCATGGACATTGTGGATGATGCCTCCTCTTGCGGTTTCTATTGCACTCGCTAGAGCATCTAGATCCCCTAGACCTCTAAAATCTAAAGCACAATATGCTCCTATCTCTCTTATTTGCACAGGATTTACTTAGTCTCATCATTCCACTAGTTTATTTCATCAACCTAGATACACCACTCGTGACAACTCATTCACATAGTTATACATCACCTCCTCAAACTCCTTCACATAGGTACATTTCACCTCCTCGGGATCCTTCATATAGATATACATCACCTTGTCGGTCTTATTAACATAGGTGAATATCACCTACTCGATCTCCTTCACATAGGTTCACATCACCTCCTTGGTATCCTTCACATAGGTGCACATCACCTCCTCAGTCTCCTTCACATAGGTGCACATCACCTCCTTGGTCTCTTTCATATATGTGATCATCACCTCGCAGGTCTTATTCATTGATAAATAATTTTCTCATACAACACGATCTCGAGCATTGTCACACACCTTTATACAATGCAAACATCGGGTGGAAGATCCTTTCCCTTTACTATTTTCAGATTACATATTCACTACCATACACTTGGGGCATCATGCTTACTTGCCCCTTAACATTATCAAGTGTCTCAAATTTTTACTATTATGCTTCGTGCTTCATATTTAAAATCTATACTCCATTCTACACACAAATTGTGTTTTCATTACCATATGATGCAATCTCATGCTAAGGTTCACACTTGACTATTGAGGGCTCACTATATCTATGAACCTCACACACTTCACATTTCACACTCTACACTTTATGATATATGTTACTCGTATTATTTTTTCATGCATAACACTACCCTATGAAATACTATTGTGCTTTATGGTTCACACTTGACTAGTGAGCGCTCACGACATCCATGAATCTCACACACTACACATTTCACTCTCTAAGCTTTATGATACATCTTACTCACACTATCTTCTCATATGTCACACTACCCTATGACTCACTCTTATGCTATAGTTCACACTTGAATGTTGAGGGGATACTACATTCAAAAACCTCACACACTAAACAATTCAAGATCCACGTTTCTCGATACATATTTCTAGCATTTGATTGTCACACATCCTACTAATCTATGATGCCCTCTAGTTCTCTAATTCATACTTGATTGTTGAGGGTATAATATAAAATTAACCTCACTACTGCTTAGACTTCTCACCCTCTATAACTCATTGTTATATCTTTGTAGTGCATAATTTAAAACCATTTCCCGATGAGCGCACTCTTTTTCTATGGTTCATTCTTAACCATTGAGGGGTATTTTATAAATGGACCTCATCCCATACACATTATCTTTTGGGTCACACTTCTCCTATCACATTCACATTTCATATCATTCCATCTCAATCATTCACAACATACTACATATCTTGGTTGCATATACTCTTGCTTGTTTATACTTGTTACATGTAACTTTTGTTCACATACTAGACATATACTTTGTATGTCATTATATTTCTATATACACATGCATGTTCACTTTCTATTTATTTGTGAATGCATACTTCCTACAACTATTTACACATAATAAGGATGCTTGTACCTATGCCTCTTACTTGTCACACTGAGGCTCCTGAGGGAATCTACTTTCATACACAGTGTTATACAAAAAATCATAGCACCCTTCAGGTTTTCATGTGTTTGTGCATGAGCTGCCAGTGTGATTGGGAAACACGAGACTATATCTCAAGATGTGGGACTTACAAAGTTGAGATGGTCCTCCATAGAAGGATGATTCCTCTTCCTAATCACTAAACTACTCTTAATGCAAGAAAAAAACCTATCTAACCCCATCCTATCAATTCCAAGGAGATAGGGAGGAGATCCTACACTTAGGGGTGATATCACCAAGAAAGCGAGGATGTTGAACGGTTCACCATACATGAAAATGGAGTAAAATGAGTGTGTAGAGGATGAACAAGCATCATAGACCACAATGACATTTAACACAACATTCCCATAAATACATCATCATCTAAACCTTGTAATGAAAACCACAAGAGCACACAATATACCTGTATCATGAAGAAAGGCAAGATAGAACAATAAAAAAATAAAGGATATAGAGATTATCACAAAACATTGATTTTATTGCTCCGAAAAGATTTAACACTAAGTACATCATAGTTGAGGAGAAGGCATGATTTCTATTATAATTATCATAAGAGGAGGTTTGAAGCTCAAAAACTACCTCATAGAATAAAAGAAGGGAGGTAAGTATCAAAAAATGTAAAACTCGCTACAAAAATGCCCCTTTTATAATATATAGGAAGAACACTTATTTCACTAAATTTAGACATATTCCAGGTGAATCTAGACTCAGTATTACAGTATTGGAAGAAATCCATCTCAATTTTACGTATATTGAATTCCATTTTTGGATATACTAGATTGCATTAATAGAATATTGGATTCTAATATTTTCATTATTGGACTTATTTGAGTTCCAATTTCACTATTATTGGATTCCGATTTTGCTATTATTAGATTCCAATAACGTAATTAATGGATTCCAATTTTTCCACTAATGGAATCCAATTTCTAAATCCTGATTTTTGGATTTCAGTTTTGCTATTTTAGGATTTATATTTTGTTATTATTTTGTATCCACACATAAGCATCACGACCACTAACTTGCATAAGCCAAGCGGTTGCTAACTTACATAAGCCAAGTGGCCACTAACTTACATAAGCCAAGTGACCGCTAACTTCAAGATAGTGCATAAGTGATTGTTGTCATTTATTCCACATATCAATCTTAATATCATTATACATATATGACTATTTATGCATACCTTATTCAAATCAATAAATGTTGACGTTGAAAATCCTATCCCTGAACATCCTTGAATGGTGTTAAATTTGATGGTTGTTTAGACATTTTTCATGATTTTAGGCGTAACATAATTTCAAATATTTTATAGAATTCACACATGTGACTCGCATGTTTCAAAGGCGACCATTAAGTTTTATATGTGTTTATATAAAACAATTAATCATATATATATTTTTAAAAATATGGAATTTTCATTTATAAAATTTTCAAGTAGTTTATAAGTGCGAGTGATCACACTTACAAGTGTAATTGGTTACACATCTAAGTGCGGGCCTCGAGTTGCACTTATCTCAACTCAAACTTTAAGTGCAAGTACTTGCACTTCTAAGTGCGAGTCTCGACTCACACTTCTAAGTGTCAGTCTCGACTCACACTTCTAAGTGCAAGTTTGGATTCGCACATCTAAGTGTGAGTCTTGATTCACATAGCTAAGTGTGATAACTCACTTGTAAAACAATTTTTGTGTAACGGTAATGTTTTAACACTACCCTTCAAAAATACAAAACAATGTTTATTTATATGAATTATTTTGTATAAATTTCATTACTTTTAATATATATTGATGTAATTTTTATAATTTTTATAATTTATATAATAATCTATATTAATAATTGTGATTAAATATTAAATATGCAATTTATGTGTGATATTTATTACAAATATTTGCAAGTATTTTACGGATACAATCAACAAAAATGTCTAAATGGGCGTCAAGAGTTGCATGTCAAAGTGCAAGCACAAGAAATAAGGGCTTTATTTTAGAATTATATAAGGTATTTTATTTACAGTACAAAAATTATAATATTAAATTCTTACATTAATTCTTTACAATACCAAATGCAATATTAATGATAACCATTTTGTAAGGAAAAATGCTAATTAATGTTGTGGTTTCCTCAACATTAATTAGCCATTAAAACAAGCTATGTAAAATTTTCCATTTAAAAGTACATGTGCCATTCAAAATATGTGCGCCTTTTGGAGCATGTAAATGTTGTCAACCATTAATTATCCATTTAATGTAAAGCAATGTAAAATCATACATGTTCCCTCTTAAATTCACGCACCAATGAAATTGGCGGTTGGATTTGTTAGTTACATATCACTATAAATAAACATTTTTTAGTTTATATTTTTAACATTTGCCTTTCTATTATGTTTGTCAATGTGTATGCTTATTCATCAACAGAAAAATCTCACCAAGGAAAGTGTCAAAAATTATGTGCTCAATTTCTGGAAATGTGTTCATTTATTCTCCATGCCAAAAATTGGTATGCGTTCTCACCTTTAGCCCCTCAAAAATTATGAAATTTTGTTAATGTAAAATTTTCCATAGTTGATTAGGGATTATATCCATGTAGGGGATTTTATAGATAATTAAATCTAAGTGAGTATGTTATTTAATATTTTGTAGAAGGTAGTTTTGTTTATCAAATAAATAATTTCATAATATAGTAAGCATTTTTAGATCGGTGAAAGAGGATGGAATGAAGCACATCTTGACAGATAAACAATGTAGATTAATTTGTAATAACATGAGAGGAAAATTTGTAGAATTTTTAAAAACCCATAACACTTGCCAAGAACTTGTTCTGTTGTGTTTTTAAAAAATAATCATGGTGGTATGGATGGTGGCTCAATTTGCATAGTAAAAAAGTGAATATCAGAATCGATTTATGGTCATGGTGGTGCACAAGAATTGATGAGAAGATGTATTTGATAAAATTGATATTATTTTGTTGGCCTTATTATTGTCTGCACAAATAGTCCTCTATTGCACATACTCAGCAAAATTCAATGGCTACGATATCGTTGACATTGTCAATGACAATATTTTAGAATATATTCATGTTAAGAATGAGTTTCCATTCAATGTGTTGGTATTGGATTACAGTGACCTATTTGCGAAAAAAATATGGTAATGCAAGAGTAGGAGAACCAAACAGATTTTGGAGAACAAAAGAATGAATACATATTTGTGAAAGGATAATTTGAGGAAGCAGGTAAAATATAGGATGTTGTTTATGATCTTGATAGAAACACCATTGTTGATCTTATGGAAGTAGCAGCTATCCTCAAAACTATTCACAAAATGTAAATTTTCTCTGTTTGAATCATGCCTATGTGGTTTTTTGTCTTTTACTACCTACGAGATTTATCTCTTCTATGCTTGATGTCATATTCTTCCTTAACGGCCCTTTTGTAAAAGGATGCGGGTCCTTTCAAAACCCCATATTCACCCTTATACAAAAAAGGACATAGTAGTTATACATCCAAATATGTTGTTGTGGCATAACCTAGTAGACTATGATGAAAATATCTAAGTTTATTTTGTTAAATCCTATTGATCGATAATATGCAACTACTATGGTGTCTATAAGCTAGCAAACTCTATACTAAAAATAATATTCTAACTTGTTAAATGATAGCGATCCATAAGCTCAAAATATTATATTGTGGAAGAATTATGTTACCTTAGCAGCGCTAAGCTCAAAACATCTTACTTTATTTATTAGTTTTTGCATCATGTCAAGATAGTTGTTATTTTAGTTTTCTAAAATAACATAATGCAAAAATTATAGAAGACTTTTAAGAAAATCACACAACTAGCACATCTCCCCACCTCGAGGCATGAACTTTTTTATCTTGTTTAATTTAAAATGTCATTAACAAAATTACTATTAACAAGGTTTATTAAATATACATGAAGATAATGATTGGCTACTTTATACATGGAGTAAGACACCCGAAACCTTACTGATAGAATGCATCATGAGCATCACCAAGAAGGAAAAAAATAAACAAGAAAAAGCTGGGCTAAAATAACTTATCCCAAACTATAGTCCAATAGATCAATACTAGGAAAAATCACAAAACATGGAGGAAAACATCCCAAATGATACAGTCCACAAATATTCAAACAAAATCTCCAAAATCTAAGGGACTAGTTAGTCTTCAAATGTTTGTACTCCTTTGGTTGATGCTCTTCCTGTCCTTTCATCTGATCATCCTACTCTCTCATGATAGGGATGTCATATTCAAACTATTCTTCCTCATCATAATTGCGAGGTGGATATTATACCTGCTGCGAACTTTGTGTCCCTATTCTAACTTGACCACACGCCCTATAACTCCAAAACTAAACTTTTGATCTTTCCCATATCCGCCTTGATAGATATTTGGGTGATGCGGAAATTTTCTTAGAGGCATCATTGAAATGTATGACACTATTTCTCATATTCATTCCAAATTCTCCTAAGGCCTCCATATCCCTTTCCACCTAACTTACCACGAGAGGAAGTTGATCAAAATTAACAATCTAACCAAGCTCCACTCTCTCTTTCCCTTTAGATGACTCTTCTTTCATATCAATCGAGAACCTATAGCCTCGGTACTAAGATTTCCCTTCCCCTGATATGTCATACTCTTATTTCTCCTCAATTTGTTCATATGGTCAAGAAGAGTAATTTTTAAATCTAAATCACTAGATTTGGGCTATAATTTCTTTTCCACAACTAGTTTACAATTCTTAAAAATTAAAATAATTATAGCATTGGTGTATTAGGTATCAATATTTCCCTATTGAAAATCATTCACCAACGCAGAGAGCAACATAAACAAGAGAAAAGGAAGGATCATAGAAATCTTATGCCTAAACATATTAAGCATAGTAAGATGGTGAGTAAATATATTTCTATAATTTTCTTCAAGAGTAACACACCTCATAAGGTGGAGGTTTATCGTATTTCAAATATAAGGGATGCTGAGACTCTACCCATACTTGCCGACCAATAGGTAAACCATTTCTTTCTTGTAGAAGAAAGTCTCAATTTTGTGCTTGCATCTGGTGTGGTCTTTGAATATCTTTAAGCCCTCTATCTCCATTCCAGTCGCCTACGCTATTGAATCCTCTAAAACCTAAATTTCCATGCCAAGGATCACCATCTTTGCCATTGTTCCATGCCCGACCAAACTCCAACGCAAGATAAGGATCAAACCCGTGATTTTTTAGATGAAATTCCTAAACCACCCAATTTTCATAATGCACGAGAAGGAAGAGTTTTCCTTGATGCACCATAGATCATGGGATCAATTCTCAAATGAACACCTTCTATGGTTTTAGTTGATTGATATTGAAAATGGAAGAAAAAATGGACAAAATGAATTGTAAGAGAAAAATTAATATAAATCCCACCATATATCCCCGCTGCGTGTGAAGGGTCCTGCTAACCATAAGAACACAAATAACATCCTAACAAGGAAAAGATCCTTTGGAACATCAATACTTAATGTTATTATTGGCGTTATTATTATTGGTGATATCATCTCCCCTCTCGGACACTTTAAAATTACTACCTTTAGCCCCAAATTGGAAAGATGATCTACACATTTATTACCCTTTGAGGGGTATGAATAATTACATTTATCAAACTCTTTCAGAAATTTTTAATTAGTGTGTTTAAGGATATTGATTAAGTTCCAATTATTAATTGTATCCCTTATCACATTCTCAAGGGTTAAAATCTTGTTTTGAACAACTAACCGAGACAAACATGTTGACATTGGGAGTAAATTCTTAATCCAAATTTTCCTCTAGAAATCCTTTGCAAGAAAACATATGTTTTGAGAAGGAATATGTTTCATCTAATAACTGATATGTCGGGTGTTATACTTAATCATTGTAGTCATTGATATATTCATCAACGTGTATAGGAAAAACAATTTTGTGAAAATAATTGATCTAGGACGTTTAGAAGAAATCAAACTATTTTAAAAGCATGTTCAATATTTTTCATTCAAACAACAACATATTATAAGTACAACATAAAAGGTATTTTGTAGTAACTAAAAATATTTCAAATAAATACAATTTTCATCCTTTAATATTAACAATTTGATTCAGTTAAGGCGGAAGACTTGACTTGTTGACTTTTGGGAATAAACCTTTAGTCCAAATTTTCATCCAAAAATCCTTTGCAGAAAGACAACATATGTTCTAACATTGAATGTGTTTGGTCAACAACTGATATGTCATGTTTTATAGCTAAGCATTGTAGTCATTGATCTCCATCAATGTATGTAAGAAAAGCATTTTTTCTGAAAACAATTGATCTATGACGTTTAAAGACATCAAACTATTTGAGAAACATTTTCAATATTTTTCATTCAAACAACAACAAACACTTATTTCACTAAATTGGGACTTATTCCAGTCCAAGCAACTAAAAAATATAGCCAATATTCGAATCTAATATTACTATTTTTAGATTCCAAAATGTCAAATATTGGAATTATTTGCACTCCAAAATCACACATATTGGATTCCAAAATCACACATATTGGATTCCAAAATCGCACATATTGGAATCCAGAATCACATATATTGGAATCCAAAATCACTTATATTGGAATTATATGTACTCCAAAGTCCCATATATTGGAATCCAGAAAATCAAATATTGGAATCCATTATACGGGCTAGCGTCCGCTAGGCATTATTTATGATTTGTTATGTACAAACCATGTTTCGTTTTATAAGAGCTATTGGTTTCCAACTAGTATTTATGCTATGTTATAAGGTCTAGATTGCCAGCCATTATTTATGCTATGTTATAAGGGCTAGCGACCACCAACCATTATTTATGCTATGTTATTTATGTTATGCTATATTGTCTAAGCGAGGCTAGGCATTATTTATGATATGTTATGTATATAACATGTTTCTAATTTATATGGGATAACAAACATATTATCTTGTCCTTCAATGGTTGCAACAAAGGCCATAATGTGGTGTAAAATTTGACACCCATTTAGTTGTCTTTATCCTTTTTATACGAGGATTTACTAGCTGCAACACCACATTTTCCCTGTCCATTTCTTGGCCGATGCCATGTCAATCCAAAATCCTTATTGAGTTGTTCTTGTACCCATAAAAATCTTTAAGAAAAGAGACAATCCCATATAGTTGAATACCTCCATATCCTTGGATTTAATGTCATTGAGATCCCAAGGCTCAAGACGAACCAAATATTTGCCCATATTCTTATTAAAAACTATCTTTATTATGAAGAACAAAACTTTGTTCTATGCTACCTGAGAACGACCACACAACCGCAATAACAATACACCAAGTAGCAATATAAATTATAGATTCTAGTGAGGAGTAAATGTGCATTAACATCCCTTAATAGTTAAAAACTTGAATTCAAGAGAGGAATAAACTTGGATTACAAGAACATTAACATCCCCTTAATAAACTACACGCACCACACTGCACTTGTAAGGAATTCCAAGAGAGGAATAAACCCGGTGGCACTCGCATTACAAGAACATTAACATCCCCTTAATAGTTATAAACCCAGATTCCAATAGAGGAATAAACCCGGATTACAAGAACATTAACATCCCCTTAATAGTTATAAATGTGCGACGTCATTCATCATTAACCCCGTGTCACCTTCCACCATCCTTGTGTACCTTGAAAGAAGGGACATGAAATCACTACGGACATTTTCCTCCCACACTTGACACTTTAAATGACAATTAAAATTCTCCTACTCCCTTGTCAGGAGGATATATTTTTGTAATTAAATATAGATATGAAATAAATTTAAACTCCTTTTCTAAAGGTAGAATTATGGTAAATAATTTTAAGTATTTGAATTTTATTGTAATAATATTCATCACATTGGAATGGATCGCAAATTCACGAGAATAATTCATTGTAAATTAAAATTGTTATCATGATATCTATGAACACACTTGATTGTTGAAGTGCTTGACAAATTTTCAATTTTTATATACCTAAAAGCTGATGTGAATATTTTTGTAGTAGACTATTTAAAGTCGATTTGGATCATATGACCTTAAAAATCAAAGTAAGAGAGTTAATACTTAACGCTCGCTAGGTAATGATGAGTATCTTATCGAGGTAAATTAACATTAATAAAATAAAAATTCACAGAAATAAAAATGTTATGTACACTTTTTTATATATATTAAGATATCTATTATCATTTAAATCCTTTCTTGTATTATAAATTTCCCAAAGATAATCACACATATTATACATATAAACATTATTAAGATAGTCAGGCACATTATACAGAAACTTCTTGTCAAATAAATTTAGGGAAAAATTACATAATTTTATTTTTTAGATAGTTAAACACTTTTGACCGAGCTATGAACAAAGGGTTGATGGGTCCACACCCTACAATTATCTCACATTTTGATCAATGAAAGTCTACATACAAACACTAAAAATGATTATGAAAGATAACAAGGCCAACATATAACATGAATAATCATGCCTGCAAAAACATAGACCCGTGAATTAAAAAAGAGTGGGAATGATAGAGAAACCCTAGGGTTCCACCCCCAAGCATTGCTGATAATCTTGAGAAAGACAAAGGAGGGTGCTAGCAAGGACTTCAAGTACACCACGTGATAAGGAAGGGGTATGGTAGGTTTTGTGGAGCGAAAATATCCGAGGATGACATCTTTGGAAATAGGCGCGCCATCGGATCGATAAATGCTTTGAAAATAGTCGAGAAAATTGAAGTAGGGCCCAAATTTTCAATTCAAGGCATCGCAGTATTGTTTTCAACCAAAAAATGTGATGGACAAGGATTAAGATTTGTAAAGAGAAAAGGAATGTATAATTCTTCTAGAGCTTTGACCAAACCCACACGATGGTCTGGGTAAATGAAATGGGATGTGACTTCCATGACAATTGCTTTATTTCGCAAACAACACTAGGAAATTGAACAAAAATATGCCTACAATCTTGGAGTTTACACAAGATCTCCTAGTGGTCTAGAGATAATCCACACCCAAGACATTCATAATCGAATTCATAACAATTGTTGAGTTTATGCAGAAGACATTTCGAAAATGATTTGTAAGACATAGTAGAGAGGAAATTCATTTCCCACTTCTTGTTGCGTATGAGGATGAAAAGAACATAGGTAGATGTCATGAGAGGGAATAAAAATAGATAAAAACAAGAGAAAATGAGTGATGACATTCAAAAGCACAACCCAATTAAATATTCCCTCGGCTCGTGTGAGGAAGGTCGATGCAATAAAAAATAGATGGCTCAATTAACATTTGCCCATGCATTGGCTAGATTATTTGATGAAAAGGATCTTATATTATATTAAATGCAACATGATACAATATTATCTCAAAAAAATAAACAGGTGGTATGAGAGAAAGCCCCAAATCCACAAGCGAGACTAGGCCAAGCCTAAAAAAACAAAGCAACAACTAGAAAGGGGTGCGAGGAACACCAAAAACAAAGGTTAGATTAGTAATAAAGGCTACGGTGATTGATAAACAAAAATTATAAGAAATTGCATTACTAGAGATAGTCACAACCATTATATAGAAAGGTGTTATCAATTAAATCTACATCACCACCCTTGGACCCAGACAGGACAAACATCACATCTCTACCATATTTTCAATCATCGGCCTTAGATCTTATCGGGCGGGGGCACTCCAGCAAGATTTTGATAATGATTGCATGAAAGAGGAAAATATGGTGCAAGCGAGAGAAGAAATAAATTCATCTTGGGAAGAAAATATGGAGAGGATGATGGAAGCTATGATGTGCAGGTTAGAGAACATGGAATAATGTTAGAGAAATATGATGACATAAATGAGCTATAAGCTAAGGAATGAAGAAAATAGCTAGCTTCAATTTGCAAGGAGATGATACAAGTGTCAGAGGTATGTAGGGCATAAGGCACATGAGTGTAATGAGGTGAATGTATGGATGAGAAAGGATACCAAAGTTGACAATTAGATTAAATAAGATAGAGGTAAGTCTTTTTGTGTAGAAGAGTTCTTGTAAAACCTATTAAAACAATGGAAGAGATAACCCAAACAAGGTGCTTGTTTATAACTTCATGTCGGTCTATAGGAAAAGTTTGTAAAGTGATTATTGATAGTGGAAGTACATAAAATATTGTTTCATTTGAGATGGTAGAGAAACTTGGATTAAAAACTACTATGCACCCCAATCTATATATTGTTTCTGGATGCGTAAAGGAAACCATAATCAGTGAGGGAATAATGTCAAGTTGAGTTTAAAATTGGAAGGTATAAGGATACGGTGTTGTGTGATCTAGTTCCTATAGATTCCAGTCATGTGTTGTTGGTCGAGACCAAGGCAATATGATAGAAATACATGTCATGATGGAAAGTAGAATACCTACACTATTACAACACCAACAAGAGTTATCCATACATTTCTACCACTCGGAGAGGTAAACAAGAACAACTAACATGGCTAGTTATGATGATGACATCCAAGAATTTTTGACAGAGACTAAGTTATGTATAAAGAAATTGTACAAGGATGTTAAGACATAGAAATTAGATGTGAGTAATGGATTTTTTTATTTATGGTGAAAAAGGGTTAAAGGGACCCTACCCCATACAACAGGTGGAGAAAAAGATAGGACATTGAGGAAAAATGAAACCAGCCTCTACCAAAGAACACAAAAGATCGAATAACAACAAAAAAAAACAAGCATCAATAAATCAAATACCACCAAAAATTTAAACAAAGCCCCTTCCTTTGGATCTTAGCTGAATTTTAAGGGGAGATTGTGCCTTTCTTTTTCCAATTGACAAATTTCCAACCCTCTTCCATATTTGGATTTACATTTTCATTGTTATGGATTGGAATCAAAACTTCAATGTTGTCCACGAGTCTTGGGATCTTGATAAGTGATCCGCTACATTATTACAAGCTTGTTACACTTCTATCACTTTTGGTTCAACCAATTCCTCGAAACCAAATCGAATAACAATCCAAAGGATCACTCATAACCAGGTGATTAGGATTAGAGTTCTTCCACCAGGAGCTTCTAATTTTAGCATGTTTATGAACCAAGTGAAAATTTGCTACTAAATGACCAAGAGAGAAGCATGTTCAACATCTAAAGGTAAAAAATTCGTAATCCAAGTTTTGAATCCAAGTTTTATCTTAAACTTTAATTTTAATAGTAGCAGGGAAATTCACGAGATGTATCCATATCAACCAAGATTCAAGCATAAGTAGTATCCTCAAACTCTTTAGTTTTAGGGTCAATAGCTAATTTTTTTCCTAAAGTATTGCCAATAGCAGTTAAATGTGAGTGGTGGATTTGATAATGATGGATGTTATGAGTTTAGAGATATTGATTTGGATTCATTACAAGAAGAAGTAAATGATGAAGATGATTATGAGAGAGAGGAAAGATATGAAAAGAGAGAAGAAAAGGACATATTAAATTTCTGTAAGACCAACAAAGAGGTCTAGTGAGAGATAAATAAGTTTATAAAGATGAGATAAGTGATAAGAAAAGGTTGAATGAAGCGGTTAAGAGAGAATAAAAAGAATAACATAGTGAAAGGAAGATGAATGAGCCCTAAGAGCCTCTTGATTTTGATTCTAATACTATATTGAGTTTCAATTTTATAGGTGCATGTGAGAGGAATGAAGGTGAAGAACAATTGGTGAGCAACATGGTGAAGTTAGAATGGAAGAAATAAGAGTAAGTGAACAAAATAGTACAAACTTCAATATATGACAGGGATATGAAGCAATCGTGCCTTACGAACAAAAACAGATCAAAAAGAGGAATAATAAGATATCAAGAAGCTTACAAAGAAAAAGGACAAGATGAAGGTGACAAGAATATAGGTTAAACGGTTGAGTTACGAGTTAAGGAAAGAGGAAATTTTTAGCTAAGGCTAATATACTATCATTTTGAAGAAAATATTATTCAAGAAAAATACAAGGAGATGTGAGACATAGTTGTTCAGCCTTGATTGATAAAGGAACAATACACATCAATATGAAACATGAACACATACCCTTAAATACGGTGAAAAGATTATATACACCCTTAGAAGAAATATATGGATCTAAAACTTGAAGTTTTCCAAGAAGAATAAAATGATGGAAGAGAAGAGAGAAGCGATAGAAGAGCGAGAAGAATGGGTATTAAGTGAAAGAAAATTTTCAAGAGGTCACTTACAACTAGAAACAATGAAAGAAAGGATGAAAAAGAGAAAACACAAGTATGGGGATGCTTTTGTTTTCCCTTGAGAAGTATGATGCAGGAGCATAAAATTCCTCGTATGTAAATAGGTTATTATCATCAATTTTTGCTTCTTAGGTGTGTTGTCAATTCTCACGAGTCTTCTACGGTTGTTTATCTTTGATAGGTTTGAATGAGTCCTTTCAGATTAAATTTTTTTCATTTCCCTCTAAAATTCCAATTTCAACCTTTGAAGACAATTTTTGGCATGAATTAGTTTTTGATGTACTTCTTGGAGCATTGTGGCATGTAAAGGATGTTGTAATAAGTCTTATTTGGGTCTAGAGAGGTCATGATGGTAAAATAGTATTAGCCCATAGGGTATTAGCCTATAATAGGCCTTTAAAGTTGTAATAAAGGACAACATGTAGTGTAAGGGTCCTAAAATACCAAGAATCGATTAGAAATGTGGTATGAAGCATATTTAAAGCTTCTTATTACTTTTTACAAGCCATCATCCAGATGGTATTTTAATGAAAAGAGGATTTTAGGAAGTTTGGAAGAAAACTTTGTGTGTATACACGGTTTGGGTTAGTATCTCATGAAGCTTTAACATTATAATGATGAAAGAATTTTGTGCATGTCATTCACAAGATATTTAAGTGGTAAGAAGATTATTCTACCATTTTATATTTTTATTTGTAAGTCTTTATATAGTTGTAGATTTCATAAAGCAGTAACGACCTATGAAGAACCCATCAAGTGTTATAGTAACAGTGAAGGAAAGATCTCTATTGAAGATTCAAGTGAGAGGAAAATGACAATCATCTACATGAATGAATTTAGCTTCTCCAAAATCTTCGATACGAGGATAAGGTAATTTTTAATAAACTTGATAATAGTCAAGAAGTATCTTTTTTTTGACTCATGTAAATTTGTTGTGCATTGTGGTAAAAGAGTTATTTGTGATCAAGGAAGATATATCTTAGACTCAAACTTGTAAGGAATGCAACTTACTAAACTAAGGGTTTCATAGTCACTTTGTAGACAGTTTTATACCTTGTTTCCCTACAAACTTGTCAATTATTAGACACTTCATAATCGATCTTGTATACTCTTTGTTTAGACTATTGGTAAGATGGGAACATGGGGAAAGTGCATGTAGACATTTTTGTTAAATTTCTATCCTTGAGGTCTTGGTCTCCAAAATTTATAACTGAAATTGGCCTCTTGGGTAGAGATGTGTCACACTTAGGGTTAGATGATAAAACGTGTTCAAAAATATTATCCCTAGAGCTTGCCCTTAAAAATAGTAAGAAATTATCAAGGAGGAATACTTGAAGTGTTTAAGGAAGAAATTTTTGATTTCATTGGTGGCAACTCGATATTTCTTTGACATTATAGAAAGAGTTCAATGCACACGATTAATGAGAGAATAATAACTCAGAATTAAAGGAGACTATTCGAGTATGAGTCCTCATGAAATAATTTTTTTGTAATTATTTAATTAATCATGTTTACCTAAGTTATTTTAGATATTTTTACGAATACTAAAATTCCAAAACATAGTACTTCATGACATTATATGGAAACACGAAGAATACATTTTTATAGGAGACAAGATGGGGGAACTAGTAATTCAAGGGTAAAAGGGAAGATTGTGAATAGAAATTCAAGAAATATCATCTAAGTAGTGTGGAGAAGGTATTTCAAGAGGTTTTAGGGTCTGAGGCACCTCAAATTTCATTTGTTTATGTGAGAACTCTAAACTAAAGAAACATAATATTAAGGCGTATTTGATAACATAAAGGTGGACTTGAGTGAAATTATATAAGGTATCCCCCATTGAAATTTTGCACACAATGTGTAATTAATAATGGTTATCCTAGAAAGATACTATTTTGGAAATTGAGTTCTTGGACCAAAAGTTAAAGGATATTTTTTTAACTCTGAGCAGGTGGTAAGTAAGAGGAAGCTTGAAGGAAGAGGGTGAATGAATGAAGACCTTAAACAAAACATAGAGGCACCAAATTTTTCCCACACTTAAATTTTATAAATGGTATATGAAGAGGTTCTTATATTTTTTTGGGATGTTTCAAATTGTTCTAACCATGACTGTAATAAATGCATCTATTCTTGAAGCCTAAGAAGAAAATTCAGTTAAAAGGTGAGTCTAAAGATAATTTTGAGTATTTTGATTCTTTTCAAAATTGAAATTGACATAAGTAAGGTCCAAGAACTTGGTGAATATTTTGCAATATTACCATGATTTGGAAAATGAGGAACTACATGATTCGGGGAGATTGTAAAACTTGAAAAGAAGCCTATCTGAAGATCTTAAAAGGAATAATTGATTTTGTAAGCCTTATAATCATTAAATTTGTGTGAGTTTGGTTATTGAATACATCGGACAAGCATGAACCCTAACACGGGAGTGCATCAAAGGGTAGTGATGATACTGAGTTGAGTATCAAGTTGTGTAATATTTCTTAGAAACAAAAAGTTTGAATCACGGATCGTATGAGTAAAAAAATATAGACAATTGATAATTATAGGAGGAGGAGGGATGTAAGTCTGATGCCCCCAAGTGTTCCAATGATTGAGATTTATGTGGTGATGTGAGAGATACCATGCCATTATGGGAGATAATTTACCTCTGTTGTGTTAAGAGAGAGCGAGAGAGATTGACACAATGGTAGAAAGAAGAAGCAGTAGGACCATGCCATTGTGGCGGAGCTTGAAATGTGTCTTGGCCATCATTATAAGAAGTAGTTTTCTTGATAAAATTAATTGGTGGTATCGTATGTGGGATTAATTTCATTGTATAATATTTTGGAGGAGACGAAGATGGATTGCTTTTGAGAGACATTTTCCTAGTGTGATTTATTAATGTTGTAGAAGACTTGAAAGGAGGATTTAGAATAATTTTGAAATGTGGTTGTTTAGGAGGTGCTGACATGGAAGAAGATATAATAGGAGGAGGCAATGGAGGATGGAACTTGAGAGGTTATTACTTTATTGGTGTGGGTTACATACGTTGTGCTTGAGTGAGTGAAGAAGGAACATTCAAAGTGATAACATGATGCTCATTGGTCATAGAAGGAGCAGATTTAGGAGCCCATTTGGATGTAACATTTGGAGATGGGCATGTAACAGAATGTTGTGCATTAAATGAAATAAGACAATAATGAGTAAGGTGGCTAATTTGTCACTTAAAAGCATAACAATCATTGTCATTATGTCCATTGATTCAATGATAATTGCAATATGGATGACCTTGATATTTTGCATGTCAATAAGGTGGATATCAATGAGTTGATGGAAAGATGATCAATTGATAAGTAAGAAGATGAGAAAGAATATCATATTGCATAGTATTGAGATAAAAATTGAGTGATGCTAGCAATGGTAAGACTTGAGTTTCATTGATATGAGAACATGTAAAAGACATAAAAGGAAAATGAGATGTAGAAGAAGAACAAGCATGATCTTGAGAAACACCCTTGAGATGTTGAATTTTTAGTTGAGTGATGTAATCATGGATTCCATAGCCTTAAATTTGTCTTAAAATAAATAATGTAAATATTTAATTGACTTGTAAAAAGAGTGATTAGAATTAGGAAAAAGAGAGACATTAGAAATACGAATGAAGATGGAACTAATTTATGAAGGTGGCGTATCGAGAGGGAGGCAGATAGATTGCACCACTCTTTGGAGAGAATCTTTAAAAGATGGGTCTATTCTAAGTAATTGATATAAGCAGACTTGAGGAGATTTAGAATCCATGAAATCGGACTAGATAGAATGAGAAAACTTAAGATCCTATAGTGTTTGCAAGATGGGTTCATCAAATGATTTAACAAAAATAGACTTAATCCTAAACCTTCAGATATTGTAGAGTAACATATGTAAAATATGATAAATGGATGCTAGATATAAGATAACACAAGTAAATAAGATAATAAATGTGAAACCCTAGGTGTAAGAGAGAGATTAAAGGACTTAGATGATTTTAAAATTAATACCTAAATGTTTTAGATTGGAGAAATAATGAACAAGAGGAGGAAACTATCGTAGATGCACTTAAAAAATTATGTGATATCTAGATGAGAATGGACTATGGAACCTAGACTGGGACAAGGGTTGCTAGGAGCTAGAGACCCTTGTTAGGTTCTTGTGACTACATAAGATCTTGTAATCTGGTTTTCTTGTGTCTCATGTTAGTCTCATGTATGTTGCACTATTCTGTAGAATTATCCTGTAATCTACAAAAATAAATATAACATATAAAAGCCCCAAAACACATCAAATCCTAAAAAGAAAAAGATGTAAATGGGGATTCGGACTGACCTCGGAGGTCACCTGATAGAGTGAACTTATAACCTAACACTACACTACATCTCATAGTCCATATAGTTCTTGTGTGTGCGTGCGGAAATCTAGCCTAGGAAGCTCTTGTGCAAGATGCACTTGATCACGAGAAATATCTAGATCTACCAATGTAAATAGATGTGTGGATCAAAAAATAAACTTCCCCTCCTATGCATGTATTTAAAAATACATTCCCTTTTCCCTTGAATGAAGCTAGATGAATGGATTGATTCTCTTATAATGCCTTTGGATGCGACCTTAGGTGATTATAATATATGCTTAGAGCTTATTCATTTTTATGATCTTATAGATTTGTATTTATATGATTCCTCATTTTAATTCTGTAATGGACAACTAAAAGGTCAACCCATAACAAAATAATATTCCTAAAAGATAAAAGATACCTAAAAGAGGCAAGTAAGATACAAAGAGGTTAGGGGTACCCATAGGGGACGAGGGTTCTTGGCGCCGACATCTTGGCTAGGCGTTGGTGTCTGAGTCAATATAGATAAAGCAATGAAGATGATCTTGGGTTTTGGGGTGTGCAAGACCAGAAAGAAAGAAAGAAAATACAAGAAAGAGGCCAAAGACGGTAGTTAATTACTAGTTTTATCACATAGGAATAATATGAATGCAAATGTGTTGTTAGGACCTAGAAATGTACCCAAGCGTGTGATTATCTGTCTACATTCACGATTGTATATAGTGATAATGAGGATGAGATATGGTGTATATGTATATAGTGATGGATGGGGCTTTCCCTCAGCGATTGTATATTTGAAACTATGATTTTTGTCGATATGTATATGTATACACACACACACATATACATACATACATACATACATATGTGTGTGTGTGTGTGTGTGTGTGTGTGTGTGTGTGTGTGTGTGTGTGTGTGTGTAAACATACATGGATGATTCGTATTATTGTGTCTTGTTGATTTCATTGATATGTGATGTGATGATTGTTGTTCATATGTTGGTTTGTGATGTTTGATTTGCATTTCATAAATGATTATGTTGATTTGAAATAGATGATGATGTAGATAGGAAATAGATAATTAATGCTAGAAAATTAGATTGTATGTATGAATGGAGATGGATAGTATGTGGTAAATATTAATAGATGTATGTGACATATTTAATGCATAAGAATAATGTTCATGTGAAGATATGATATAGAAGAAGATTGATTCCTTGCTAGTTGTAGGGTGAAAATTATGTATGTGATTGTGCATGGGTATGATGAAGGGGAGAATATAGATTCCCCCAACATATGTGTAGGAAAATGATGTTCATTTATATAATACCCCTCAAAAATCAAGAATGAACCATATAAAAAGAGTGTGCCATTGGGAAATGGTTTGAGAGTTTATTTCTGGAAAGATATAGTGTGAAGCATATAACATGAGTGAGGTTCTTGTTGTAACAAATCCTGAACAATCATGTAAGATCCTTAAGAACATGAGAGCCTCATTGGGTAATGATGTGACAATATAAAAATCATGTACCAAATATAAAGTAAACATGTGAAGTGGTGACATCATGAACATAAGATACAAATTGAATGTCAGATGAAATGGTGTCAATGACGGGATGTGTAGTGGTAGGAAGCATAGATGTCGACATATTAGGAAGCCAATGTGAAGTAGTAGCATTGTGAGGTGGGTGATATGATGCCATGATAGATGAGCTAGGTTGAGGATGCAAATGGATAATGATCTTAAGTATATGGATGAATTAAGACATTAAAAGTGGGAGGAGGAGAAAAGTGAACAAAAGTGGAAGTACACTTATGTGGAATTGGAAAAAGAGACTACTCAAGATATACATGTCTATTTGGTAACATAATTTAAGAATTTAACCGATGCTTTTCTAGTACATTTTCAATCAGTATTGGTTCTAATATCTCATATCCTCAAATTGAACAAATAAAAAAGGATATAATGAGCATATACCAAATTATGGTTTATGATATAAGAATAACTTAGCTAAGATGTCTAATGTACTCAAAGATTCTAAATTACAATATCATTTTGTCAAAAGTATTTTGTCTCCTTTGGAAGAGAGTGTCATCTTTGAGACTTCTCCATCATTTGATCTCTATGCCATACTTTTAAGTTATGTGAAAGAAAACTATTATCCTTGGGAAATATTAAATATCATGATTAGGATTCATCTTCTAATCGGTTTTAAAACATTCTACTTTCAAGCCATCTACTAAGCCCGTTGAAGTAAAAGATATTTTTAATGTTGTATCCACTCCCAAAATGCTTCAATTACATCCTCTAAAGTGTAAATTCACAAATTTTCCTTGTGCTCTACATATTCTACAATCAAAGCTGTTTGAGAGCAATCTTATTATGCTTCGACCTCCACTTAATTTGGATCCATCTTGCCCTAAAGGCCACAATTATAATGAAAAATTGTAGATGTGATTATCATCAATGAGTTGGGAATTATACCAATCGATCTTTCAAACTCATGCATATTTTTCAAGATATTATCAACAACAATGAAATCATGCTCTTTGAGCCTTCGACATCTAAAGCAATCGGTGAAAAAAAAATCTTAAAATATTTAATGATGCTCTTCCAAACACGAGAGAGCAAGCTGACTCTTGACTAATCATACATGTCATCGCAATGCCTCCTACTCCATTGGGGCTCTTGATTTCTTAGTTTTTGACATTGATGCATATCCACCATTCATTACATTCTCTTCTCACCATTATTATACTACATTATTTTACGAAACAATATATATCAAGGATTATATCGGACCTCATGCCATCAATGATAAAATGATCGATCAATAAATTCATATGAGCATGTGCTCTATTACATTTCTTGTCACTATCAACTATCCTCTCTCTCATATCACATTTAAAGTGCTCGAGATCTTATGGTTACATCAAACTTCTAATTACAATTGGACCTCTTACCATGCTTGTGTCATTCATTGTCGAAGCTTCAATCAAAGGTGTGACATGATATTAAGTCTTCCACGGTGCCATGCTCTTCAAGATATAATCTCCATGAATCATATGTGTCTAAAATTCATACACAACAAGAAATTTATCACCTTTAAAGGTGGTATGCCATGGACATTGTGGATGATGCCTCCTCTTGTGGTTTCTATTGCACTCGCCAAAGCATCTAGATCCCCTAGACCTCTAAAATATAAAGCACAATATGCTCATATCTCTCTTATTTGCATGAGGATTTACTTAGTCTCATCATTCCACTAGTTTATTTCATCAACCTAGATACACCACTCGGACAACTCATTCACATAGTTATACATCACCTCCTCAAACTCCTTCACATAGGTACATTTCACCTCCTCAGGATCCTTCATATAGATATACATCACCTTGTCGGTCTTATTAACATAGGTGAATATCACCTACTCAGTCTCCTTCACATAGGTTCACAACACCCCATTGGTATCCTTCACATAGGTGCACATCACCTCCTCAGTCTCCTTCACATAGGTGCACATCACCACCTTGGTCTCTTTCATATATGTGATCATCACCTCGCAGGTCTTATTCATTGATAAATAATTTTTCTCATACAACACCGATCTCGAGCATTGTCACACACCTTTATCTGTGCAAACATCGGGTGGAAGATCCTTTCCCTTTACTATTTTCAGATTACATATTCACTACCATACACTTGGGGGCATCATGCTTACTTGCCCCTTAACATTATCAAGTGTCTCAAATTTTTACTATTATGCTTCGTGCTTCATATTTAAAATCTATACTCCATTCTACACACAAATTGTGTTTTCATTACCATATGATGCAATCTCATGCTAAGGTTCACACTTGACTATTGAGGGCTCACTATATCTATGAACCTCACACACTTCACATTTCACACTCTACACTTTATGATATATGTTACTCGTATTATTTTTTCATGCATAACACTACCCTATGAAATACTATTGTGCTTTATGGTTCACACTTGACTAGTGAGCGCTCACGACATCCATGAATCTCACACACTACACATTTCACTCTCTAAGCTTTATGATACATCTTACTCACACTATCTTCTCATATGTCACACTACCCTATGACTCACTCTTATGCTACGGTTCACACTTGAATGTTGAGGGATACTACATTCAAAAACCTCACACACTAAACAATTCATGATCCACATTTCTCGATACATATTTCTAGCATTTGATTGTCACACATCCTACTAATCTATGATGCCCTCTAGTTCTCTAATTCATACTTGATTGTTGAGGGTATAATATAAAATTAACCTCACTACTGAGTTAGACTTCTCACCCTCTATAACTCATTGTTATATCTTTGTAGTGCATAATTTAAAACCATTTCCCGATGACGCACTCTTTTTCTATGGTTCATTCTTAACCATTGAGGGTATTTTATAAATGGACCTCATCCCATACACATTATCTTTTGGGTCACACTTCTCCTATCACATTCACATTGCATATCATTCCATCTCACTCATTCACAACATACTACATATCTTGGTTGCATATACTCTTGCTTATTTATACTTGTTACATGTAACTTTTGTTCACATACTAGACATATACTTTGTATGTCATTATATTTCTATATACACATGCATGTTCACTTTCTATTTATTTGTGAATGCATACTTCCTACAACTATTTACACATAATAAGGATGCTTGTACCTATGCCTCTTACTTGTCACCTTTGAGGCTCTGAGGGAATCTACTTTCATACACAAGTGTTATACAAAAATCATAGCACCCTTCAGGTTTTCATGTGTTTGTGCATGAGCTGCCAGTGTGATTGGGAAACACGAGACTATATCTCAAGATGTGGGACTTACAAAGTTGAGATGGTCCTCCATAGAAGGATGATTCCTCTTCCTAATCACTAAACTACTCTTAATGCAAGAAAAAAACCTATCTAGCCCCATCCTATCAATTCCAAGGAGATAGGGAGGGAGATCCTACACTTAGGGTGATATCACCAAGAAGCGAGGATGTTGAACGGTTCACCATACATGAAAATGGAGTAAAATGAGTGTGTAGAGGATGAACAAGCATCATAGACCACAATGACATTTAACACAACATTCCCATAAATACATCATCATCTAAACCTTGTAATGAAAACAGTCAGCACACAATATACCTATATCATGAAGAAAGGCATGTAAAACAATAAAAACCAAGAAAGGATATAGAGATTATCACAAAACATTGATTTTATTGCTCCAAAGATTTAACACAGTACATCATAGTTGAGGGAGAAGGCATGATTTCTATTATAATTATCATAAGAGGAGGTTTGAAGCTCCAAAAACTACCTCATAGAATAAAAGAAGGGAGGTAAGTATCAAAAAATGTAAAACTCGCTACAAAAATGCCCCTTTTATAATATATAGGAAGAACACTTATTTCACTAAATTTAGACATATTCCAGTGAATCTAGACTCCAGTATTACGAGTATTGGAAGAAATCCATCTCCAATTTTACGTATATTGAATTCCATTTTTGGATATACTAGATTCCATTAATAGCAATATTGGATTCTAATATTTTCATTATTGGACTTATTTGAGTTCAATTTCACTATGATTGGATTCGATTTTGCTATTACTAGATTCCAATAATGTAATTAATGGATTCCAATTTTTCCACTAATGGAATCCAATTTCTAAATCCTGATTTTTGTATTCAGATTTTTTGCTATTTTAGGATTTATATTTTGTTATTATTTTGTATTCCCCCACATAAGCCTCACGGCCACTAACTTACATAAGCCAAGCAGTTGCTAACTTACATAAGCCAAGTGGCCACTAACTTACATAAGCCAAGTGACCGCTAACTTCAAGATAGTGCATAAGTGATTGTTGTCATTTATGCCACATATCAATCTTAATATCATCATACATATATGACTATTTATGCATACCTTATTCAAATCAATAAATGTTGACGTTGAAAATCTTATCCTTGAACATCCTTGAATGGTGTTAAATTTGATGGTTGTTTAGACATTTTTCATGATTTTAGACGTAACATACTTTCAAATATTTTATAGAATTGACACATGTGACTCGCATGTTTAAAAGGTGACCATTAATTTTTATATGTGTTTATATAAAACAATTAATCATATATATATTTTTAAAAATATGGAATTTTCATTTATAAATTTTTTAAGTAGTGTATAAGTGCGAGTGATCACACTTACAAGTGTAATTGGTTACACATCTAAGTGCGGGCCTCGAGTTGCACTTATCTCAACTCAAACTTTAAGTGCAGTACTTGTACTTCTAAGTGCGAGTCTCGACTCACACTTCTAAGTGTCGATATCGACTCACACTTCTAAGTGCGAGTCTTGATTCGCACATCTAAGTGTGAGTCTTGATTCACATAGCTAAGTGTGATAACTCACTTGTCAAACAATTTTTGGGTAACAGTAATTTTTCAACACTACCCTTCAAAAATACAAAACAATGTTTATTTATACCAATTATTTTGTATAAATTTCATTATTTTTAATATATATTGATGTAATTTTTATAATTTTTATAATTTATATAATAATCTATATTAATAATTGACAGTTAAATATTAAATATGCAATTTATGTGTGATATTTATTACAAATTTTTGCAAGTATTTTACGAATACAATCAACAAAATGTCTAAATGGGCATCAAGAGTCTCATGTCAAAGTGCAAGAACAAGAAATAAGGGCTTTATTTTACCCGAATTATATAAGGTATTTAATTTATAGTACAAAAATTATAATATTAAATTCTTACATTAATTCTTTACAATACCAAATGCAGTATTAATGATAACCATTTTGTAAGAAAAAATGCTAATTAATGTTGTGGTTTCCTCAACATTAATTAGCCATTAAAACGAGCTACGTAAAATTTTCCATTTAAAAGTACATGTGCAATTCAAAATATGTGCGCCTTTTGGAGCATGTAAATGTTGTCAACCATTAATTATCCATTTAATGTAAAGCAATGTAAACTCATACATGTTCCCTCTTAAATTTACGCACCAATGAAATTGGTGATTGGATTTGTTAGTTACATATCACTATAAATAAACATTTTTTTAGTTTATATTTTTAATATTTGCCTTTCTATTATGTTTGTCAATGTGTATGCTTATTCATCAACAGAAAAATCTCACCAAGGAAAGTGTCAAAAATTATGTGCTCAATTTCGGAAATGTGTTCATTTATTCTCCATGCCAAAAATTGGTATGCGTTCTCACCTTTAGCCCCTCAAAATTATGAAATTTTGTTAATGTAAAATTTTCCATAGTTGATTAGGATTATATCCATGTAGGGGATTTTATAGATAATTAAATCTAAGTGAGTATGTTATTTAATATTTTGTAGAAGGTAGTTTTGTTTATCAAATAAATAATTTCATAATATAGTAAGCATTTTTTAGATCGGTGAAAGAGGATGGAATGAAACAAATCTTGAGATAAAGAATGTAGATTAATTTGTAATAACATGAGAGGAAAATTTGTAGAATTTTTACAAACCCATAACACTTGCCAAGAACTTGTTTTGTTGTGTTTTGAAAAATAATCATGGTGGTATGGATGGTGGGTCAATTTGCATAGTAAAAAAGTGAATATTAGAATCGATTTATGGTCATGGTGGTGCACAAGAATTGATGAGAAAATGTATTTGATAACATTGACATTATTTTGTTGGCCTTATTATTGTCTGCAAATTGTCCTCTGTTGCACATACTCAGCAAAATTCAGTGGCTACGATATCGCTGACATTGTCAATGACAATATTTTAGAATATATTCATGTTAAGAATGAGTTTCCATTCAATGTGTTGGTTTTGGATTACAGTGACCTATTTGCGAAAAAATGTGGTAATGCAAGAGTAGGAGAACCAAACAGATTTTGGAGAACAAAAGAATGAATACATATTTGTGAAAGGATAATTTGAGGAACAGGTAAAATATAAGATGTTGTTTATGATCTTCAATAGAAACACCATTGTTGATACTATGGAAGTAGCAGCTATCCTCAAAACTATTCACAAAATGTAAATTTTCTCTGTTTGGATCATGCCTATGTGGTTTTTTGTCTTTTACTACCTACGAGATTTCTCTCTTCTATGCTTGATGTCATATTCTTCCTTAACGGCCCTTTTGTAAGAGGATGCGGGTCCTTTCAAAACCCCCATATTCACCCTTATACAAAAAAGGACATAGTAATTTTACATCAAAATATGTTGTTGTGGCATAACCTAGTAGACTATGATGAAAATATCTAAGTTTATTTTGTTAAATCCTATTGATCGATAATATGCAACTACTATGGTGTCCTATAAGCTAGCAAACTCTATACTAAAAATAATATTCTAACTTGTTAAATGATAGCGATCCATAAGCTCAAAATATTATATTGTGGAAGAATTATGTTACCTTAGCAGGCGCTAAGCTCAAAACATCTTACTTTATTTATTAGTTTTTGCATCATGTGCTAGTTGTTATTTTAGTTTTCTAAAATAACATAATGCAAAAATTATAGAAGACTTTTAAGAAAATCACACAACTAGCACATCTCCCCACCTCGAGGCATGAACTTTTTGCTATCTTGTTTAATTTAAAATGTCATTAACAAAATTACTATTAACAAGGTTTATTAAATATACATGAACATAATGATTGGCTACTTTATACATGGATTAAGGCACCCAGAAACCTTACAATAGAATGCATCATGAGCATCACCAAGAAGGAAAAAAAAATAAACAAGAAAAACTGGGCTAAAATAACTTATCCCAAACTATAGTCCAATAGATCAATATAGGGAAAAATCACAAAACACAGAGGGAAAACATCCCAAATGATACGAGTCTATAAATATTCAAACAAAATCTCCAAAATCTAAGGGACTAGTTAGTCTTCAAATGTTTGTACTCCTTTGGTTGATGCTCTTCATGTCCTTTCATCTGATTATCCTACTCACTCATGATAGGGATGTCGTATTCAAACTATTCTTCCTCATCATAATTACTCGAGGTGGATATTATACCCTGCGAACTTTGTGTCCCTATTCTAACTTGACCACACGCCCTATAACTCCAAAACTAAACTTTTGATCTTTCCCATATCCGCCTTGATAGATATTTGGGTGATGCAAATTTTCTTAGAGGCATCATTGAAATGTATGACACTATTTCTCATATTCATTCCAAATTCTCCTAAGGCCTCCATATCCCTTTCCACCTAACTTACCCGAGAGGAAGTTGATCAAAATTAACAATCTAACCAAGCTCCACTCTCTCTTTCCCTTTAGATGACTCTTCTTTCATATCAATCAGAGAACCTATAGCCTCGGTACTAAGATTTCCCTTCCCCGATATGTCATACTCTTATTTCTCCTCAATTTGTTCATATGGTCAAGAAGAGTAATTTTTAAATCTAAATCACTAGATTTGGGCTATAATTTCTTTTCCACAACTAGTTTACAATTCTTAAAAATTAAAATAATTATAGCATTGGTGTATTAGGGTATCAATATTTCCCTCTTGAAAATCATTCACCAACGCAGAGAGCAACATAAACATGAGAAAAGGAAGGATCATAGAAATCTTATGCCTAAACATATTAAGCATAGTAAGATAGTGAGTAAATATATTTCTATAATTTTCTTCAAGAGTAACACACCTCATAAGGTGGAGGTTTATCGTATTTCAAATATAAGGGATGCAGACTCTACCCATACTCGTCGACCAATAGGTAAACCATTTCTTTACTGTAGAAGAAAGTCTCAATTTTGTGCTTGCATCTGGTGTGGTCTTTGAATATCTTTAAGCCCTCTATCTCCATTCCAGTCGCCTACGCTATTGAATCCTCTAAAACCTAAATTTCCATGCCACGGATCACCATGCTGCCATTGTTCCATGCCCGACCAAACTCCAACGCAAGATAAGGATCAAACCCCGTGATTTTTGAGATGAAATTCCTAAACCCCCCAATTTTCATAATGCACCAGAAGGAAGAGTTTTCCTTCAATGCACCATAGCTCATGGGATCAATTCTCAAATGAACACCTTCTATGGTTTTAGTTGATTGATATTGAAAATGGAAGAAAAAATGGACAAAATGAATTGTAAGAGAAAAATTAATATAAATCCCACCATATATCCCTGCTTGCGTGTGAAGGGTCCTGCTAACCATAAGAACACAAATAACATCCTAACAAGGAAAAGATCCACTTTGGAACATCAATACTTAATGTTATTATTGACGTTATTATTATTGGTGATATCATCTCCCTCTCGGACACTTTAAAATTACTACCTTTAGCCCCCAAATTGGAAAGATGATCTACACATTTATTACCCTTTCAAGGGGTATGAATAATTACATTTATCAAACTCTTTCAGAAATTTTTAATTAGTGTGTTTAAGGATATTGATTAAGTTCCAATTATTAATTGTATCCTTTATCACATTCTCAAGGGTTAAAATCTTGTTTTGAACAACTAACCAGAGAAAAACATGTTGACATTGGGGAGTAAATTCTTAATCCAAATTTTCCTCTAGAAATCCTTTGCAAGAAAACATATGTTTTGAGAAGGAATATGTTTCATCTAATAACGATATGTCGGGTGTTATACTTAATCATTGTAGTCATTGATATATTCATCAACGTGTATAGGAAAAACAATTTTGTGAAAATAATTGATCTAGGACGTTTAGAAGAAATCAAACTATTTTAAAAGCATGTTCAATATTTTTCATTCAAACAACAACATATTATAAGTACAACATAAAAGGTATTTTGTAGTAACTAAAAAATATTTCAAATAAATACAATTTTCATCCTTTAATATTAACAATTTGATTCCGGTTAAGGAAGGAAGACTTCAACTTGTTGACTTTGGGAATAAACCTTTAGTCCAAATTTTCATCCAAAATCCTTTGCAAGACAACATATGTTCTAACATTGAATGTGTTTGGTCCAACAACTGATATGTCATGTTTTATAGCTAAGCATTGTAGTCATTGATCTCCATCAATGTATGTAAGAAAAGCATTTTTAAGAAAACAATTGATCTATGACGTTTAAAGACATCAAACTATTTAGAAACATTTTCAATATTTTCATTCAAACAACAACAAACACTTATTTCACTAAATTGGGACTTACTCAGTCAAGCAACTAAAAAATATAGCCGATATCGAATGTAATATTACTATTTTTAGATTCCAAAATGTCAAATATTGGAATTATTTGCACTCAAAATCACACATATTGGATTCCAAAATCACACACATTGGATTCCAAAATCGCACATATTGGAATCGAGAATCACATATATTGGAATCCAAAATCACTTATATTTGAATTATATGTACTCAAAGTACCATATATTGGAATCGAGAAAATCAAATATTTGAATCCAATATACGGGCTAACGTCCAGATAGGCATTATTTATGATTTGTTATGTATACAAACCATGTTTCTGTTTTATAAGAGCTATTGGTTTCCAACTAGTATTTATGCTATGTTATAAGGTCTAAGTACTGCCAACCATTATTTATGCTATGTTATAAGGGATAACGACCACCAACTATTATTTATGCTATGTTATTTATGTTATGCTATATTGTCTAACCGAGGCTAGGCATTATTTATGACATGTTATGTAAATAACATGTTTTTGATTTATACGGGATAACAAACATATTATCTTGTCCTTGATTGTTGCAACAAAGGCCATAATGTGGTGTAAAATTTGACACCCATTTAGTTGTCTTTTATCCTTTTTATACAGGATTTACTAGCCGCAACACCACATTTTCTCCTGTCCATTTCTTGGCGAGATGCCATGTCAATCCAAAATCCTTATTGAGTTGTTGTACTTGTACCCATAAAAATCTTTAAGAAAAGAGACAATCCCATATAGTTGAATACCTCCATATCCTTGGATTTAATGTCATTGAGATCCCAAGGCTCAAGTCACGAACCAAATATTTGCCCATATTCTTATTAAAAACTATGCTATTATGAAGAACAAAACTTTGTTCTATATGCTACATGACACGACCACACAACTGCAATAACAATACACCAAGTAGCAATATAAATTATAGATTCTAGTGAGGAGTAAATGTGCATTAACATCCCCTTAATAGTTAAAAACTTGAATTCCAAGAGAGGAATAAACTTGGATTACAAGAACATTAACATCCCCTTAATAAACTATACGCGCCACACTGCACTTGTAAGGAAATCCAAGAGAGGAATAAACCCCGGTGGCACCCGCATTACAAGAACATTAACATCCCCTTAATAGTTATAAACCTAGATTCCAATAGAGAAATAAACCCGGTTTACAATAACATTAACATCCCCTTAATAGTTATAAATGTACGATGTCATTCATCATTAACCCCGTGTCACCTTCCACCATCCTTGTGTACCTCGAAAGAAGGGACATGAAATCACTGCGGACATTTTCCTCCCACACTTGACACTTTAAATGATGATTAAAATTCTCCTACTCCCCTTGTCAGGAGGATATATTTTTGAAATTAAATATAGATATGAAATAAATTTAAACTCCTTTTCTAAAGGTAGAATTATGGTAAATAATTTTAAGTATTTGAATTTTATTGTAATAATATTCATCACATTGGAATGGATCGCAAATTCACGAGAATAATTCATTGTAAATTAAAATTGTTATCATGATATCTATGAACACCTTTGATTGTTGAAGTGCTTGACAAATTTTCAATTTTTATATACCTAAAACCGATGTGAATATTTTTTGTAGTAGACTATTTAAAGTCGATTTGGATCATATGACCTTAAAAAATCAAAGTAAGAGAGTTAATACTTAACGCTCGCTAGGTAATGCCAGTGTATCTTATCGAGGTAAATTAACATTAATCAAATAAGAATTCACGAGAAATAAAAATGTTATGTACACTTTTTTATATATATTAAGATATCTATTATCATTTAAATCCTTTATTGTATTATAAATTTCCTAAAGATAATCACACATATTATACATATAAACATTATTAAGATAGTCAGGCACATTATACAGAAACTTTTTGTCAAATAAATTTAGGACAAATTACATAATTTTATTTTTAGATAGTTAAACACTTTTGACCGAGCTATGAACCAAAGGGTTGATGGGTCCACACCCTACAATTATCCCACATTTTGATCGATGAAATTCTACATACAAAAACAAAAATGATTATGAAAGATAACAAGGCCAACATATAACATGAATAATCATGCCTGCAAAAACATAGACCCGTGAATTAAAAAAGAGTGGGAATGATAGAGAAACCCTAGGGTTCCACCCAAGCCATTGCAATAATCTTGAGAAAGACAAAGGAGGTGCTTAGCAATGACTTCAAGTACACCACGTGATAAGGAAGGGGTATGGTAGGTTTTGTGAGCACGAAAATATCCAGGGATGACATACTGGAAATAGACGCCCATCGGATCGATAAATGCTTTGAAAATAGTCGAAAATTGAAGTAGGGCCCAAATTTTCAATTCAAGGCATCGCAAAGTATTGTTTTCAACCAAAAATGTGATGGACAAGGATTAAGATTTGTAAGAGAGAAAAGGAATGTATAATTCTTCTAGAGCTTTGACCAAACCCACATGATGATATGGGAAAATGAAATGGGATGTGACTTCCATGACAATTGCTTTATTTGCAAACAACACTAGGAAATTGAACAAAAATATGCCTACAATCTTGGAGTTTACACAAGATCTCCTAGTGGTCTAGAGATAATCCACACCCAAGACATTCATAATCGAATTCATAACAATTGTTGAGTTTATGTAGAAGACATTTCGAAAATGACCTGTAAGACATAGTAGAGAGGAAATTCATTTCCCACTTCTTGTTGCGCGTATGAGGATGAAAAGAACATAGGTAGATGTCATGAGAGGGAATAAAAATAGATAAAACAAGAGAAAATGAGTGATGACATTGAAAGCACAACCCAATTAAATAGTCCCTCGGCTCGTGTGAGGAAGGTCGATGCAATAAAAAATAGATGGCTCAATTAACATTTGCCCATGCATTGGCTAGATTATTTGATGAAAAGGATCTTATATTATATTAAATGCAACATGTTACAATATTATCTCAAAAAATAAACAGGTGGTATGAGAGAAAGCCCCAAATCCACAAGCAGACTAGGCCAAGCCTAAAAAAAAACAAAGCAACAACTAGAAAGGGGTTTAAGGAACACCAAAAACAAAGGTTAGATTAGTAATAAAGGCTACCACAGGTGATTGATAAACAAAAATTATAAGAAATTGCATTACTAGAGATAGTCACAACCATTATATAGAAAGGTGTTATCAATTAAATCTACATCACCACCCTTGGACCTAGACAGGACAAACATCACATCTCTACCATATTTTCAATCATCGGCCTTAGATCTTATCAAAGGCGGGGGCACTCCAGCAAGATTTATTCTAAGGAGATTCCTATAAATTTCATGGATGGTCACTTATTTTGAAGCAACGCTGAACTCGTGATTATCACGGTGGTAGAGAGCGCACTTAGTAAGGTGCCCTTTGGCCACTTTGCAGATACATGTGGTAGTGGTGTGAACCACCTTCTGGTTGTGCTCGTTGAACTTGTATTCCATGATCTTCTTCACGTCATTTTCATCTGGCCCAATGATATTTGGAGGTGGATGATGAAAATACAGGTCTTCATTATCCTCCTCTTTAAGCTCCCCCATCACACTCTGTCGAATGCCATCAATATTTCTTGTTTTATCTGGCAGTGACATTAGGCTCTATTTGTTGCATTGGAATAAAATTTTTAACATTTTAAAAATGTCATCAACATTATGATTTAAAATTTAATACCCATTCATGTAAAGAGTCCAATATGTAACACTTGCCTCATTCTCCTTAATCACTCAAATTGTTCGTTATTACGGTAAAACCCCGCAAAATAATAAGAATACTTATGCTCACGTAAAATTCTTATTAAGATTTTTGAGTTAATATTTTTTTGGGTTTGAGGGGTCTAAGGGATCTATATTCTCTCTACCACAAATAATAAAAATTTAGGGTTACGGTCTCGTTGACTCTTCATATTTTATTTAGATTTAAGTGAATTTAACTAGTAAATTACTATTACAAATAAAATTAAACAAACATGTTCATTAAAGTGGATACCTGTTGAACGTAATCAATAGAGGATAATCTTGTTTGAGATCAGTGATGTATGACATTACAGGGGCATTCGATCTCTGCACGCATGTTAGCAAGACACTCTCTTAGGAGAACATGTTTCTTAGAAGAAAAAAGAAACCAACTCAAATCCTTTGTATCATCATTTACATTAAAGTCAGTGGAAGAAATCAAACATTACAGAACTTCAACATCTTACAAATGTCTTAAGAGGTAAAAAAAGTAGAATACAAATAATATAGAAAAATACCACAAGAGTGGCCCATTGGTCTATGAGAATAAGATAATCATAACCATAACCATTGAGCTTATTTATATCTCTCAATGCATCCTCCCTATTGACAAAATTAACAAAACCAAACCCCTACTAACCCTTGTCTTCTGATCCATGGCCACGTAGACACGTGTGATGTGTCCAATGGCTTGAAAATCTCATGCAGATCATCATTCATCATTTCCTCAAACATATTGGTAAAATGTTCTGATTTTTCATTTTTTTGCATTCCATGGTGTCACTGGAGTGGTCCATGACACCCCTGAGACTGGGAGGGATGTATGTTAATCACCCAACAATGGAAGAAGTTGCGCAGTACTATTAGTGCTTGCTTCTACTGTGGTGAGGCCTTTGCAGTCTTATCCATTGTTAAGGTGTTTATGGCACTAATGGGGGAAAGATTCTTGTAAGTAAATTTTCACGTTTAGTGATTACCCTTCTTACCACACATATGGAAAACCATGAGCACCATACCACCCTTGGAGCTAGCCATGACAGAAAATGCATCTCCATCAGATTTTGAATCATCGTGCCTTGGATCCCGGAGGGCCGGGGTGCTCAGAAGGATTTCTTCTAAGGAGATGTCTATAAAGTTCCCTCAGGGTTATTGGTAAGCAGTAGTGTCATCAAACTTGCACCACTGGTGGCATTAGAGAGTGTGCTTGTTAAGGTGCACTTTGATCACTTTACAAATGAATGTGGTAGTGGTGTGAACCACCTTTTGGCCATGCTTGTTGAACTTGTATTCCACGATATTCTTCATGCCATTTTCAACTGGCCCAATGATATTTCACAGTGGCTAATGAGAATCCAGGTCTTTGGTATCCTCCTCTTTAAGCTCTCCCCATCACACTCTGCCAGACACCATCACTATTTCTATTTTATACTAGCTAGGATCTATTGGTTGCTTTGGAATAACATTTTTAATAGTTTTAAAATTTCATTAACTTTATGTTTTAAAATGTATAACCCGTTCCTATAAAGAGTGCAATATGTAACTCTTTTCTCATTCTCTTTAGTCACTCAAATCATTGGTTATCACAATAAAACCCTACAAATAAATATAAGAATAATTATGCTCATGTAAACTTCTTGTCAAGGTTTTGAGTTAATATTTTTTTAGGGTTTGAGGGGTCTGAAAGGCTCCATATTCTATCTGACACAAATCTTGAACAATTTAGGGTTACTGTCCCATCTAATCTTCATATTTTATTTAGAGTTAATCTGAATTTAGCTAGTAAATTATTATTACAAATAAAATTAAACAAACATGTTTGTTAAAGTGCATACCTATTGAATGTAATCAACAAAGGATAATATTGGTTGAAATTGATGACATATGACATTCGCGAGGGCGGTTGATCTCTCAACAGCATGTCGAAAAACATTTTCTTAGAAGAACATGTTTTTATAAGAACAAAGAAACAAACTCAAATCCTTTGTATCATCATTTACATTAATGTTGGTGGAAGACATCAAACAGTACAAAAAATAAACATCTTGCTTAGTCTTAAGGGGTAAAAAAATTATAATACAAATCATCTTGAAAAATACCACAAGAGTGGTCGATTGATCTCTCCGAGAATAAGATTATCACAACCATAACCATTGAGCTTATTGATATCTCTCTGTGTGTCCTCTATATTGACGAGATTACAAAACTAAACTCCCTGCTAACCCCATATTTTAATCCATGGCACGTAGACATGTGTGATGTGTCCAAATGCCTTGAAAATCTTGTACATAATAGAATCCATCGTTTCCTTGAACAAATTGGTAACTCGATCAGAATTTTCTTCATTTTTACGGTGCATGGTGTCACCAAAGCATGGTCGATGACACACTGAGATTGAAAGGGTCATAGGTTGATCGCCCAACAATGGAATAAGTGGAAGTACTACCATAACTACTTCCACTGCAATGAGGCCCTTGGTGGCCTTATCCATAGTAAAGGTGTCTATGGCACCGTAGGGAAAGAGATCCTTGTAAGTCTATTTTAATGTCCAGTGATCAGCATTCTTACCACGTAGATAAACAAAAAACCATGAGCGGTATACCACCCTTAGAGCCAGCTAGGACATACAACACATCTCCACCAGATTTTGAATCATCGGCCTTGGATCCCGGTAGGCAAGGGGGAAATGTAGTAGGATTTCTTCTAAGGAGATTCCTATAAATTTTTTTGAGGGTTCTTGGTTGGAAGCAGTTCCAAAATTTTGCCACTCGCAGCGCTAGAGATTGAACTTTGCCCACTTTGTGGATGCGTGTTATAGTTATGTGAACAACCTTCTTGTCATGCTTGTTAAAATTGTATTCCATGATCTTTTTCACTTTGTTTTTTTTCGGCCAAATGATATTTGGTGGTGGCTGATGAAAATATAGGTCTTCTTTATCCTCCTCTTTAAGCTCGCCCCATCACACTCTATCGTATGCCATCAATATTTCTATTTTATACCAACTAGCGGTCGTTAGGCTCTATTTGTTGCCTTGGAATAACATTTTTAACAATTTTAAAATGTCATTAACATTATGTTTTAAAATGTATAACTCGTTTCCTGTAAAGAGTGTAATATGTAATGCTTGTCTCATTCTCCTTAATCACTCAAATTGTTGGTTATCACAGTAAAACCCTATAAATAAAAATAAGAATACTTATGCTAGCGTAAACTTATTGTCAAATTTTTGAGTTAACAAATTTTTTTAGGGTTTGAGGAATTACGATGGCTTCGTATTCTCTCTACCAAAAATATTGATCAATTTATGGTTATGGTCCCATCGAATCTTCATATTTTATTTAGATTTAAGTAAATTTAACTAGTAAATTACTATTACAAATAAAATTAAACAAATGTGTTCGTTAAAGTGGATATCTGTTGAACGTAATCAACAAAGGATAATCTTGTTTGAGAGCGATGACATATGACATTGCAGGGGCATTCGATCTCTATGTGCATGTCAGTAATGCACTCTCTTATGAGAACATGTTTCTTAGAAGAAGAAAGAAACAAATCATATCCTTTATATCATCATTTACATTAAATTTTGTGGAAGACATCAAATGATATAGAAATTCGACATCTTGAATTGTCTAAGGGGTAAAAAAATTAGAATACAAATCATCTATAAAAATACCACAGGAGTGGTCCATTTCTCTCGAGAATAAGATTATCATAACCATAAATATTGAGCTTATGGATATCTCTTTATGTGTCCTCCTTGTTGATGAAGTTAACAAAAATAAACCCCATAATAACCCTTGTCTTCGAACCATGGCCATGTAGACACAAGTGATGTGTCCAAAAGCGAGAAAATCTTGTGCGAGATCATCATCCATCGTAACCTCAAATAGATTTGTAAAATGTTGAAAATATTCATCATTTTTGCGTTCCATGGTGTCACCGAAGTGGTCCACAACACCCCTGAGACTGGGAGGGACGTAGGTTGATCACCCAACAACATAAGAAGTGGCAATACCACTAACATTGCTTCAACCTATGGTGAGGCCCTCAACGACCTTACCCATTGTTAAGGTGTTTTGCAACACCAATGGAGGCGAGATCCGTGTAAGTATATTTTGATGTTTAGTGATCACCCTTATTACCAAAAATATGGAAAACCATGAGCACTGTACCACCCTTGGAGCCAACTAGGATGGACAATGCATCTCCACTAGATTTTGAATCATCGGCCTTGGATCCTGGTGGGTGGGGGTGCTCAGTAGGATTTCTTCTTTAAGGAGATGTCTGTAAAGGTCCTTGAGGGTTGTTTATTGGCAGAAACTCTGAAATTGTGCCACTTGTGGCACTAAAGACCGCGCTTGTTAAGGCATGTTTTGGCCACTTTGCGGATGCACGTCGTAGTGGTGTGAACCACCTTCTAGATGTTCTCATTGAACTTATATTCCACGATCTTCTTCATGCCATTTTCATCTGGCCCAATGATATTTAGTGGTGGCTGATGAAAATCTAGGTCTTCGTTATCCTCCTCTTTAATCTCCCCCATCACACTCTACCAGATGCCATCACTATTTCTATTTTATACTAAGCTAGCGGCCGCTAGGCTTTATTTGTTGCTTTGGAATAATGTTTTTAATAGTTTTAAAATGTCATTGATATTATGTTTTAAAATTTATAATCCATTCCTATATATATTTCAATGTGTAATGCTTGTCTCATTCTCCTTAATCATAATCCAGCATGTGTTTAGGGCATGTGTGTGTATCATTATCCTCCTATTCAAGCTCCCCGCCTCACACTTTATCAAATGCAATCACTGTCGTCCCTAGCTCAAAAAAAGTGAAAAGTAGTGAAATACTTTATATCATCATTTACATTAAAATCAATGGAAGACATCAAATGGTATAGAACTTCAACATCTTGCATTGTCATAAGGGGTAAAAAAAGAAGAATACAAATCATCTAGAAAAATACTACAGAGTGGCCTATTGAACTTTGATAATAAGATTATCATAACCATAACCATTGAGCTTATTGATAGCTCTCTTTGCATCCTCTATGTTGACAAAATTAACAAAACAAAACCCCCTACTAACCCCCATCTTCTAATCCATTACCACATAGACACATGTGATGTGTCCAAACAACTTAAAATATTTTACAAATCAACATGCATCATGTCCTCGAAATATTGTTAACCTTATTAGAATTGTCATCAGTTTTATAATGCATGATGTCACCAGAGTAGTCCATAACACCCCTGAAACTGGGAGGGACATAGGTTGATCACCTAGTATTGGAATAAGTGCAGTACCACTAGTCTTTGCTTCCACCTACGATGAGGACCTCAATGGCCTTATCCATTGTTAAGGTGTTTGTGGCACTGGTGGGGGTGAGATCCTTATAAGTCCATTTTGATGTCTAGTGATCACCCTTCTTACCACAGATATGGAAAACCATGAGCACCACACCACAATTAGAGCCATTCAAGATGGATAGCGCATATCCACTAGATTTTGAATCATCATCCTTGGATCTTGGCGGTTGAGGGCACTCCAGTAGGATTACGTATAAGGAGATGACTGTAAAGTTTATTGAGGGTTCTTGGTTAGTAACATTGTCAAACTTGCACCACTCACGGTGCTAGAGAGAACTCTTGTTCAAGCATGCTTTCGCCACTTTACATATGCATGTGGTAGTGGTGTGAACAACCTTCTGGTCGTGCTCATTGAACATGTATTACATGATCTTATTCACGTCATTTTCATTAGGCACAATGATATTCGGTGGTGGTGATGAAAATTTAGGTCTTGTTATCCTCTTATTTGAGCTCCCCCCATCAAACTCTTTCGGATTCCATCATTGTTTCTATTTTATACTGGCTAGTATCCACTAGGCTTTATTTGTTTCTTTGGAATAACTTTTTATAGTTTTAAAATTTCATTCCAAACCTTGCTAAGGTTTTTGAGAAATATGTTTTCATTCTGGATCATCGATAAATGGTTCATTTGGTCATGATGCAATCTTCTGTATGATCATGATGCAATATTCCACACAACAATAAACAAAAAAATAAAGTAATGATCTTCAAAACAACAAATAGAAAATATTTTAGTTCTAAATGTGCTAAGACAATGGGATTTATTTTTACTTTGGAACAAGGTTTTATCATTTTCAAATTGTCATTAAGATTAACATATGAAGATCTAGTAAAAATCATGTTATGATTTCAGGGAAGCCTCCATCGATCTACAAATCAATAAGCATATAATGTTTTTTGTTTTATATTATCTAGAGACCATTATAATTATTTATTTCTTACGAAAAATGTTCTATCAATTTCAAAATGTCATTAAGATTAAATCATGCATAACTAAGGAAAAAAATTGTTTTTATTTTAGAGATGCTAACATCGATGTGTGAAATAAAAGTGTAAACTATTTAGATATGGGAAAACTTGTTTTTTATTGGTACGTGATCCACGATTGTCTCTTCACCCAAGTTAGAAAAAAATGTTTTTCTTGCCCAAAAAAATATCGGAAAAAATGATTACGCACTATGAATCTATAAGAACATTAAGATAGTTACTTTAGTCCATAAAAATGCATAATAAATTGTTGGATTTAGAAGGAAACTATATAATTCATATGCTCATTGTGTGTTTTGAATGTTTTCAATGAATCAATATCTACACATGTTTTTGTGGTCTCCTACATGTTTCAACCATGTACATAATTCAATATAGATTTCTGAATCAATATTATACAAGTTTACTTATCAATTCAGCACTAAAATTTCATTCAAAGTATTCAAGTATTGCCAGATCTAAAATATGGAACCATATTACGAGGTATTTTGTCGCCAATACTAGAAATTCCAAACAACAAACCTTCAACTCCCAAAACTAGTAATTTTTGAAGCTTCCCAATAGGATCTATAAAAACAACTCATAATTAATGTAAGATTCCAAAATTGATTAAAAATAAGGCATCAAAGTATTTAATCACAACTCAAAAAAACTTATAAAACTATAATATCATCTCAATCACAGTGAAGATATAAATATTGCCTACTTTTAAATTTGTAATCTCAACATATAAAATAAAGAGTGACCATATGACTGTACGAATGAATATCATTGTAAAAAACATTTTGAAATAATTAATAGTTATATATTTTCTATTTGCTACAATTTTTGGATGCCCTCCGCAACACTCAAACCTTGACACAATATCTATGATATGTTTGTGTACAAATTGGTCATCAACCACTTATCTTTGAAACAATTTTCTTCATTGGATTTCTTTCCCACCATAAAATTTTCTAGAGGTTTTCCTTTGGGCCCATTGTAATACATAATGTGTTACTAAGGCTGAAAACAATACCATCTCTACTACAAATATTTTAGGGATCTTTTTCTATAATTTCGTCTTCTACACAACAATGTTATTTACCCAAAATAATAAATGGTTTGAATTTAAAAGATATTTTTTCAAATCCTTAATCATATTTTCAACTTTGGCACAAGAGAGATAGCTAGACCAAAATCCCACTTCACATTTTTCTTCCAGTATCTTTAAAAATTCCTTGATCTCACCTCGCAAGTTGAGATTCTCCTTACCGAACTTAATTATCAACTCTTTATAGGATTGGTTTTTCTCATAGAGAAAACCCTCCAAATCTAAAATAATTAAATAATCCTTTTGGCCAATTGCACAAAAGTATTTTTTTCTTAGTTGTCCACAATTTGATATTAACTAGTTCATATAATCAAAATTTCAATATGCTAACATTTACTGATTGAGAATCCATCTTGGATTCCCTCGCATCCTCCCCCCTGTAAGTTCTTGTGATGCTCATTCTATTTAAAAAAATAGCAATCAATTTAGAATAAATTTTAAGTCAATGTAAAAAAGTACGTGAAACAACTTGCTTTTATATAATAATTCATTGATGTAGTTAAATATTAGTGACCAGTAGGTGTAAGCCATTAATGTCCTGGACTATGTTTGGGTTGATAGTCTATGATGGGCTTAGCGACCGCTAATAGCCAACTATAGAAGTAATTTTTTATTTATTGTCTGCAAATGAATACTAACCAATAAACCAAAAAATTACTCAATTCAAAATAAATCTAATTAAAATATACATGTTAGTGACCACTAGGGTAATACATATTACAAATAAACTACTTCGTTATAGGTTCCTTTAATTATGAGGGTCTTATAAATGGTTTTCTTTATAATTGTATATGACTATCATACCATTTTCCATCTACGATTTCATCCGTTACATGCCAACAACCTCCATATTTGGCATCAAATATGAAAAAAATAGAATTTTTTATTAAAAATATGTAAACAATGACAATTGAAAACATCTTATAGTGATAAATTTATAAAACGAGTATTTCCCACTCACCTTTTATAGATTCATTGGATGGATGGTCAGCGACATATGGGGCAACAAGTTGAATTGGTTGTGACATACTAAGATCGACATCGTCTCCTTTGTTTGTATGTGGAGAGGAAGAGATGGTGTCTTCCTCTATTGTTTGGTTGCATAAATATTGTATGTATCAGTTCAAATGCATTAAACTAATAGAATTATTTAAAGTGGTCTTAATCAACGTACATTTTTTCAAATGACAATAGTAATGTTGTAAAAATATTTCTTGAACATGTGATTCAACAATAAAAACCATAGATAGACTGTAGTTAACAAAGCATGCACTGCAACACTACCACCGTACAATAATAAAACCAGAGAATTATTGGAATTAAGTCGAGTAAACAAATGAGACCAAATCCCATAAGATCTCTTATAAAGAAAAGGATGTGGATTTCCTCGTAGGACAATTTTTCTTGCAGTCACAATTTACTGTGGAAGTAGATCCATCCAATCCATGGTGATTTCTGCTATATCCCCATCATCAACATCACAATTGTGAACATCAGTTATTGTGTACATAAGACACAAGCTCTTAAATTTTCCATTGCTATCATAAAATTTATGCTGCCACAATCGATTCCCCCTTGTCTTTGACATTTTGTGTATTTTTTTAGTGTCTCTATTAACTTTTTTTAAGAAGCAACGGTAAGAGCACAATAATTACACAATTTAGCAAACTACATCTGACAACTGTAAGCAAGTTCATTATTACATCGAAAGTGATTGCACTAGACAAATTACAGAAATCTGCGATCACACATTTTGCATTGAATGGATTAGTTGATGGAATAGAAGATATTATTGATTGGACCTGGAAGGGATATGCACATTTATAGGTAAATTATTTAGTGTCTTCCATCCTTGCTGGAATATTTTCTTCCATTGCAATCACGTAGTTTTCTATAATTGATTGAGATGCTCACGGGATAACCTCTATCATTTCAGCATTAAATTTTCTTTTTTTAATTTTTCACTTCCTCCATAATCAAATTTTATTTTTCCTTTAGTTTCTTCTCCCAAGAGTACACACAACTGGTGGTAGTGAGATTCATGCACACCATATTTTTCAACAATATTTTTTCACTGCATTTTTCCAATACACGATTACATGGATATTTACTTTTCATATATTTTAGAATTTTTTTCTCATCCTTCTGTCATATTTTACTTTATGGTAGTAAGTATCTAAAGCCTCTAATATTATGCCTTATTCAATAGAGAGAGTTACCCATACTTTCCATTCTTGCACTTTATCTAGTAGAATTTATATCTCCTCATCGGTAATTCCTCTTGCAGGCCTGAATTAATTCACCGTGAACAATGCAATAGCAAAGAGATTTTGTATCTTAATGTCATTATTTTCATAGCATAAAATTCAATAAGAATAAATATTTATAGCATAGGGGTTCTAGGAATACTTCAACCCTCATTTAGTTATAAAAAACAAGAAAGCATTAATAAAAATGTGTTATACATTGCACTAAGAAATTTAAACAATTAGTCGCTGTTAAATTTGGTTTATTTCAAGTAGTGAATTTTTTGCTAGAAGTGAATACTAGTGGCTGCTAGCATCTATATATTCCCATCACTGTAAAAAACATATTTGAGTTACACTACATCATTGTGAAAACCTGGAATCCAACATGGGTGATAAGGGTTGAGAATTGAATATTTAATAATAGAAAATATTACATGCCATGATGTGTTTGAGTTTTATAATGAGGTGCCTTCTATAGTTTTCATAACATAAATCATGTATATCACATAATTGAAATCGACTAGTATAAAGTAAAATGTTTACCAACCGTTAGGTTCAATTAGTAATCAAGAGTTATGGTTTCACAAGTATCAAGCCTTAATATTTTCTTATTTTAATATTAGTGATCAAACAACAAACAAAATATGGAAAACCATGGAATTTTCTAGGATCTTTGGGGTGAATAATCTACCTCACGTGCACTAGGCTTAAGATTACATGTTTGACTATGTGTATTGTATTCTCTTGAATCTACGTTGTGAACCACATATATTCAAAAAGTTGTACAATTTTTCTTATCTTGGAGTATTTTTGTTTTCACTTGTCTTCGAACATAAAATAAAGGTAGTAAAAATCCTCCTTGGTGGTCGCTAGTCTTGTAAAATTTAAATACGATAATGGAGCATAGTTAGTTTTCAGTGAAGTCGTTAACACTTCTCCCGTATAAAAGACAAAAAATATCCTAGTAGCCACCAACATCAAGATAGTATGTTAGGTTAGGAATAACATTTAATATACTTTGAATATTTTTGTATTAATTACGTGTATTAGAAAAGTGGTAAATATTTTTAATTACGTGTATTCAGGAAAGTGGTAAATATCTTTCTTGTCTTTGAATATTAGTTTTCTTCTCTTGTCTTGGAACATCAAAGAAATGAAAAATTTGGCGACCGCTAAGGTATGAATGAAAATTTTTAAGCGACCACTAAGTTTTTAATCAATGAAAAATTAGTGTCTACATTATTGACAAATATAAGTGTTAGAGCATAATAATAGAAGTACATATTTTAAACCTGAAGACGTATCATGTTCATCTTGGCCCTGCATATTTTCAAAAATTACTCGTTAAAAAAATAGTCCATAACAATTTACTAAACATAAAGGGTGAAGATGTACATGAAAATTTCTTAAGAATAAAGGATTATAGGCATTGGAGAGTAATGCTTGTTTTACGTTTACCAATTATTCGTTGATGAGAAGTTCTAATGGCGGTAGCCTCTATAATATCGGGAATCCATTTTAACAATGCAAAAACAATCTCAACAAATTTTTGTCATTGTTTGTAAAATATTTTATATTAGTTGGACTATCCCTGACATAGCCAAGTCTTTTAATACATACCTTCAAGAAGTTTGATGCCTTATGTAGTTCTCATTTGATATTTTGTGCATAAAACGTAATCCATATATTTTCATATAAACAAAAATGCTTTGCAACCGGTAAGCGTCGTTAGTTAATGAAAGGTAAGTGCCATTAGTTAAGGCTAGTAATAAAGATAGACACATAGTTAGGAAATTTTAGATCATAGTAGAGGAAATGAGCCAGTTATCATGAATCCTAATGTAAGAGGTTGCTAGAGCCACTTAACAATCATAATTTTTTTTTTTAAAATACCCTTTAATAGATCATGATTTTTTTAATATGCAGATTTTCTTTTACACATTTAAATTATGTGGAGAACATATTTTTAAGGGATTTAAAATAAGTACTTTTGAATACAAAGGAATTTAAGGAAACCTATTACTTGAGAATAAAATCACCTTTTATGGGTTGTTTATGTGTCACCATTTCATTGGATAATTTATTGATGAGACTTGATGTGACTTACTTTATTGGCTAGTTTTTATTTAATTTTTAACTTGAATTCAAGTAACTAATGGTAGTTTATTTCACATACCCACTCATGGTCATTGACCCATGCACGGTCATTGGCTCCTTTCCCCTAGCACAAGTAGATCATAGTAGAAGAAGTATCCTCAAAGCTTGTATGGCATGGTAGTCACGAAAAAATAATGGGTGACTAATGACTAGAAATTTAGTAAAATATTAAATGTATAAATCAGTAAGTTTAAGTGAAGGAACATTTTTTATCCATGGCTAATGAATCAAATAGTAATAATTAATTATTATGACTCGATATTATTGCTAATGTCATAATTAAAACATAGACCTTGTCGGGAAAATCAATCTTGTGTGATTAAAATTCCCTTTGTATGTTCTCATTAACTCCAGATTGGACCTTAAATCTTATCTATTAAGATAGCTACTAAATAGGCAGATTTTGTGATAAGATTTGCAATAAATATGTTGATTGGTCAGAATCATCACCTTTTCCAATAAACCTTGATATTAAATCTTTGACAAGATTGTATTAATTTCAAGCATGTGATGGAATATTCACTCCATATATTTATCTAATCACTCCCCTTATTTTCACACCTTTTAGGTTTCTTTCATGAGATTTCATTTATTTTGTCATGGCTGGACCAATGTTTCCTTTCATGAAATTTTCCGCGTTTGTGAGTGAAATGAGATTTTATAGAAATTTTTACATCATTGTTTGAAATCCATTTTTTGGATTGAATCAAAGAAAGACTTGGTTAGTAATTGAGGGAGTTCTTGGAGATGATTATATTTCTATGGAGGGATGTCTAAGGGTAAATTTGGAATCTTATTTGATGTTCATTGGTCATCTTCTTATCATACATCTAGTGAAGGATTGGGCTTTGGAGATGGGTCGTCACTAGATCAAGCCAGTGTATAGGGTTGGCATAGAAGCAGAAATGGACAAAACCTTGAGTGTGTCATGGCCCTTTCTTTCTTATGCTCACTATAAACAAGAAGGTTTGGTGCACATAGAAGTTTTTGTAGAGTTGTTAAAATGGTTTAATGTCCTAAATTGTTTCTTGTTTGAAGTGGACAAATGGGGCAAGAAACTAGTGAAAAATGGTAGGTCACACCACTTGCCTAACCTGGATGCTATGTCTACTCCGCTGCAACAAGAACTAGAACATTGGGATCTTCTTCACCGGAAAGGTCATGAGGCGTACGATTGGTTAAAGAGTCAAGGTGCTACTGGAAAAGATCATATTTTTTAGAACCGTCATGAAACCATTTTCAGGGCCGTTAAGGTAAAGGTTAGAAATGGTCATGTGTTTCGAATAAATTAGTGCTTCTAAAATTTGTCAAGTTGTATCTTTTTTTTGGTTGATGTATAACATTTCTAGTTCCAATGTTATCGAATCATACTATCTGGCATATTGGTCTGGGGTTTTTGTATTCCCAACCACTTGTTTTCTTGTCATTGGAGCTTGTGTTTTTAACCAAAGTATTTTTGTATCATTCATGTTTTTAGACTAATCCTCTTGTTCTATCTATAATGTAAAGGGAAAGGGACCCTTCAACCCTTCTTTGATTATAAAATACAAGAACTAATTTGTAAAAGTTTGTGTTATGTGTTGCACTAAGAAATTTAAACAACTAATCACTATTAAATTTGGTTTGTTTCAAGTTGTCAATTTTTTGGTAGAAGTGAAGAATAGTAGTTCTAGCATCTATATATTCTAGGATATCTTTCTGTCAATTTAAAAATACAATCTTTATAGCTTTAGGTTAGAGGGGCCTTAATGCAAGACAAGAATTATCCTAACAACCACTAATCTCAAGACTGTGTTATGTTACACCAATGCCACGAAATAATCTATGACCTTAGCACTGCTATCCTTTGAATATCATGTGGTGGACTTTGAATAACATATTGAACTTAGTGGCTACTAGGCTGAAAATTTATTTTTGGAATATGTGTAATCACAAAATTTGTTAAAATTTGTAAAAAAAGTAATTGGGCTACTGCAAAGAAAACCCAAAATCGACAACAAAAAAAAAACCCAACCACTAAAAACAAGGGATAGGAACCAAAAATTACGCCGAGAGAGGTCAAGTCTTGTTGCGGAGACATCCTCCCACCCAATGAGACACTAGCACAAACGAAGTGCACAACAAGAAGTTATATGTAAATCCCAATTTCCTTTCTGAGTTGGCCACACTAAAGAGAGTTCCGATCAACATGAGCTGAAAGCCTAGGAAAATATAACTTCTCTAGTAAGCTTCCTTCACCAAGCCCCTCAAAACAAGAAACATGAACATCCGAACCAAACCATATCAAAACCGTGTTCTGGAAAAGAGCTTTGTCATCACCGTCCTCATTTCATCCATGGCTATCCCCTTATGAACAATGTAAGGCATTGGTTTACCACTCCCAAAATCCTCCAACACTTCAACCAAGTTGACCCAATGTTGGGGCTTAATGAAGTGGAGGGAAATATCTCTCACCTTGTCAATATTCTTCCTAACCAAAAGAATTCAAGACACAAACCGAGAGGTGACTTCTAAATTAACTTGATCTCTAGATAAATCCTCTTAATTTCCTCATAGACAGAACCCGACACCACCTTGAAGATAATCCTAATATGAGCCTAAGAAATGCTCCCAAAAAATTCCATCTCATGCTTTGCACCTTGCAAGAAAAGGAAAGGAATCGAGGGCACTCCATACTCGTCTCTCAGAACTCCACACCACTGCCACCACCACAAGAAAATGAAAGAATGAAAAGGAAGGCAGGACACCAAAAATTAATAACACCTTGCTCCCCCTTCCCAAGATATGATCTCTGGGAAATATTCCCACGTGCTAGCTCGCCCCAATTTGATTGGGCCATCTCTCTTAATGATGCCTTGGTTAGCCAAGAAATTGGTGGCACAATTTTCTTCTCTATAATTATGGTTTAAAACCCACTTAGGATTTTTCTCAACCAATGAAAAATGTTGGTGATATAATAATCCAACTTCTAGGACAAAGATTTTCCCTTTTAAACATCATTTATTACCACCTAGGAATCACCTTCAATTTCCAAATCTTCACAACTAATGTTGACCACTAGTTTGAGACCTTCCAGTAAAGATATTACTAAACTTCCATCCACATCTCTAATTAAACACCCCGCTCCTGATAGGCCCATGTTTCCTTTTGAGGATCTATCAAAGGTAATTTTTCAAAAAGCCGAGAGGGTGGAAAATTATGGATGGTAAATACTTTTATTATACTAGATCTATGAACTGGAGAGGTGGAGGAGCACTTTCTCTAAGTGGGACATGGAGGTGGGCTTAGGTCCTTAATGTTCACCGAGTGATCCACATTTGAAGCACCCCGCTATGTTCTGCTTGGTCCATATGGAGAAGTTAAACCCCTACCTCAAGGTGTTCCCATGGCCACTTATTGAAAGAATTCAATGAACTCAATGGGAATGAAACTTGGGTTGATGATTACAAACTACTTAAACATTTTGGATGGTAAATGATTTTATTATACCATATCTATGAATTGGAGTGGTGGAGGAGCACTTCTTCTAAGTGGGACATAGAGGTGGGCTTAGGTCCTTAATGTCCACTAAGGGATGCTGCATTCAAAATGAACCGCTATGTTCCACTTAATCTATATGGATAAGTTAAAGCCCTACCTCAAGGTGTCCCCATCGCCACTTATTGAAAGCATCTAATGAACTCAATGGGAATGGAACTTGGGTTGATGATTACAAACTACTTCTAAATTCTGGATGGTAAACACTTTTACTATACCATATATATGTCTTGGAGTGGTGGAGAAGAACTTTCTCTAAAGCGGGACATGGCGGTGGGATTAGGTTCATCCTACCTTTGAATATTTGTTGTCTAGTTGTGTATTTGAATATCTATCAATTCATTACTAATTTTCCTATATGTAAGACAACAACTATCCTAGTAGTCACTAACCTCAAGCCTCTATGATGTTGCAACAACGCTAATTTGAATAACATATTGAACCCAGTGACCGCTACACTTAATATTGAACACAATGATTGCTAGGCTTAAATTTTCATTTGGAATTCATGCAATAGAATTTGAATATCCTATTGAGCTCAGTGGCCGCTAGGATTAAATTTTTGTTTAGAATCACGAGTATTTAGGAAAGAAATGTAGTGAGCAACCACCCTAGTGGTCACTAGTCGTTAAAAATAGTCTTTTAAAATTTAAATATAATTGCGGGGAGCATAGTTAGATTTTCAATCGAGTCATTACAAATTGTCTGAATGCAAGAAAGCAAATATCCTAGCGGTCGCTAACCTCAAGCCTTTATGATGTTGCAACAATGCTAATTCAAATAACATATTGAACTTAGTGGGTGATACACATCAAATTGAACACATTCAACGCTAGGCTTAAATTTTTGTTTGGAATCACAAGTATTCAAGAAATAAATTTAGTGAGAAACCACCATAGTGGTCGTCAGTCATTTCAAATAGCCTTTTAAAATTTAAATATAATTATGGGGAGCATAGTTAGATTTTCAATTGAATCATTACAAATTGTTTTTAATGAAAGATAGCAAATATCCTAATGGTCACTAATCTCAAGCTGCCATGATGTTGTAATAATGATAATTAGAATAACATATTGAACCCAACGTTTAGTTAAGCTTAAAATTGAACACAGGGCAACTAGGTTTAAATTTTCATTTGGAATCATGAGTATTCAGGAAATAAATGTAGTGAGAAACCACCCTAGTGGTTTCTAGTCATTGAAAATAGTCTTTTAAAATTTAAATATAATTGTGGTCAGCATAGTTATATTTTCAATCGAGTCAATAAAAATTTTCCTAAATGCAAGATAACAATTATCCTAATAGCAGCCGCTAACCTCAAGTATTTTTTATTTTCTTGCAACGATATGTAATTATCTTCGACGGTATCAATGCTTAAGAATATCATGTAATAAAATTTGAATAGCATTTTGTACTCAAAGGCTGCTGGCTAAACAATTGGTGTTGGATTTTAGTTCAATTTTGAGTTTTTAGTTGGGTCGTTAATCAATATCTTGAATGCAAGACAAGAATTGTTTCATTGGCCACTAATCTTAAGACTTTATTATGTTACACCAATACAATAGAATATTATATGACATTAGCAGATGCTAGACTTCGAATATCATGTGATAGACTTTGAATAACATATTGAACTCAGTGGCCATACAATGCAGAAAATTCCATTTTGGAATATGTGTATTACGGAAAAACATTTAAATTAACCTTTTATTTTATTATTTTTTTGTCTTGGAGCATCAAAGAAAGAAAGTAAACATCCACCCTAGTAGTATTTAGTCTTAGAAGGCATGTAATGTAACATCCAAATATAATAAAGGAGCTCGTTAGTTTTTTCGGTCGAGTCATTACTAATTGTCTGTATGTAAGGAAATAAATATCCTAGCGACTGCTATTCTCAATTCTTTGTTATGTTGCACTAATGCTAGTTACTAATATTTGACATTAGTGGCCACTAATCTTCAAATATCATGGTAGGATTTTGATAAATTAATACAAAAATCTAAAAATAATAATGGTTCTAGCTCAATTTTTCAGGCGAGTCATCCTAGTTGTATCTTATGCGAGTAAACTAGAATCTTAGCGGTTGATAGTCTTCATTCTTGTTTGAAAAATGTATTTAGGAAACTCTTTAATATTTTTCTTATCTTGGAATATTTTTTTCCTTGTGTTGTCTTGTAATAGCTAGGAAATGTCATAAACATCGATCTTAACGGCCTCTAGTCTTGGAATATGTTATTTTAGAATTTAATTATTTTTACTTTATATTGGCTCATTTATCAAGTAAGTTGTTACTAACTGTAATTGAAATATATGTTTGTAAATAGAATTATTAACATTTATATTTAATAATATTTATGAGTACATATAAATGGATTACCTTTTACTAAACATAAAAAAATTGTAAAGATAATGCATTTAATTATTTCTATTGGAAAACAAATATAAAAAACTATATACATCAATGTGGTAATCAAGTGAGAATCGAATGTTGAATAATTAGTCATCACTATTTCTTTCATATTAAAAAAATCATTCAAGGAAGTCAAAATGATTACCTAAATTATACAAAAGCAAACCATTACATAAAATAATAATATGGGACTTGTGTTTTGTTCTTTAGAGATATATGCTAGTACTACGGGAAAAAAAAATGAACGAATAAGAATGAAAAGTCAACAAAAAAACCATAAAAACAAATAGAAAGGGATGAAAGCAGACACGAATACTTGACCTTATGGGCGAATTCAAATTAAAAATGGGTTTTGGAAGGAATAAATATTTTTAAATGGATTACAAAATCTTCGCTCATGGGCGGAAAAATATGTGGTTTTGACAGACAGAGAAACATGTTTTGACAAGAAATTCAAAGGCATGAAAGGGAAAGGCGGAGATGGATTGTAGTGCAACTCGGAAGAACTAGTGAATACAAAGTGGCTACAAGTTCTGTCATCAACTACGGTACACATGCAATAACATAGTAGACGATTTTGATAAATACATGTTTTAGTTGTATCGATATTTTGACGTACTTGATAATGTCATTAAAGATTCGTATTCTCTTCAAAACATAGTATCAATGAGTTTCTATCTGCAACCTATTTTACTTGTCTCTTTTGATTCCATTCTTTTTGGGCCTCTTGATATGCACTTGCACCCGTGATCTATCCACAATAACTATTTTCTGTCTTTTTCTTCACCCCCAAATGTGATTACGATCATTGCCTCATCTTACCATTCAAAAAAATCTAGGAATTGAGCACTTAGACAAGTAAATTAGTGCATGTGCATGTTGTATTATGATTTCAAGAGCTCCTTTTCTATGATTACCAAATAAACAAGAAATAGTAATATATACTTCTCTATTTTATTTAGTTTTTTCTAAATGCATTCAACGAAAAAAATGAAAATTGAAAAAATAAGTGGGAATAGGAAATCTCAAAATTTGAATTTCCCCTTCTTAAAGTGAAATCATGGGATTTCAATATTTTAAATATTGGAATTTAATGTGGGGATTTTGCATATCGTACTTTGAATCAACCCGTCATTAATATTTACATTTAATTTAGACATATCATGTTATACGGAGAAATCAAATTGATTAATTTTACCTACTTTAGAAACAAGTGGGACAGCGACAAAAGTTTCTTTGTGAACACTCGGGAAAACCACAAATATTAATTTAAGCATAACAAAAAACCATTTAGAAAATAGAAGTGAACATTAGGAAACAAAAAAAAATTAATAGAGCGATATACGCCTCATTAATTATTAATTTTTATAGTGAGTGCGAATTTGATATTTTTAAATTAAATGTGCATTAATTCAATGGATAGCATGGGATTTGGGGAAATCAAATTTATTAATACTACCTACTTTAGAAACAAGTGTCACATCGACAAAAGTTTCTTTGTGGACTCGCGGCTAAACGACAATTGTTAATTTCAACATAATAAAAAAACCATTTAGAAAATAGTTGTGAACATTATGAAATAAAATTTTATATTTTAATAGAGCGATATATGCCTTGTTAATTATTTATTTTTATCTAGTGTAAATTCGGTATTTTATAAATATAATTCACATTAATTTGGGAATAACGTGGGATACGGGAATTAAAATTTATTAATACTACCTACTTTAGAAACGGTGGGACAACGTCAAAAGTTTCTTTATGAAATCATGGAAAATGACAAATATTAATTTAATAATAATATAAAACCATTTATAAAATAAAAGTGTATGTTAAACAAAAAAATTAAATTTTAAGAGAGTCATGTATTCCTCTTTTATTATTAATTTTTATCGAGTGCAAATTTAATATATTTTAGCTATCATCCGCATTAATTTAAAAAATCCAATAAAATGTGGCATCTTGCTAGTTTGAACTATTAATTACGCAATTATATAATTGACACATTTATTAAGAAATTTTTAATTAGTGATAGAATAAACAAATATTTTTTCCTATAAAAATTTGCATTATTAAGTATAGTTGTAATCCATTAAAATGTTGCCACGTCGCATGAAATTTCTAATATATCTCATGACCATCGATATTTTGGAGTTATTTACACTTTAGTCTAGAAATATTAAAACCTAATTTTACGCATCACCTGAATTTGAGATTACCTTATAGATAAGAAAGAAAATAGTGACCGCTAAGCTCGATTCAATGATATTTTTGCAAAACGAATTCAAAATAATAAATACTTAGATTTTATAGGGGATCAACATATTCTCTTCATCACGTGTTAATGAAAAAATATGCATGTGTAATGTTGTCCATTTATTTGGTGAGTAGAATCCTAGTTGTCGCTAGCCTCTACAACTCCTAGGTTTCATTTCCAGCAATGTAAATAAATATCTTTTAAAAAAATTATCACTAGTATTTTCATCAACTATAATCTTATCTTATTGACTATACATTCCTTCCACAACCAAGTGTGGCACTACATACCATTCAAATATTTCTAAACTTCTATATTACACATAATTTATTTTGTGTCTAACACATAACTTATATTGGTTCGTATTAAATAAAATACTTTAGAACCACTAAGCTCTATTACTTGAACAAGATCAATCAAATAGTGGGTGTGAAAGAAAATGCTTAGCGACAACTAAGCTTCAATACTTACCAAAAGGAATGATTATGCTAGCGAATATGATAAAACATTTGTTGATAACATAGATGTTTTATAAACAAAACATAGTAATAGATATTAGAAATACTAGGTATTTTCCATAATATATTTTGATGGTAGATATGTGAGATATGGACAATTTTTATTGTCAAACGCTATGGAGGTCTTTTCATAGTTGGTAAGAAATATGATTACTAAAACTGTTTTCAGGGTGCTCATATAACACCATAAGGACTGTTAGGAACACACCTTTGCATCTTTTCATTTTTACACATCGGTGTGCATCAATGAAAATAATTAGCGACCTCTAAGCTCCGATACTTGTTAGGAGGAATAGATTAGTGGCCAATAGGCTCAACTAATTTTTATTTTGAATATAGAGATCAAACAAAAGTTTGTATTAAAGAAAATGATTAGTGACTGCTAAGCTTGATTACTTACAGGAAGGATTGATTTGTTGGAAGCTAGGCTAAAAATATCGTATTTCGAACATAGTGCTATAATAACATATCATAGTAATAGATATTATTGGGCGCTAGGAATTTTTTGTGAAATTTTAGATGTAAAATATGTGAGATATAAAAATTGTTTACTGTTGAAAGCTATGAAGGTCTTTTGAGAAAGTAATAGATTAGTGGCCTCAAGGCTAAGCTATTTATTAATTTGAAAATAGACAAAAAAGTTTGTATAAAATAAATGCCTAGTGACTGACCGCTAAGCTCGATTACTTACAGTAAAATAGCTCTCTATGCTTAATTTTTATTGTTAAATGAGAAAGGAATAGATTAGCGACCTCTAGGATAAACTATTTCTTAATTAAGAAAATAGAAATAAAAAAGTTTGTATTACAAAAAATGCTTAGCGAACACTTAGCCATGATACAGAACATAGCACTCAAATAAAAGATCATATGAATGGATTTGTAATGCATTTTTATTTTGGTTCAGTATCAAATAAAATACATATGAACACTAAGCTACATTACTTACTTAAAGGATTGGCTTGGCTCTCACTTGGCTCTATTGTTTATGTTTTAAAAAAATATAGACTTAATAAAAATAATTGTCTCTCTTTACTAAAAAGATAAGAGTTAGAGAATAATAATAGAAGTACATATTTTAAATGTGAAGATGTATCTTGATCATCTGGCCCCGCATATTTCCATAAATAACCCATTAAAAAAATAGTCCTAAACGTTTTACTAAAAATGGAGGGAAAAGATGAACATGGGTCTTTCTCAAGAATGAATAATCCAATACCATGAAGAGAAATGTAGGTTTTATGTTTGCCAATTATTCATTGATGATAAGGATATCGGTCGTTATCCTCTATATTGTTGACGAATCTATTTTAACAAATGCAAAAAAACAATCTCAATAGGTTTGAATTCATTATTTTAAATTATATTATATTCGATGGACAATCCTTGGCGAGAGCCGAGTCTTTGAATACAAACCTTCGATAAGGATGACTAATGACTAGAATTTTTACAACCGATAGGCATCGTTAGTTAGTGAAAGGGAAGGCTTTGCTATTGCTACGATCAAAAATTTCTTGTAATTAACATAGCTACGCTAAATATGGCAATGTTAGATCATTGCAACAAATGTAAAAATTTAAACCTAAAAACATGTTTTATCCATCTTGGCCTTGTATATTTTCTTAAAATCATCCTTCAAAGAAAATATACCTAAAGGATCAACCACATACACAGGGAAAAGGTGAACAAGTTTTGCGTGATATTAAATGATGGACTTCTATTGCATTGATCAAATATTTTTGATATAATATGCCCAATGGTGTGTTTGATAAAATAAACAAACTTTTGTAGGCCTAGGAAATTTAAAAAACTGGGTCTAAGTGCTATATGTGCATGTCATACTCTCTCCAATCCTCAAAGCTAGTTTGGAAAGATAGCCACGAAAAAAAATGGTGACCTTCTTCCAAATGCTAATCACATAATTAATAACATGACTAACAAATAGAATTTTTATTAGAATGTGTTTGTTGGATTGATAGAAGTTGATAATGTTTATTTATGTAAGAGAAGTGTGGTTGTGTAGATATGTAGTAAATTTTGAGAAGTCATTTCCTAAATGCGAAGCTTTATTACTGAGAGAATGTTGAAGAGGGTATTGAGAAAAGAATGTTGGTGGAAAGCATGTTGTGTATAATTTTTGTATAAGGAATTGTCTATAACCAACCCTGTCGATACAATATTGTATCGATCAATTTTTTTCTAATATAGTGGTTCATATTGCCTAGCTATATGATTTGTATCATGAAACAAGATGAAGAATTGAATTTTTAGAATATTTTCATTAAATGTTAAGTAATGAGTTATTTTGTTCAAGACCACACCAATATTTTTTATTTCAAAGGAAAGCAACATAAGGGAATTTCCGACTTGTCTAGATCTTGATGGTATGATCAAGATATGTGCCGTGTTGGCTAGTAATTCATAGTTGAGGCTTAAATTTTTTTACTTTTATGTCTTGTGATGTTTTTTAATCGGATGTACTCTAGGCTTTTTGTTTGCCTAGTTTGAACTCATGGCTTTGGGGTGTGCTTTCATACCGCCCAATTTTTGGTGAATATTCTTATATCATTTTACTTGTTAATATAATATAATATGTTATTCATAAATAAAACACACCATCAATCCCAAATTAGTAAATTAAAAGTATATGTAAAAATTATTGAGATTACTCGAAGGAACAAATATAGAATATTTATTTTTTAATTATTATTAATAGCTTGAAGATTAAATTGTGCGATATCATGATATTGACTACGAGGTTTTCCTCATCGTAGATTACGGGCCCTATTCCCACCTAATGTAAATTAATAAATGTATGAATCAATAAATTAAAGTGTTGGAACATTGTTGGTCCATTGCTATTGAATTTAATAGTAATGAATTAATTATTGGAGGTGAATCTCATATTATTGCTAACACCACCATCAAAAAACTTGTGTGAATATAATTTCCTTTTACTCTTTCATTAATTATAGATTGGAGCTTAAATGTTATATATGGGGAGGCTACTAAAAAGGTATATTTTATTGAAAATCTGAAATAATATTGAAAATAAATATGTTGATCCCCAGGACTCATAACCTTTTCCAATAAAGGTCAATATTAAAGCCCCTATCAAGCTTGTATTACTTACAAGAATGTGATGGCATATTCACTCCACATATTTACATATCATCTCCTCCTTATTTTCACACCTTTCATGTTTATTTAAATGGATTTCATTTCATCTCGTTATGGCCTTTCCAATATTTTCTTTCATGCAATTTTCCGCATCGGTGTGTGAAATGGCATTTTATATCAAAATTTGGCTTGATGTTTGAAATCCATTTTTGAATTGAAACAAATAAAGACCTAGTTAACTCATGTGTGTTGTGGCCTTTTCTATCTCGAGTCTCATTATAAACATGAATTTTTGTGGACGTGGCAATTTTTTCGAGAGTTGTACAAAGCGGTTTGACATTCTAATGCGATTCATGTCTGGTGTGTCCAAATGGGGTGAGACACCAAGGGCGGGAGATAGTTATCTCACCTTACCTGAATTGGATGATATGTTTTCTCTACTACAATAGGAACTAGAAATTTGGGATCTTCTTCGCCGGGAAGGTCGCGAGGCATATGATTGGTTAAAGAGTCGGGCTACGCTAGAAAAGAGAATATTTTTCTAGAACCACCTGTAGAAACCATTTTCATCCCCATTAAAGTGTAGGTTACAGAGGTGTCATTTGATTCAAATAAATAAGTGCTTCTAAAATCTGTTAAGTTGTAACTTTGTTTTGGTTGTTATATAGCCTTTTCAGTTGCATTGTTACCAAATCATCCTATCTATCTTACTGATCTGGGGTTTTAATTCCCAATCGCTTGTTTTTTGGCATAGGCCCTTAAGCACTTTTTCACCAATGTATTTTTGGATCGTTCGGTTTTTTAGACTTATCCTCCTATTGTATATCTGTCAATGTAAAGGGAAGGGGAACCTTGACCCTCCTCAGATTATAAAAATCAAGAAATCATTAATAAAAAATTTGTTGTGCGTTGCACTATAAAATTTGAACAATTAATCACTATTAAACTTGGTTTGTTTGAAGATGTCAATTCATTTCTAGAAGTGAATACTAGCGGCCTCTAGCATCAATATATTATAGAATATCTTTACGTCAATGTAAAAAACAATCTGTACAACTTTAGGATAGAGGAGCTAATAATGGATTAATATGGTTATCTTCCCATCACTTTAAAAAAATTGATTTACACTACATCATTGTGGAAATCTAGAGATCTTCACTTTTGAAAGCTATGGAGGTCATTGAGAAAGGAATAAATTTAATTCTCTTACCCTAATAGTATAAGATATTGTAAATGGATCTATTTCTTTTACTGAGAAACCTCTCCTACAACAATATTTTTGGGAAACTCCTGTCATTAATTTTTTTCATGTTTTCCTCCATACGAGTTATACATATAAACACAAATTTTCTACGTGCACCAATTTAGTTTAATTTCTTATGGTTTTGGATATCACCAATTAAGCTGATGCGAGAAATAGTAGTTGTCTTTTAAATAGCTCGGGTTCTAGAGACATTCTTATATTGTTACAAAAATTTGGAAAACTTAGATATTCATAATGTTGTCTAAGAAAATTGTGGCACAATGCAATGAATAACATCCATATGAAAACCAAAAATTGTTTGCATTTGTTAGGGTTTAGTATCACTATTGTGCATAATTATAGCTTTGTCTTGTTCAAATCATCCAAACGTATTTACAAAAGGCTCTCCAAATAACATGGAGTAAGGTGTTAAAAATAACATGGAAAGACATGATTTCATATTGTATAGATTATGAGGCAACGACAAATTTGAAAGAAATATCATATTACAATTTCTTTATTGACACATTTGTTTGTTACATTGAGGTTCTCAAGGTTGGTCATACTACACATGAACATGGCTCTTTATATATGTCACGATGACATAATGGCAATAAAAAAATATTAAAAAGAAATATGTAATTGAATATAGTGCTACAAGCAATCTTTATAAATGTGACCTAAACAATTCTAATCCGAATGCTATAAAGAGAATGTGCATTCACTACCCACTAAGGTTGCTTGCATTTTAAATTGATGTGGAAACATTTGGAAGCATCAAGGATCAGAATCTTGAGAGTCTGCATGGATGTTCACTTTCTCCACTTTGAAACCACGATATTTTATTATTACATGGTAAATAGAAGTATGTGAGACATCCTACATGGTGAGTAAAATGATTATGTTATGAAGAAAAATTAATCACGTACATTATAGATTCAATTTTGAAATAGAAGTGTTCAATCAACCTCTAACCTTCATAGTAAAATGGATATTAGGAAAATATAACAAGTTTTTTTATTAATTTTTATTTTCATATAGGATCATCAAAGAATATTAAGCTATCTTTGGAATGATCGGATAAATATTTCTCATGGTTACGAAGAAGGATAGCCATATCTTCATTATGATTGTAACCCATGACTTGTTTACAGAGATGTGAAGACTTATAACATTCTTTTGGATTATAATTTTTAGGCAATTTTTTTAGAGTAATAGAATTTGTGATATACATAAACTCTCAACTTTGTTGTTTTCTTTTAATAATTACTCACATATATAGTTTATAATAATAAACACTAGTGAACTTGTCTGATATAAAATAATAATAATTGAGTTGTTATAAGGTATATTTCGGAGTGAGAAAATAATTTTATCGTGAGTTCCGAAAGAATTCAAAATAACACCACTAGCATTTAAGGCCAGTGTCAAATTTAAGGATATGTGTATACTAAACATTGAAAGTGTGTGCCTCACACTTTCAAAGTTTGAGATTGCACTCTAAAAGTGCGAGTGTGAGACTTCGCACTTTCAAGGTGTGAATCTAAAAATTTGAAAGTGTGGGGCTCACATTTTTATAGTGTGAGGCTTGGATTCTTCAGAGTGTAGGGATATCACTTCAAAAGTGTGAGGCTCAAACTTTTCATAGTGCGGGGCTCACACTTAGAAAGTGCGGGGCTCTCAGAATTTCAAGAGCATGGGGATTGCACTTCAAAATTGTGAGGCTCTTGGACTTTAAAAGTGTGAGCCCCACATTTTCAAAGTGTGAGGATCACACTTTCAAAGTGCGGAGGACCACACCTAAATACTTATGGGATCATGACTTATAATAGTTTCTGGAGCTAACCTTACATCGAGGCTTTTCAATTTCATTTAATACAATGAGCTCAAGACTTGTAAGATTTAGTGAGTGCACACCTTATATCAAGGCTCATGAATTGTAAGAGTTAGTGAGCGCTCACCTTACATCGAGGCTCATGACTTATAATAGTTAGTGACCACTCACCTTAATACAACGGGCTTAGCAAATAATAGTTAGCATTTGCTCATGACTTTTCACTAGCTTTTTACGAGGATGTTATTGTTAATATTTTTATTAATCCATCATGCTCATGCCTTATAATAGTTAGCGAGTTGTTAGCCTTACATACTCTCAACATTGAAAATCTAAAAAATGGAGAAATTGGAATCCAATAATAACCAAATTATAATCCAATAATAACGATATTGGAATCCAATAATAGTGAAATTGGAACTAGAATAATTCCAATAATGACAATATTGGAATCCAATATTGCTACTAATGGATTCAATAATATTAATAATGGAATCCAATATAGACAAAAATGGAATCCAATATACATAAAAACGGAGATGGATTTCTTCCAATACTTGAAATACTTAGAGTCCAAATTTACTTGAATATGTCCCAATTTATGTAAATAAGCACTAGCATATTATAAGTATAACATAAAAATCATTAGGTAGTAATTAAAAATATTTCAATCCTTCCAATAAGAAGAACTTTTAACATCCACGAGGCTAGTTGCATTTATTTTTGAGAAGTGACAAATTAAAAAAATAGGTTACAAATTTCACTTCGATCCCAAACTACTATACCTTTTGTTATATCAGTTCAATCCTCCAACCAAGTGGTATTTCATCACAAGATTAACACTTTGGAGATACTAGAGAAAACTAAACTCAATACATTTTTATTTAGCTTGTTAAATTATAGTGACTCTTTAACTTGAAATATTATATCCTTCAAATGTATTGAGTCACTGCTAAGATAGGGGACACTAAGTTCAAAATAACATTCAAGTAACTTGTTAAATGAAATGGACAACTTAGCTAGAAATAATATAAACAACCAAGCTGGTATTGTACCTAGAATAAAACAATCTTGATTCAAGTTAATATATATACCCACACTAGTATGAAGTCATGCAAGAATAAATTTTAGCATCCATGAGGCTAGTTAAAATATTAATACTGGGCATATATTTATGATTTTCCAAACATATGGAAGTTCATCACAAGATTAATATTGGGCCTACATTTATGCTTTTCCATGTCAACATGAAAAATCATATTATTCTCGTCATGTACCTATAATTGTACCTGTAAGAGAACACAAACCCAATAAGCATATTATTCTTTTCATGTACATGTAATTGTATCTATAATTAAAATTTATCTTGGTTTGAACAAAACACATTTCTCTCTGTTGAGAAATTCATACCTCAAGATAGAGAGGACTCATGGGGGTGCTTTTTTTTTCAAGAGAACATTGTCCCCATCTTATTCCATTCAAGCAGTGTTTTTGAAATCACCTCACCAAATCTCTCAAACAAATGCCTATCGAAGTTGTTCTTGTGCTACCTATAACATATCTGTGCTTACCCTCTTTGTTTCCATGTGCAGTATGAACAACCTTCGAGAACCTAAATGTAACAAATAGATGTGTTAATAAAGAAATTCAATAAGATATTACTTTCTGATATGTTGTCTAATATTCTATACAATATGAAATCATGTCTAAAAATGTTATTTATTTCACCTTGCTCCATTTTGTTTGCAGATTCTTCCTTTATAATATATATTTAACTAAATACATCTAATATCACTAACATTCAAACCTTCAACCTCCACTAAATACAGTAATTGCAAGAACATTAACTAATTAATGTTGCATATTAGTGAAAATTAACTAAGATGAAAATAAAATATATTAGATTATGTTGAGGTGTAACCTCTTTTGGTGGAGACAAGAGGATACATCATTTGTTGATTTTTTGGGCATTTATAACATTCATAGATTGAGTTCATGTGATGTATGGGATTAATTAATGACTATTATTAATCAAGAAAGATTTAAATTAGAAATATTGGAGACATGTGTTGAATATTGTCTTTGAAGGTGCTTGAAATATCTATTTAAGCATCATTTATCGGGCCTTTGGCGATCACCATCACAATATCCTTGTTCCCTATGGGTGGAACCATCAAATGCATCAACCTTCTTCTTGTGAAAAGCTCAAGGCAGACCCAGTAGTATAGAATATTTTGCATGATGGTGGTGTTACGTCATTTATGGAAAGAATATCTAGTCACTTTGTCAGTGATCGAAATTTGCTAGAAACCTAGAAGAAAGGAAGAGTCGATGTAGACAACACTAAATTTATTATTTCGACAGAGTCCATTATGGCTATGATGGGGCTCCATGGAGGAGACATTTATTTTAAACACTTTATTTAAGAGGATATGGATGAGTTCCTGTGTCCTGGTGAAAATCGAGAGTGTATCACTCAGGCTATGAATGGGACTTGCTTCCATAGCCTTGGGATAGGGTTTTTGAGTAATTGAGGAGTTACTTCATGTTGGAGCGAAGCTACAAATTGAGCTATGGACCTCAAATTTTTATTCTTGCACATCTTCAACATGATTGGAAGGTAAAATTTGTGGATTTTCTATTTCAATCACTTGAGAAGTCCCTTAAACTAGCTAGAGAAGAGGAAGGTCCCTTCCTCCACCAAGGCCTTTTGTATTTTCTCTTTAAAATGGAAGCTTCCCAAAAAAATAAATTGTACACTTCCCCTCTAAGCTAGGTAAGAAACATTGTGTCCCCCCTCCACTTTCGTAACCAGCCCCTCTTTCCATCGGCATCCCTACCACCTTCGTCTCCCTTCCAAATTTGATTCGAACATCATGATCATTAGCGGATCAGTCACGGTGTTCTCTCCCCATTATTTTTATTGTCTCTCCCTCATCTTCTCTGGTGGCTCTTAACCCTTCATACCCCTCAAATAAATATTCTAATGACTACGAACCACTTTCGGACCCAACATATACTTCATCTCCACATATTTTGACACTTCTCCGGCTTCTCCTCTCATCTCCTCGAGATATTGTAATGACTAAAACTAACTTAACTCACCGATCATGGAAGCATGTGTGATTTCCCCCTCCTTTTTACATGGAATTTATAATGGACTTAGAAAATTATTGATGTGTTGCGGGATCTCTCCTTAGTTATCTCGGTTTCTCCTCTGTCAGAGAAAATGGGCTCCCCCACTACATCTTCGAAACACCATGAAAATTTAGAGAAGATATCACTTGAGCCATATGAGTTCGTTGAATATTATGTTACACTCAATAACTACTATCAAGGAATGGAGAATTCACACAGACATGACCTGGATGAAATTCAACAAAGACTTCCTAGAGCACATTAATTTAGTGGACGTCTTTGGTTGAAGCAAGCCATCTTGCTTATGTTTATGATGAAGTGACTACCCTCATGAATATCCATAAAATTTAATTTGGCCTTGTCCGATTTGGGAATTTTTTTTTTTTTTTTTTTGGCTACATACGGGATTGTTCTCTTCTTGTTTCATTGTAATATCTGTCCATGAGGGATTTTTGTACAAGTATGTGGGTCATTTGGAAAAACCCACTTTTACTCTAGTTACAAATGGTTTTATGTTTTTGCATATCATAGTTGTAACTAAGCTCCAAATATATTAATGTGTTTTCTTACATCCTTAAGATCATTATGCTCCAAATATTATGTCTTGGTATAACCTAGAGGCTTCTCTAGATCACAATATCCTACTTTATTTTGATAAAACGTAGTGACTACTAAGCTCCAAAAATATATGGTGTGGTATAACGTATCGTTTTCTAATATCAAAATATAATTCTCTTACTAGTTAGGTGCTAGCGAAAACTAAGCTCGGAATATTATATTTTGGGATTAGCACCAGAAAATGTATAAATATCTTCCTCTAATTTTTTAAATGTTGTAAAATATCTTAATTATGAATTATTAAACCCTAGTGATGAAATCTCCAAATAACATGTTGTGGCATAACCTAGCGGCGCGTAGCTCAAAATATCTTTCTTTTGTTTGTTAAATGCTACTGTATTTTGAGCTTGAAATAATATATTGTTTAAGTACCTAGTAGCCTACTAAGCTCAAACTATGTTGATTCAAATTTTCTAAATCCCAGTGACCATTAAGATCCAAATATTATGTTTTGGCGTAACCCACCGACAGCTAAGCTAATAATATCTTATTTCTTTTGTTTAAACCTAGTGAGCGCTAAGCTCCAAATATTATGTTGTGTCATAAGCTAGTGGATGTTAAGCTCAAAATATCATTTAGTAACTTGTTAAATGATAGAAACCACTAAGCTCGAAATAATATATTATGGAAGTACCTAGACTCTGCTTAGTTCAAAATATGTTAATTTAATTTTTTAATCCTATCGATTGTAAGATCCATATATTATGTCATTGTTTAAACTAGCATCAACTAAGTTCAAAATATCTTCTTGTAATTTGTTAACTGTTGCAAAATATCGTAACTATGAATTATTGAACCCTTACAAATACAATATCCAAATAATATGTTGTGGCATAAGCTAGCGGATGTTAAGCTCAAAATATCTTAAACCATTGGTAGTCTCCAAATATTATGTGGTGGCATAACCTAGTGGGTGCTAAGCTTGAAATATCTTAATTCCAAATCTTAAATTCATACAAAAAATTCAACTAATTTATATTGGTCTTGATTTCTATAAATATATCCAAAGTTAATGTCCTTGAGGTCACCAAGATCAAAACAACGTAATTTAATTTTTTAAAACCTAACGACTTCTAAGTTTACAATATAATTTGTTAGGTTATGTTTAAGCATAACCTAGAGGACATTGGACTCAAAATGTCTTTCTTTTGTTTGTTAAATACTAGTGACTTTTTAGCTCGAAATATTATATTATTAAGTACCTAGCGCCGCTAAGCTCGATCTATGTTGATTCAAATTTGCTAAATCCCAGTGACCATTAAGATCCAAATATTATGTTTTGCGTAACCTACTGACCGCTAAGATTATAATTTCTTACTTTCTTTTTTGAAACCTAGAGACTATTAAGATCCAAATATTATGTTGTGGCATAACCTAGTGGCTGCTAAGTTCAAAATATATTAATTTGATTTATTAAATCCTAACCACCGATAGGATACAAATATTGTGTGGTGGCATAACCTAGCGGGTGCTAGGCTTGAAATATCTTAATTTAAAATCTTAAAATCATACAATAAAGTTGACTAATTAAACAGAGATCTCGATTCTTTATACTGATTCTCCAAAGTTAATGTGGTTGATTAACTTAGAGGTCGATAAGCTCAAAACAACTTACTTTAATTTGTCAAAACAAAACCTTTTTAGCAGAGACAAAAGGATATGGAATGTGCATATTTAATGGGAATTTATGACATCAATAGATTACATTCGTGTGATAGACGAGATTGATTCATGGTTATACGCACATGGGATGTAATATGGTGTCGGACATTTAAGAGTATTAATGGGAAGCATGATATTTTCTTATTAGGAAATCCAATCGATGATCTTTGGTACCCTCAAACTTGCCTCCTTTCATGTTTTATGTGATGGTGGCTTTAGATCTCAAGTCGACTAGACATTTCACATTCCTTTCTCCTTACTGTTTTTATTTATTTTGCTTTGTGTCTCTCTACGATAGTGACATGATGGTGTTTTTGGTTTCTTAGGTAGCATGGAGTGTGGTCCTAGCAGGAAGAGGGAAGAGCTATGATAGGAAAGGATGTTGGGGAATCATTTACTTCTTGGATGGATGGGAAAATCCACAATGCAACTATGTAGAATTGGCTTGAGATGGTGCAGTCGATCGCGGATATTTTCAAAGAAGAAGAGGATGGTGATATTTTTGAGAGCATGCGTAAGTGATGCTTGACCCAAACTAGTCCAAAGGGCATAGGAACATTTTTGACATGGCATAAGGGTTGAGTGCAGAAAACATACTATCCAACTCTTCGGGAAGTTTATCTTGCATAAGGAGCATGAGAAGTTGGAAGAGTGTCTAGTCAGCCTTCAGTATCATGTTCATGCCTTGACACGGGGTATGTAGGAGATTGCACGTTCTTTGGAGGTGGTTGTGGGAAATCAGGGTATAGAACTCCTACTGTTGGCACTAAAGTGAAAATGTTGGAATGTTGTGTCGATTATTCCTCCTCCTCTGATTATATTAAATGGGACTCAGATGTTAATATCATCAGTGAGGTGGAATGGAGAGGAAGAAATGCCTAATATTTCCTGGATGCATTTGTCTTTGGTTTTTGATTAAGGGCCAGAATGGATGTCTATATAGAAAATTGTATGGATATAGGAAGTATTTTTGGGTGAAGTAAAGATGATTACAGCTCTTCCCCATTCATTTTGGCATATATTTAGTATAATAAGTTTCTTGTAATCATCATGAGATTCCACTACTAGAAGACTTATCATGGACTGGTTCCTCATGTACTATTTTTTGAAGACTTATCATCGAAATATATCAGTTTAAAATATTAAAATCATAGAATGAATTCAACTAATGTGTGTGTGTGTGTGTGTGTGTGTGTGTGTGTGTGTGTGTGTGTGTGTGTGTGTGTGTGTGTGTGTGTGTGTGTGTGTGTGTGTGTGTGTGTCTTTATGTATGTAGGTATGTATCTTCTTTGTGATACATATCATGTTTGCGATACATAACCTAGCGGAAACTAAACTCAATATGTCTTTCTTTACTTAGTTAAATAGTAGTTACTTTTCAGCTTAAAATATTATATTGTTTAAATACCTAATGTAACCGTTAAGCCCAAACTATGTTGATATAATTTAAATAATATATTGTTTAAATACCTAGTAGCCACTAAGCTCAAACTATGTCGATTTAATTTGTGAAATTGCAGTGACCACTAACATCCAAATATTATGTTTTGGCATAACCCATCGGCTGCTAAATATTGTAAAATATCATAATTGAAGTTATTAAACCATAGCGAATTGAATACCCAAATAATATGTTGTGGCATAACCTAGTGGCCACTAAGCTCATAATACCTTAATTTAGTTTATTAAATCCTAACCACTACTAGGCTCTAATGATTATGTGGTAGCATAACCTAGCGGGCGCTATGCTTGAAATATCTTAATTTAAAATCTTAAAATGATATGATATATTCAACTAATTTATACATATCTTGTTTGCATCTTTGAAGATTACACTATCATTTGTTGAAGTTTTTGAAACAAAACCTAGTGGAAACTAAACTCAATATGTATTTCTTTAGTTTTTTTAAATCTTTAGTGACTCTTTCTGTCAAAATAATATATTGTTTAAATACCTAGTGGCCACTAAGCTCAAACTATGTTGATTTAATTTGTTAAATCCCAATATTCACTAAGATTGTATTATTATGTTTTGGCGTAACCTATCGGATGCTAAGCTTATAATATCTTACTTTTTTACTGAAACCTAGAGACTGCTAAGATCCAAATATTATGTTGTGTCATAAGCTAGCGGATGCTAAGCTCAAAATATCATTGATAACTTGATAAATTATAGTGCCCACTAAGCTAGAAATATTATATTGTGGAAGTACCTAGCGCCCACTTAGCTCAAACTATTTTAATTTAATTTGTATAATCCAACCAATTGTAAGGTCTTAATATTATGTCTTCGGTTAACCTAGTGGACGAGAGACCATGAATATTTAAAACAAGTTTTAGATACGACGTGATATACTCGATGAATCCTAGTGGCCACTAAGCTATTCTTAAAAGTAAATATATTATTTTTACAATGAAGTTGTGTTATGTATTTAATTGTTAATATTTGCATATTTAACATGAGACAAATAACAAAGTGATTGCTTGACCCAAAAAAAGTGTGTTTCCTATAACAAAATCCACTTATCTGTGAGTCCGCCAAGGTAAATGAAGATTGCCTCCAAATAATAATTATAGCCTAGCGGTCGCTAGAGTAGGCAACATTTTCATGTAGAGTGTATTCATACAGGAGTTTATATAAATGGTAAAAAATAAATCTGGAATTTATATAATGGATACATAAATATACGTGTAGAATCGTGTATTTTATGTGATATACAAGTATACGTATAGACTTGGACTAGTGACCGAGAAGTTATATAACCATATTTTAAGGACAACGTGATCTACTTGTTGTACCCTAATGACCATTAAGCTATTCTTAAAGGAAAATATATATAAAAAACCTTCTCGTGAGGCCGCCAAAGGTAAATGAATGTTTTCTCCAAATAAGAATTATTGCCTAGCGGGCGCTAGTGTACACAAGTTTTTTCATGTAGAGTGTATTCATACGAGAAATCATATTGAAAATTTGTAAGTGATAACAAATAAATCTGGATTTTATATAATGGATACATAAATATATGTTTAGAATCATGTATTTCATGTGTTACACAAGTATACGTATAGATTTCTCTATTTCTTATGAGATTTTGGTAGAATATTTTTAGATTTATGACAAGAAAATAAACTTGGACTAGTGACCTAGAAGTTATAGAACAAGTTTTAAATACAACACGATCTACTCGTTGCACCCTAGTGGCCGCTAAGCTATTCCTAAAGGTAAATATATCATGTTCATAATGAAGCTATGTTATAAATCTAAATTCTTAATATTTACATATATAACAAGAGACAAACAACAAAATTGATTGCTAACACCAAATAAATGGTTTCTCTAAATAAGAATTATAGCCTAGCGGGTGCTAGTGTACGCAAATTTTTCATGTAGAGTGTATTCATATAGGAGAAATCATATTGAAAAGTTATAAATGATAACAAATAAATATGGAATTTATATAATGGATACATAAATATACATGTAAAATTGTATATTTAATGTGTTATACAAGTATATGTATAGATTTCTCTACTTCTTATGAGATTTTGGCAGAATTATTTTACATTTATGAAAATTATAGAAAATTATAATTGCGATTGAGAAGTTAAAATTTTTTTTTACATAGGATGTCATCTACTCATTGCATCCTAGCAGCGATGCTAATCTATTCTTAAAGGTAAATATATCATGTTCATAATGAGTCTATTTTATAAATCTAAATTGTTAATCTTTGTGAATATAACAATAGACAAAGAATGAATTATAGCCTAGCGAGACGCTAGGGTAGACAAATTTTCCCATGGTAGAGTATATTCATATAAGAGAAATCATATTGAAAAGATATAAACGATAACAAATAAATCTGGAATAGTGTATGTAATTTGAAATAAAATTCAGGTTTAGTAAATAGGTTGTCGAAACAAATAATTATATCATGGCTACCTCAAAGCTATGTGAATTTTGGGCATAGATTAGCGAGGCACAAAAGGAAGAATATATTAATTATTAAATACATAGTGATTAAAATTATATTTAATAATATTAACACATATATAATGTGTTTAACTTCCAATGTACAAAACATAAATTGTTAAAGACATTACATTTGGTTAATTCTACATGGAAACATGTATATAATTGGAAATAATTATCATATAATTGAATTCTTAATATGGTTTTATAGTTTTCAAGTAATTTTTAACCTCATATATTTTCCTAAAATGTCTAAGTGGAAACCATGTAAAAAATGTAATATGAATTAATTAGCGACATTTCTTTGCATCATCTTAATGAACAAAATTAAACTATTTTGGTTCTCCCAACCAAAATAAAAATTATAAAAAAGTGACTGTTCCAGAATCTATCATTATCCTTAAAAACAATTGTAGGAATGAGAAAAAAATCAAAATGAAAAATACATGAGAAAGGCATAGAATGGTGGAAATGGGAAAGTGTTAAATAGATATAAATACTAGAGCAAAAAAGGGATTAAATTTTCTTTCGTTAATGCACATTTTTATTTTCATGAAAAACAAGGTTGTTTGGCATGAAGATCAAAGGCAACTGGAAAACAAGTCTTGATTGTGGAGCATGATACAATAGGAAAAATCAAGGTTAGTGTTGATCACGATTGGAAAGTTGTGTAAAACACAAGAACCAATCAACTATAGAGAAACTAATAGATCCCACAATAAGAAAAGGTAAACCTTTACTATAAATACTTGATTTAGTAATATTTGGGATTATTTCGTGCTTTATGTTGTGAGTGAAACCTCCATCTGTTACCTCAATCAAACAATCTATGTGATTTTATTCGCAATCTCTGTTGCTTTCCTCCTTCTTGTGCATCATTTCTATGCATCCTTTCTATGCATATTTTTTGTGCCTTCTCTTCAAAAAATATTATAATCGCATGTAAAAAAATTGGGATACAAACACTCATCCTTACAATATACGACATTTGGGTATTTTTTTATTTTGAAGATATGCTTTTTTGCGTGACCAAACAAATCAGAAACCCTATTCAACATTTCTCTGAGGTATTTAATAATTTGTTTAGTATCTTCCATGAAATAAATTTCAAAAATATAAAAAGAGTGGGATACAAAAAATTTGAAATTTTCACTTACCCCATCTTAAAGCAAAAGGGTGGGCTATTAAAATTTCAAATATCCAAAAATGCGAGGAATTCAAATTTCCTTATTTTTATTTTTCCATGGTTTAAAGATTAGAACTAAACATGAATTACAAATAATCTAATTTTTCATTATCTATGTCCTATAGTGATATAAACATAATAACAAATATATTATATAACATTAAAACAAGAATAGTAAAAATATGTATTATAAGAAACCAAAAGAAATAAATCCTCAACATAGTTTGGAAGTTTATTAGAATAATATATAGGCATTTAACTTCCATTCTTTATCAAACTTTATTTATTCATTGTTAGATATAGTGTGCACTAATTTAAATTAATTATCGATTAAAGTGTGCCATGTGGCAAGTTCGAACAAGTTATTTGGGATACATAATAGGGCTAGTGATCCAAGATTATGCGAGATAGTGTTACTATATGTCTATTTTCAAAATAATAAACATTTGAGCCTATGGTCTTATACATCATTTATGTCATTTATGTCTATAAGTAAAGGATCTTAGCAGGTGCTAAGCATTTTATTTGTTAGGAAACAATGTGAAATATGTGTTGAAAGCATTGTATCTTATGACAACTACATACTAAGCCTAACAATCCACAACTTTATAGATAGTGTCTATAATGAGAAGAGGTAAAGGTAGGAGCCTAGCGAGCCGCATTAAGCTATATGATGATTTATTATTTTATAGCTATTTTGAGCCATAAAATAAGAAATTTTTGAGTGTGTGATCTGATATGTTATTTACATTAATAAGTAGAGGAGCTTAGCGGGCGTTAATTATTTTGTTTAATAGGAAATGATGTGAAGTATTATTTGAAAACCATGTATCTCATGGGAACTACATAGTAAGGCTATGGATCCAAAATTGTAAAGATAGTGTTTATAATGATAAGAGGTAAAGGCAAGCCTAGAAGCAACTAAGCTATACCATGATTTTTTATTTTATGGCTATTTTCAAAATAAGAAACTTTTAAGCCTAGGATTTGATATGTGTATCCTATCAATAAGTAAAGGAGCTTAGTAGTTGCTAAGCATTTTATTTGAAAGTAAATGATGTAAAATATTAGTTGTAAACCATGTATCTTAGGGAACTACATATTAAGGCTAGTGATCCAAAATTGTAAACATGGTGTTTATAATGAGAAGAGGTAAAAATAGGAGCCTAGCGGGTGCTTATTTATACCATGATTTGTTATTTTAAGGCTATTTTCAAAAATAAGAAAGTTTTGAGTCTATAGGAAACACATAATACGTCTCGATTCATTTGAGGGTATGTAATGCAACACTTTCACTCCACCATGCATGGCTTATAAAATATGGTACACTTAAAATAAATTGATAACACTATTGTTCAAAAACCATGCACATATTGTTAAAATAAAAAACAATTGATCTTAGCAGTCGTTAATTCGTTCAATTCAATACGTTAAGAAGATTAAGGTCACTAATAATTTTATCTCATACGAACAAATGTGAATTATATGTTACAAACAATACGTCTTGTGAGTACTACATAAGTCATGATCCTTCTTGAGGGTTTGTAGTGCAGCACTTGGATCTGCCAAGGATGACACAAACAATATGTTATAATTAGAATAAATGAAAACACAATAGCGACCCAAAGCAATACATAATAATATTTATAATGACTGACAGTAATAGTGGGAGCCTAGCGAAAGCTAAACTAGAGCATTATCTTTTATTTTATCGCTATTTTAAAATTATGAAACTATTGATCCTAGCATCTGTTATTTTGTTACTTTCAATAAGGAAAAAAATATTAGCATTCACTAACCATTTTCTCCCATAAGATCTGATGTGAATTATGTGTTTCAAACAGTATACCTTATGGTAACTACGTAAGGATGGATCCCTCTATATGGTATGTAGTATAGCTATTTTCTCCACTAGGTACATTCCATCAAACATGATACAATTATAATCAATGCAAAACACTAGTGATCCAAAGTTATGCTGAGATAGTGTTCTGATGATGCCGTAATGGTATGACCTCGCAATCACTTAGCTAGGTCGTGATTTATTATTTTATCACAATTTTCAAAATAAGAAACTATTGAAACTAGCATCCGTTGTGCCATTACTTTCAATAAGTAATGAAACTAAGCATTAGGTAAAAAAATTTCCCATACAAAACATTGTGAATTATATGTTACAAACAATATATTTTATGGACAATACATATGGATTGATCCCTATCGAGGATTTTAGAGTAGCACTTGTTTTACCATGGATAGTCTATCAAATATGATACAATTATAATCAATGAAAATCACTAGTGAGAAAAAGTGTATAGATAGTGATTATAATGACAAGATGAAAGCGATACACGACCTAGATTTTGTTAAGCTAGTTCATGATTTGTTATTTTATTACTATTTTTAAAATCTTAGTATTTTTACCCTCAATCAATACTACATACATCAGACTTGAGTTAATGTTTGTAGCCTAAGAAGACTGGCACTCTAAATGCGTTAACATAAGTTTAAAGAATTTGGAATAAATTTCTTCAATTAGTATTGTAAATCTAACTTATAGTCAAAGTAAGAGAGAATATACCCTTGTTTTTGTGGTACTCATTAAACATTGTTAATAATCAAATATTTTCTCAAATAGGTATAACCCACCATGACCTTATAGAGAGCACTATTTCCATGAAAATGGCTATTGTGACAATGGCCATACTTACATTTAGGAAAAGTGTAATCATTCCCGTTTGTTTTTTATATTTTGTTGTGGAATTTCCCACCAAGCGCTACACTTAAAATATTGTACTAAGACTAGTTATAGAAATTTAAACATAATGAATAAAGTATGTCCGATGTACATATATTTCACATTATCCTATATAAAAAAAAAATGATGAGCTATCACTAACTCCATTAATGTGATTTTTTTCTTTAAACACTAGATATTCCAACTATTATCCTTTAAACATCTTCCTTAGTCTTGTTACAGGGATTTAATCCTTACTACTACAATATGACCGATATACACATAAATCACATTGAATTCTAAAACATAAAATCTTGAGCTACCGCAAACTCCATTATTTTGATTTGTTGCTAAAACACTCTATTTTAAATGCCATATATTAGATCTTAATGTCCTCTATGATTTTTTATTTAATAGGTGTAAATGGATCAAAAAAATTTACGATGTTCTTTTATATGTTGACTAGAAGTCTATCTACCACTAAAATGTATATTTTTTAACGTTCCTATCATGCCATCTATATAATTTTATAGCTTGTGTGACTCATATGTAATCCTTTCAAAATGTGCAAATGGTTTTGTATCTTTAAATGCATCATAATTCAATTTCATGTTTTTGAAAAATTGTGTCCTTATTGATTTGATCCAAAAAAATATGAATTATTGTAACTAGTTGAATGATACATAAGATTTCCTATCAAAGTCTAGTGATGGTTAACCATTAAATTAATTTTTTTATTACGATACATAGTAAATAACTCTAAAAGTTGGTTTCTATTAGGATAGTATTTAAATTCCTTATCAGACAATGTGAGAAAAACAAATTAAAGTTTTGAAATGACTTAGTTATTAATGTATTTTACTCTAATTATAGGTAAAATGTCTTCCATTGTTTGGAGCTCGATTAAGAAAAATTCCATTCATTGTAGGAGGTATTTTTGGAAGAAAAGAGACAAGGAATGGTTTGTGCAAATTCATTCCCCTAAAAACTACCACGTCAACCTTTGGTTTTTTTTTCATAGATGACAATCATGAGGAAGTTGGTATTGTTTTATCTTCAGAAGTTATTGATTTGGGGACACTACGTGCCCAAGTGGATTTTGACTTTGAAAATAATAAGTGTCTTATTGTGGATAGGATATGGATGTTTCTTTGTTCGGGAAATGAGAAATGCATGTTTCCATAAATAGCGGAGCATATTCATGTTCTAAATATGGTTGGAATTTGGGGATTCTAATAGATTTAGGAAAAGCGGCTATTAAAATGTAGAAGACATTCACAATGATATATTTATAGTATTCAAAAAATTGTATAAAAATGAAAAAACATCTTTTGTTTGTCATTTCTTGTATAGAAAAGGTTTCATTTCACCTCAAAACATGCCAAGTTCTTTACTATGTTGAGGTAGGCATATTTGACTAAATTGGAGATAGACCCATCTAAATCAAAATTGCATGGGTTGAAAATGAATACTAAATCAACAAGGTCATTTGAGGCTGGTATAATAGCTAGAGACATTTGATTCTTACTATCAGAGAATAAAAGGAGACAACAAAATGAGAGCAAAATCTCTACATTATTTGAGAAATAAGCATCCAGATAACATTATATTGACAACATGTAGTAAATCCAATATAATTAAAAATTTAAATTGCATGAATACAATTATCACGAGTTTTCCGTACTATTAGGTGAAGAGAGAAATGGAAAAATAAAATTTGATTCCCATATAGGGAAAAAAATGGAAAAATGGAAAAAATATCATGAGGTGGAATAATTTCTTCCCGTCGAGGCTCAAATAATATTAGACAACTATGTGATGTCACTGGAAGGAAATATACTAGTAAGGATGGAAGACACGAGATAATTTTTCTTGTAAATGTGCATATCCATTCCAACTTCCATCAACTTTATCAACAATTCCTTCAACTAATCCTTTCAATTTTGAGTGTGTGATCACATGATTTTTTAATTTGGCCAGTAATATGTCTTATAAAGTAATAATGGAGATTCTAAAATTTATCATAACCAGTGTGTTGGATTATATTATTATTCTTATAATAATAATTGGTTATTCAAAAATGTTAAGAGATGCATGGAAAAGTTTAAGGAAGTTGATTTTCAATTCTAGATGGATGCTTTATAAAATCTAGGATAACAACGGTATATTCAAAAGTTTGTGTCTTATGTAAACAATAACTAGTGTGCACATCTATGATAATAACGATGATTATAGAGAACAAGTCACTAGGAATTGGATGGGAAACTACCACAAAAATTGGTAACTGCAAGAGAAATTGGCCTACAAGTAAACATTCATCCTTTTCCTTGTGAAAGATCATATGAGTTCTAGGATGAGATGTTCACTTGATCTTATTCAAAAAATTCTCTGAAGTATTTTAGTGTTTTACGTCTGCGGATGTGCACTCTGTGCATTAGTTGAATCCAAACTATTTGTTGTTTTTATAGTTGAGACACATAGTCAAGAAATGTTTCTAAAACATTACTATTCTCATATGAATAAAGGTTCATTGTTGAAGACAAATTCAACAAGTGATTTTGCTTAAATGGATTTTAACCTATATATGCTACTTATACATTTATTGTTTATGCGAGATAACAACAAATCTATAAGACTTTATGTATAGCCCTTTCACCTTGAAATTACACAACTAGTTCAACATGGTGATTACCTTCAATAATTTTATATATATGTTTAATGAGCTCTATTTTCAATTGCCATGGTTTTAATTTTTAACAATCTTATGTTTTTACACTTGAGATGAAAGATGTGGAGGGCGGGCACAAAGGCCACGAATACGCCATCATATCTAGGTATGTTAATCGTGTGAATTTCAAACAAAAAAATGCTAATAAGCCTCATAAATTTATAAGACAATAAATAATTATGTAGACAACCAACAATCAGAGAATGTAACCATGGAGGGAACAGAGGTATCCAACATGAATACACACTCACAACCTAGTATGTTAGCCATGTGTATTTTAAAACAAAATCATTTATAAAGCCCACAAATTTATAGGAAATGATAACTAACAGACATTAGTTTATATGCTTGGCATACGGTAGAAGAAAAAGTTTAAGGAAATCCATTTGTAAGCTACGATAACAATTTAAAACAAAGTATAGAGCTTAATGAACTCTATGCATCCACGTTTAATACAGTAATGGTTAGATTAAAAACCTTACATTCATCAATATCTTATTAATTTATAACTGCATATTGTCTACAATATTTCGTGTAGTGCCCACACTTTACACACACAAATACAACAGTAAAATACCAGGATTTTTTGACTTTATATATACATTGCTCATTGCAAAACGCCACAAGGACTCCAAGTAGGAAAACTCAACAACATATACGACACTTACATCAGTCATCAAATCACATAGACACATGACAACGCCATAAACCTGTCGATACCACACTTTCCCCAATGAACGAATGCTAGAAATAACATGACCACAATAAAAAGGGACTTAAGGATTGACAACCCACAACACAACATTACCATGGTTACATCTAGAGTATGTTAAACATCCAATAACATTATTATGTAAGCATAATTTTCTCCCTTTTTCCACCTACATGTTCTGAAAATTTGTTTCACATTTCACTTATTGTTCAACCAGTTAATTTTGCTCTTTACCCTTCTGACAATCTTCATAACTTACATAAGTATTTTCCATATTTCAGATTTTATACAAAATTCTAACTCTCTCATTCTTATGTTAAGATTATGCTTCCCAAAACATTTATTCAATGTTTAGAATTTAACCTTGCTACACAAGTGAACCTAACGTGATGTCAAGATGAAATCTTGGGATTAAGGAAGACATAGATTTGAAATAGTTTTTTTTTTTTTAAACATCCATCGATCACGGAATAATTATTTCACTACCATTATTATTATAGCTCAATAGTTTGTTGAATTCCAAATTTGATTTATATATGTATATCTTTTGTTTTCTTGACGTTTGGTCACACCAAGGTAATTTATATTCTTTGCAACGCATGAAAAAGTTTAATTAAGTTATAAGGACTCCAAAATTGACCTTAATCCTAATCTCCAATCTCGTGCTCAACTTATATGATATGATTTTACATCGCACTATGGTCTCGTCCTTAGCATCATCTCAAAACAAAAGAGTTACGAAAGAACTTGTCTAACATCTTAAGGAAGTACATAGTTAGGAGCAATATAAACTACACAAGACACAAGTGATCTATGTTCACGAAGATCCCATACCTTTGCATTGCACGATTCCACATAAGAAATATTCTTTATTCCTTAATTCCATACAATGACATAACAAGGGATTAAGGGACAAGATCACAATTTCTAAGGTTCCCTAGAATCAACATTTTCAACTCAATTTCGTATGCAAGGGGTTAAATTATAGTTTTCTACCCACAAGCTAACTTCCTAATCCACTAGGGTTTAGTTAAATTCCAATATATATATTTATATATATATATATATATATATATATATATATACATATTTACTTAGGGTTTCAATCTCTATTATAGGTGTGATTAAGGTTAAAATTTATTTACCCTATAATCCTTTCATGAAAGATCAAGGCACTAAATTTTCACAAGCCCAAGACAAGACATTTATCTATGAGGGACAAAAGGGTTCACTAACGAGAATGCAAGACAGAGAACAACTATATCGCGATCTTCATTTAGGTCATTTGGATCTAAAAGGGATATCATTCAGCGATGAATTTAATTTCTAGATCTAATTTTTGTAACGCGGAAAAGTCAATAGGATACAAGGAGTAATATCTCTACCTACTCCATAGATGGGAAGGTTACACCGCTTAGTCATTCCTTCTAACAAGGACTCATAAGGTGACTTCCAAGGCGGTCTTCACCACTCAGCCTAGTGTCGAGACCTGAAGAGAGGACATTCTTCTCGCGATTACCAAAAAACTAGAAGGAAACCGCATACTCGGGATAAAGTTGGACCATGTCATACCTAAAATATGGGTTCACGACCATGACGCTAACATAATGACTATGACGGTAAACTCCCACTAGGGTTTTATTTACCTAACCTAGGAGGTCTCATCGAGTGCAACTTAAGTTCGTTCTACGGTCTTAAATTTCTTATTTGGTAAAAAGGATCACACATGCAGGCAGTTATGCACGAATAATTTATCAAGGTTGAGTATTTCCATTAAAACTCTTTATTATGTTTGTAAGGTAAGAAGATAACCTGATGTAATTAATTTAATCGTTTATTGAATACGAGAGAGGTACTATAATATATTAACTTCAATTTTCAATTTACTATATATATATATCAAACCCTTTTGACATACACAACTAAGAAACAAATTGAACCGGTGGTTAGTTGCACATTTCCTACATATCCCTAAAACTAGCATCTTATGCATATTAACAAATTTCAATTATAAATTTTCAGTAATAAGAGACTACATTAGACGGTTATTCATTTTATAATGACCTATAAAAATTACAATAATAATAATTAAATTGCAAAACCCATGTGAGCATGATATCAATGATAAATCGTTGGCATGGCATCCACCCTAATCAGCCATAATTCTCTTTTTTAGTTTCCCATTTACATCTGAAAATAATTTTAATTTGTAATCGAAATAAAAAGGACTAGAAACATGTATTCATTACATTTCATTTTTCTTCATTTTGTAACTTAGAGAGAGAAAGAGAAGGGAAGAGAGAGAAAACACCATTTTGTCAAAATTTGTAATGCACACAAAAAGTTACATTATAGTGTTTTAAACGATTAGTTACATGTGTTAAGAGTTTCAGGGGTGATTTGGCAACCCTACAAGGGTCCTACAGCTTTCTATTTTTACATTTTCTCACTAGTTACAAAACATTCAAAATGGGCTCAGAGGCTAAGAAACTACTTCCAAAAGCTATCTTCTAATGAGAACACACACCACGATTAAATTTCCACGTGTCTGCAGATATACCAAGAATTCATAGCTTGAAGACGGATTTGAAAAAGAGTGAACGGTTTGTGTTTGGCGGCTAGTTTCAGGGCCACTAATCATAGTTCACTCGGTTGTAAAATGTCAAAAGTTAGCTAGAAGGCCCAAAAAACCACGTCCATAAGCGACGTTCGTTGGAGGAGCATGTAGTGAGACATCTCCTACTAGTTCCCCTTTATAAGGATAATTCATCAGCATCGACGGGACTAAGAACTAGAAAACTATTTGCAAATGGTGACAAGTTTTCTAGAGCTGACAAGGCGAAATTGGTTCAGTTTGACCTCGTCAAGCGTGATCGAAAGCCTACAAAATGGCCAGCCAAAATATCCTGAAAATTGCTCTTTCCTATATTGAATGTTCCATGCAATTGTCTAGTATAAACACTAGAGGGTTGTGAAGATGGGAAGTGATTTCTCTTTCCAAGTTTCAAATGGTGGTCCAAAACGAAAGCCAAATTTCTAGTTTTAACAACTTTCTACTATTGTAAACAAGTGTAACAGGGCTCCTATAAGAGTGTCAAAAGGATGTCATATGTTCATTTCAGATCAAACAAAAGGTCAAGGTGACTTCTCGTATACCAAGGTACACAGTGAAACTTCACATCTAATTTCTAGAGTTACGAAGGGCACTTGGTGAGTCTCAGAAAAATGCAAAATTTAACTATTTAAATTAGGGATAAGGTTAAGTTTATCAATGGGAGTCAAATTCGTTTGGTCGATAAAATAATATTGGAGCGATCAAGATGGGTAAGAGTTTTCTAAATCATCTCGAAGTGAGGGTGATAGTTCATGGTTTGAAGTAGACAAGTTATAATGATGTCGTGAGTTATGACACGACAATTTATTGTTTTGCGATGAGTTGAAGGGACATTTAAGCGTATTTAAATTCCTAATAATTTAAAATTCTATTTAGTTACAAAAGAGAACTAAAACACGAGAATTATGAGAGGTAAGGGAAGAAGAACCATGCCTGGAGAATGAAGTCGGTTGAAGCCGTAGGCTTGGGTTTTGACTCTTGCTTGGGCACTTCGTCAACCAGTCCACAAGCGTCCTCAACTCCACCATTTTACATACACGTCTACCAAGGAAGTTTCATTGCAAACGAAAACATCTTGTTTTCTATGCCTTGATGGTTTTTCCAATGAGTAAGTAGTTTCTTGAGCATTTCTAAAACCTTTTGAACAGATCCATTATGTGCCTATCTTGCAATCCTAGCATTCCATGAGGCAACATTTCTTTGAGGCATTTTGTCAAACAGTTGACATTTTTGTATACATATCTGCCATAACACCTGTAACTACAACATCTGCCAAATGTCCCAGCCCTGACTGAAGCCCTTGAGATCACGTTTTTATTTTACTCAAACAAGCAAAAACATCCTCACAACCGCCATAGGTTGATGGTCAGGGTAGGTTCCATAAGACCACATCTCTTTGAGGCATTCTGACAACCAGTCCAATGCCTTTTAACAGACCCATTTTTTTTTCATATCCTGTTATCATTGCAGTCCAGGAGACCACATATCTTTCAGGTATTTTGTCAAACAGTTCACATGCATTGTGTATGCCTTCACATTTTGCATACAAGCTGATCTGGGTACCTGACAAGACATTAAAGGATATTATCTCCCCATGATGCTTTGATGGATGTCCATGCGTAGTTCTAAAGCTCCCATTTTGACAGCAGCTGGGAGGTTATCAGCAAAGGTTGTGGGGTGTGGCTTCCAACCTGCCAACCGTATTTTGCTTGGAAAAGTTCCAATGCAGTTTCAACAAAACCATTTTGTGCATATCCCAAAATCATTGCAGTCCATGGAACTGCATTTCTTCCATGCATTTAGTCGAATGGTTTGCATGCTTCCACATTTTGCATATGTATCTGCCAGGGTGCTTGCAACTAACACATCTGACAAAAAAAATCCTCTAACTTTTATGCTTGAGCTGCCCACGCAGGTTAAGGGGGGGTTCATTTTTTTCTTAACGCAGGCTGGGAGAAAGCCGGCCACTGCCACACACCCAGGTGCTCCACGAGATGACGTCTGGCCAGGCATTTTGACAAAACAAAACAAAAACAAAAGAAAAATGCAAAAATGCAAAATTCGAGTAAAAACAGGACTTGTGACCACAGCAAATCCAAGTGAAACCATGTTTCCTTCAGGCATTTTCTAAACAAAAAAATGTCGCCCTGACTCCAAATCTGATCCACAGCGCACGTGGTGTAGGAGGGTGAGACAAAATGTCTCTGGTTTTGCTCTGCCGCCGCCCCAACTAACGCTTTATTCCAAAACACAAAAAAAAGTAAAACCCTAACAGACGCGTTTTTGAGCTTTTTTGCCCTAACTCCAATTTGTCTTATTTAATTTTTACATTAAATTATATATGTATTATTATTACTTATTATTATTATTATTTAAAAAATGTGGGGCACTACACACTAATTCACTACTACATACTAACTACTAATATTGAATTAACATTATTTTGCTTCAACATCATCATAAAAATAACCACACATGGCTTGATCTAGCTTGTACGTATGTAAAGCAACACTTGGCTAGCCTCATTAAAGGTTGTCCAGTTAAGTGTAGTTTGACCAATGATGGCATAGCCTAGTGGTCATAAATCCTCATCAATAGTTGAAGACTATTTTCCAACAAAGGATGGTTTGACGAATATAAGTGTAGCCTAGCGGATGCTAAATTTGAATTATAAGATATAGAAAAATTGATATTATACTTACCATATCACCACATAAACCATTATTTTTATCCATTTAAGATTTCATTTTCCACAACATGAAATTGATTATGAATTTATTAATGTTTATTTCAAATACATTATGTTCACATTTTCAATAGAAAAAAATATATTATGAATTGAATAATGTTTATTTTAAATAGATCTTGCATCAATGGATCCATCAGCGTGTAAAGTCGGTATAATCCAAGCTACAATCTAAATCATTAACTATTAGTCATAAGCTAAAATGTTGTTTATTTCAATTGGTTATAATTTATATATGGCCAATGAAATAAAATTTATTTACTCATTTGTAGGTAATGATAAGAGTTATTTACTTATTTTAGATATAGAGGACCTGTATATAGTATAAAAAAACATACAATAGGAAGATGTCATTCAAGTTTGGCACAAAAACTGTCAACCTATGAGGTGACATGTAATAATTTATAAAATTATTGTCATCATACTGTGAAGCTGGGATTCTAGTCTCATAACATCATTTCTTCGATGTTAAAAAGATATCAGTGTGCTTGATAAAAAAATATCAAGCTGTATTGTATCCAAGACTCACTTAGGAAAGGAACATTGCAATATAGTCAAGGAATAGTAATAAGAGAACTACAAAAGGTTTGGAGTAGAAATGATTTTTCATACGGTTCTAAAAACATTTTTGTATTACATTAGGTTCAACGGGAAACCCTCCTAAACATTTTATGGTTGGGATGAAAATAAGACACAAATATTGTATAAAAAATAAATGGTTAGTGGCGATTTGTACAAAAATATCACAAATAATGTATCGAGAGATTAAATGTGGTAGAGAGCATCAAATATTTGGAGCAATAAAATTATAAATAACTATTTATCTGTTCAAAATGTTGTTATAATGTTACTTCTTAAAATTGTCAATAATATATACATTCATATGTTATTATGAATGAATTACGCAACTCTATTTTTAGATAAGATAAAAAGGTTTGGTTTTAAACCGGGACCAAAAAAACCCCATAAATAGAGAAGCAAGTTTATAAGAAAAATAAAAAAAGAGCCATGGAGGCAGAGTCAAAAACACTTGACAATAAGCCCCCACAAAATCAGGCCAAACTCAAGAATTTTGTATATCAAAACTGGTTTTTGTTTTCACCTTAGGCAAACTAACAAGCTGGGAAGGAAAAATGAAACAGGAAGTAAAGTGTCATGCAATAGGCTCACGATTAGTTCTCTATAGCCCTAATACTGAGTCACGGTACTCGGGCCACCATCTCTCCTGCTAACCACTTTAATGATGACCCACTTTAGATGATTGACTTCATTTTTCTCATTTTGGATCTCAGCATGCTCTTCCTCCTTATCCTTTCCCTGATTAGACTTCACAACCATACTCGAGTTGTCAACAATTTCTAACTAATCACTATCTAAAGAACTCAACATAAGATTCATTTTATTTTTCCCTCCTCATTAGCAACCTGATCCTGCAGTAAGGAAATTTTTTTCTTTTGCATTACATAATCATATTGGATGCCCCTAATGGTCCTATTTTGAGTTTCAATCCTTTGATGGAAATCTTTCAACTCATGTATGAGGTTTTGTTAATGGTGTAAATGGTGTTAGTAGTGGACTCTTCCCTCATCAATCTGACCTCCCAGTCATCAAAATTAGTCCCTTTTGGTAGAAATTTCACCCAAATTCCTAATCCCCTTCTTGATATTACACAAGGCTTCCGCAATATCGTTATTAATATCAATATCTTTCTTTTTCCTAATTTTAATGAGGTAGGAAACAAGGGTTTTCTGCTAGGAATCTTGGTCATTGAATTTACTAGGGATGACAGGTTTTCTTCTTTGATCCATTAGGAGAATAAGGCCTTGGTGGAGGGGGATTTCCAACTTATTTTTTGTAAAATCTTGAATGGTCGAGAGAAACAACGGATATAGGAAATATGAAAGACTCATAGTTTGGTCCTAGTGAAAAAAATTGAGGATGGACAAGTGGTGAGTAAAGATTTTTCAAAATTTTCCTTCGAGGGTCAAATATTTCATAACCACCAGGAAGACATCAGCCCATCTATCTGGAAGGAAGGTGCAAGCAATTCCATCATCATAGGTTATTATGTTTTCTATGGGTTCAAAAAAGGTAGCAATTTCATGTTTTTTCCGGGTTTTGTCTTTAAAAATTTGAGGCCATCAGTTTTTAACCCAGTAATATCAGTAATGGCATTCTTAGAAACATCAATTTGAACCCCTCTAAAAACAAAACCACCATCAATCTAGTGCAATCGCAAAATCCACGTAGAAAAGGAAAGGTCGTTGCCTTTAAGCGGTGGATGTACTGGTAAAAACTTCTTTATGAAACATCTTCCACAGAAACGTGTCATTTTTTAGGTGAAGAAAGGTAGATGGATTAGTACACACCCTTTCTCTCCCCATGAATCCTTCAATATAATCATCTTTGCTCACGCAAACCCCATAATTAAGTCCCAAAGAAATCGAGGAAAAAATGAATGAATTGGGCAAGGCTAGTTTTCCAAGAAGGAAAAGTCCTTTCAAAGACCCAAGTGTGCAAGATAAGAGTTTCATCATGACACTACCTCCTAATGTATGTCTTCATTAATGATATTGTTAACTGACCCTAGATATTATGTGTCCCAAGATATACGTCTCCATATCCACCATCAATTTGACATTACCTTTTCAACCAATGCATTAAAATGCTTATTCCCCCGCATGGTAATTTTGTTGAATGACCATTTGATCGAATGATGCTGTAATGACACATGCCTCCATGATAAAATTTTTAAGTTTCCATCCACATTTATTGCTATCCTTGAGGGAATTTATAACACACATCGAATCACCTTCGATAATCATATTTTTAATCCTGCGTCACAACAAAACCTAACACCCCATAGCACATCTCTAGCCTCTACCACAATGTTAGATTGATTTCTAATGGGGCCTGCAAAGTCACACATGTATCTTACATTTTGGTCACAAACTAAACCCCTCCTCTAGCCACTTTATCATTCACATGGGCCGAGCCATCAAAGTTAAGCTTGTAACTTCCTTCTAGCGTTTTAGTTGATTTGATGTTATTATTTAACATTTTTGAATGGATCTAGTAGGTTCAACATCCAAATTTCTAAGGATTTCCTTTTCCCACTGGGAAAGTGCTAACCTATTTAGGTTTAAGGATCTGGGAATTTTCCTTTAAATCTGGTTCACTTTATCAACCACCCTCTCGGCCTAAGCCGACTTGTTCCTGAAAATCCTATTGTTACGTTCAATCCATATTCCTGAAAACATATGAGGCAGGTTGGTTCCACATTTTTTAACCATTTCATTATGAAAATTAAAGCTCCAGTGCCTCGGTAGGAGGACCACATCTCCTGGAAGGACCAAATGCACTTTTAAGATGTAAAGGGTATCAGCGAAGACTTAAAAAGAGCAGGGACATTTCGAGAAAAGGTGCTTGATGGAATCTTCCTTATCCTTACATAACCCACATTTTTTTTATTATGATCATTCCCCTACTTCTGAATCTATCCACAATAATGATTTTAACTTTAACGAATTCCCAGAAAATTATTATTGTCAGAGGAATGGTGAATATCTAGAGGGAATCCATGAGCATCAAAATGTTGCACTCAACCGCAAAATGATGTAGCTTCAAGATCAAAGAAAGAAATAACTCATGAGAGCAATGTTCATGTATTGAGGTAAAATGGCTCAAATCCCATACTCTATTCTATTACATTCCATGTATTGCTCAAGATGAAAGGTTCTACATATAGTAGTTGTGTGTGTAACTCCCCCATAAATGTATCCATCAAGAGGTGGGAGTAACATTCCTAGAATAGCCGGTCAAATATAACTCCTATGATTCTCTATGATGCATGTAATGCCATAATGACACCCTAGGACACCTAAGCATGGTGAATCACCTATGTGAAGGAATCCCATGTACTTGAAATATATGCATGGTAAATATCCTACACCAACACCCCCCGAGGCATAGCTTAGGTAGACACATAGATGAAAACAAGGAAGTGGGTCCGGTAACAAGCTCCGATGAGGTACCCACATACAAGAAACTATCGATAAGTGGAGTGAAAGGAGAAAACCTAGTGGGAAAAACTCCCCAAAAGAGAGACACGTCTACTCTCTAATCTAAAAAGATGCCAAGGATGGGTCTCGGCCATGATAGACAAGACCTAAAGGTACCTATGTACAAAGAGACAATGCAGTAAAGAAGAAGAAGAGAGAGAAGAAGAGGGAGATAAAAGGGATGCGTGGAAGATGTCATGGATGGATCTAAACTCGTAACTCTTAAGAAGTCTCCCGAGAATAATGTCGATGATGAGATCCTCTACCTCGGGACTCGAAGAAGATCCATCCACACTTGAATTGTGTGCCTACCCTTAAGAAGGATAGAAATGACATGTTGGAAGTCTTCACACTTTGCAAAATAAATCGAAGGTAGTAACACGAAGAACTCGAGTCTAGTCCATGAAAGTGTGACATAGGTCTAGCAAGTGAGTACAAAAGCTGAGAAGGTAATGTCACTATTGTAGAAACTGTCATAGTATGAAGGGTGAACACACACTGTAGAGAAAGGGTGTCTAACTGATGTGAAGGTAACAAAACATCCCTCAAAATAGAAAATGGATCCATAAGCAAGGGTGGATCAATGAAGGTCTCTGGAAAAGTGGAAGTGGTAAGAGTCCCAGAAGGGGCACTCCCAACAATGGAGATGATGAACTCCTCTAAAATACCTATAGATGGATGAGGAACCTGTAGTACATCACAAGTGTACTCTGCAAAAAGACAACTAAGGTCAGGAAGATACTTGTCCCAATGAGGGGGCTCAATAAATAGAAGAGCAATGTCAGATAGGTATGAGTCATCCAATGAAGGTAGAGGAGTGAAAGGGGCCTCACACACTAAATGTGGAAAAGAGGCGGGTGTGATGACTGTATGAGATTGAATAGGATACTTCTCAATATCTAATGAGATCTGGGATGTGACAACACTCTCTGGAATAGTGAGAGAAGGAGGTGAATATTCCTTTATAGTACTCTTGACATTAGAAGTAACTGGGTGCCTGAATCCTCGTCATCAAAATTATAGCCAAACATTTGTGTGTTAGTGGGCTGTCATCACACTGAAGAACAAGAGGAGACAATTGGATCAGCGGTAGAATTACAATGGTGGCAATATGTGAAGGGTCTTTATAGAGGGACTACGAGAATGCTCTAGACATGGTTGAGTGGATTTGATTACGCCACGTGAAACCAGTGAGATGGAGAGATATACATCATTATGGTACCAAAAACACGGTCGCAAGTGTTGAGAAAATAATTAAGATGATGATGATCGGTGGGTGCATGAATTGGCCAAAGAGAAAGTGTGAAAGAACCTTGTAGGTGAAGTAACATTCCATAGAAGCATGCCAAACCTGAATAGTTCTCTCTACTAATAAGAAGTGGTGGAGCACTGTAAGGAAATCCTATGATGCTCAAGTTTGGAGAGATCACCCTCCATGATGCGAGAATCAAAGTGCAAGGTGCACAAAATCAAGACGTCAAACTCGGTGTTAATGTTTTTGTGTGTAATACAAGGCCCAAGAGTACTAGTGACCCCCCAAATGTGGCACTTTATAAATTAGTGTGTTTACAAAACTAACAATGTCATCACTTAATGTGTGAAAAATCATGCAACTTTGACTAAAGAAGCGCTCAAAACTAAGCAGCAAGTTAAAAGTTATAGCAAGAAAATGATTCCTACAACTGATGGAAAATGCCAATAAGCTTTGCAAACTAATTTAAAAAGTTCCCGAAATGGGTGCAAGGGGTGTTGTGTTAGTACTCGTTGGAAATGGCATCCAATTTTAGGTAGGTTTTTTTGTTTGTGAGGGGGAATTAGCCTCCTGCCAACCCTAGAACTTGCCTTTCATCTTCGACACACGTAGGAAGGGCATAATTACAAGCAAATTAGAGCCTTAAAATTATTACAATGCCATAATGAATGTTTTTCTCCTTAAAACATAAAAAACTGAATTGTTTTAACCACCAAACAAGGAGATCCACGGGTGTGCAGGGATCTCACGGGTTGGTAGAGATAGTTATGTTAAGGAGTGGCTAAGATAGGGAGTTCGTGAAGCCATTTCTGAGTTAGATTCCCGTTAAAGGTACGTTGTAATACATGTGCAAAGTAACAAATAATGAGCATTCAAATGAAGAATCTAAGGCAAAAATGTTGAAGCAAGGCCGAAGAACTGCGGGGGAGGAAGCCAAGTCAACAACGAGTTGTAGGAGGCAAAGCATGGTGAGCACGTAGCAGACCAAGGAAAAAATCGACCATGTTAACAATGCAGTGGAGAATCAACCACGATCTTGGGAAGCTAGTTACAAAATGGCAACAGGAAAAACCATCCACACTAGGAGTAAAAATGAGATGTGTAGATTGAGACTCGAGATGATGCAATGCATGGTGCAGTGAGTTAGGCAGGGATGGTTCAACAAGAAACAAACTGAATCATGAGTCGAGCTATCAATGAGCCTCAAGTGCACGATGTAGAGCAAACAAAACACAAGTTGTGGATGAGTCAAGGATGATATGATTCATTAAGCGGAGTTACTGAGGAAAGATGTTCCCAAACAATAAAAGCTAGAAAAACCCGAGTGTAGAGGTGGACGAGCCCACAAAAACCCGCAGATGTTTGAACAATGCATGAGTCAACAACAATGAACCACAAGTCCATGCCAAAGCAAAACCGAGCTCACGAGAATAGAAGAAATCACAAACTCAACAACTGATAAAGCAAATCAACCAAAATACCTTCAAACTTGCAACTGTTGAAACCTTAATGTGAGGTGAGAAATACGATTCCAAAGTAATAATAAAAAAACTTGCACGAGGAAATAAGAAGAAACCAGAAGTAATAAGCAACTGATAAATGAAGAGTGCATGTTTTACCAAAACCTCATGCTCGGATACCATGAAAGAGGAATGACAAAGATGTAGAGGGAATTTGTGAGCATCAAAACATTGCACTCAACCGCAAAATGATGTAGCTTCAAGATCGAAGCAAGAAATCACCCATGAGAGCAATGTGCATGCATTAAGGGGAAAATGGTTCAAATCCCATACTCTATTTTATTCCATTCCATTTATTGCTCAAGATGAAAGGGTGTACATATAGTAATGGGGTGTGTAACTCCCCCACAAATGTAGCCATCAAGAGATGGGAGTTACATTACGATAATAAGCTGGGTCAAATGTAACTCTATGATGCTCTATGACACATGTAAGTCCATAATGACACCCTAGGACACCTAAGCATGGTGAATCACCCATGTGAAGGAATCCCATGTACTTGAAATATATGCATGGTAAATATCCTACACCAAAAATTATAATCGTGGGGATAAGATGATTATTTTAAACCTTCCTCCATATGATATTTGATTCAAAATTTAGCAAATATCCCGATTTGACTTCATAATCCCCGGTGTCTGTGTTTCTCCAAATTAGCTCATCCTGGATGTCATCATATGAAATATGAAGATCCTTAAGTTTCTTGTTTAACTCATGAAAGGATTGGATATCCCCTTGTTAGAAAGGAGAGGGTAGGATAGGAATCCATCTCCGTTCTTCATCCCAATAATTACAAACAAGATTTTCTGCTTTCGATGGTGAAGAAATGCAGGAGCTCACTCCATGAGCCATTCGACATGAGAGAAACATCCTCAATCCATGGGTCCTCCTAGAATTTTATTTTAGATCCATCTCCAAGGTTTCATTTTCACCCCTCAATAAGTAGTTTTCTAGATTGACACAGAATATAGATCCTCTAGGAAACACCATCTCACTAAAGAAATCCAATTTTTGCCAAAGGGTAGCAAATATTTTGCTTTTAGAATTCTCACCCAAATATCTTCCTCTTTGTGAATCCTCCACCCCACCTTAGCTACGAGGTCCTAGCTCATTAGCTAAATATTCTTTAGTCCTAAGCCCCCCATTTTCCTTGGGTTAAATAACCTTTTCCCAGGAAACCAAAGGGATTCTATTTTTATCCTTTGAACCATTCCAAAGGAAACGTTTCTAAATTCCTTCAATGGATTTCTTGAATCTTCTTGGAAGAATAAATATGGACATGATATAAACCAGAATAAGTTGCGCATGATCTTTGTGAAGAAGAAAAGCCTTCACGGATAGAGAGAGTAAGGATCCTTTCCAGAAGCAAGCTTCTTATGGAATCTCTCAATGAGTTTGTTCCATCCTCCTTCATCAAGTTTTTTCCCACAGAGAGGCATTCCCAAATAGAAATCTAGGAGATTTTTGATATTACATTCAGGATGGTAGCCAATCTTTTCTATTGATCCTCTTCAACATTTATGAAGAAACAAGAAATTTTCCTAAAGTTTATTTTCTTCCCTGTAGCTCTTTCATACCTCTTAGTGATTCCTTCAATTTTCTTGGCTTCGTGAACAACAACAAGACCCAAAATGACTATGTCATCGATAAACTATTGTAGCCATTGATTTTAAATTCCATTGGCCACCTTAATCCCTTCCATGTTTCCCTCTCTATGAGATTTTAAACATAACCTACTCAAGGTTTTAGCAACAATTATATACAAAAAGGGGATAAAGGATCCCCTTGTCTCAGCCCCCTTTCATATTTGAAAAAACCATTAGGTTTCCCATTGATGATGATAGAGAAGCTCGGATCTTATGTACTAGCCTAAATCATTTTAATAAAATTAGGATGATAACCTAACCTCGAGAGAAGGGAGTACAAAAAGTCCCAAGAAATTCTATCATAGTCTTTTTGCATGTCCAACTTCAGAATCATAAATTCTCTTTTTAATAGTTCCACAGAATGAGTTACTTCATGAATAATGATAATACTATCTAGAATTTTTCTTCTAGGCATGAAAGATCCTTGGTTGGGGGATATGAAATTACTAAGAGTCTCTCTTAGTCTAAAAGGTAATAATTTAGAAATGAGCTTGTACATAGTATTGCATAGGCTAATAGGTCTAAATTCTCCTAGATATTTAGTTCTAGGATTTTTGGGGATGAGAGAAATAAAGGTATGATTGATTTGTTTAAGTAAGAAGCCAGATTGAAAAAAATCTTGAATAGTTGAGACCACTTCAGTCTTGACAATATCCAAATAAAGTTGGAAAAACAAGGCCAGAAACCCATCCGGGCCCGAGATTTTATCACCTTCCATAGCATCCAGAATATATTTTATCTCCTCTTCAGTAGGGATAGCTATTAGTTCCTTATTTTCATCTTGCTGATAGTAAGTTCAAAAATATTTAAAATTTCTTCTCTAGAAACTTTATCATCAAGAAGTTCTTTGGAAAAAACGTTTTTGAAGAAGGAAAAAATGGTGGAAGCAATTTCTTTATCCTCAGTGTCCATATCCCTGTTATCTTTATTGATCTCTTGAATGTGTAATGCATTGTCTTTGATAGTAGCATAGATATGAAAAAAATTAGTGTTCCGATCCCGTCCTTAAGACAAGTGATTCTCGATTGTTGTTTCTAGTAAACCTATTCCCTGTGAAATATATTGTGATAGTCGAGATAGAATGATATTCTCTATATATTATATTATGTTGAGATTGTCAAAATATAAGTTGGGAGGATTTATATTTTCACTGATTATAAGCTGATAGTATGATTGAATAACTTTTGTGGTGAATTATCAGAAAAACTTGCCCTTGAAAATTTGTAAAATAGTATTTTTACACTATTCATAAAATAAATATAAAATTATATTGTATATACTTAATTATTTTTAATATTTTTAATATAATTAATATATAAATAAATATCTAGAAAAATTGATGGTCATATCTAAAATATGCAAGTCATATGTGATGGTTATTTCAAAGATTTACAACTATTTTATGGATTAAAACGATTAAAAACGTCTAAACGGACGTCAATTTTAACACCACATTGTGGATTTTATTCTGACCATTAAAGGACAATGAAGATGTTTGGGATGATATTTGATCAAAAATTGAATTCAAAGGAGCTTATTTTTGGAGCTTTACTTATGATTTATTTTTAATTTGGGATCCCAAATCTTTGGAAGAGTGTTACTGATAAAATTAAACAATTCTTAAAATGATTTTCTACATTTCTATCTTTATTAAAGCAATTTAAATTTATTTCATATCTATAATTGAATACGCAAATATAACTGGTTGGTTTCTGATTAATTACATTCTCCTACTCTAATTTGTCACCCTCTTCTAATTTCTTCATAATATCTTTAGTAATTCTATGGTTATGCTAAGGTTCAATCACATCATATTGCATGAACTTGGAAGTGTCTCAAATCTCTTAAATTTCATTATCCTAGCGGCCGTTGGGCCACAAGGCATTTTAACTATTCAAATATTCATAGTTTAATCTTAAAGACATTTAAACACTGATAAGAACCTTATTACAAAACATTGATAATGCCTAGTAATCAATACCCCATATAAAACAGAGACATTTTCTATTTATAACAAAGCATAAATAATGCCTAGCATCTGTTATCCCATATAAAACAGAAACATGTTCTATACATAACATGTCATAAATAATGCCTAGCATTTGCTAGACCGTATAAAATAGAAACATGATCTATATATAACAAAGCATAAATAATGTATAGTAGCCACTAGCCCATTTAAAAAATAAACATTTTCTATATATAACATAGCATAAATAATGGTTGGCGGTCACTAGCCCTTATAAAATAGAAACATGTTTTATACATAAAAATTATAAATAATGCCTAGCAGTTGCTTACCCGTATAAAACAGATACATGTTATATTTAGTCCAAAGCATAGATAATGTCTAGCGAGACACTAGCCCGTATAATGAATTCTAATATTTGACTTTTTGGATTCCAATATATGGGACTTAGGAGAGTAGTAAATTCAATATATGTGATTTTGGATTCCAAAATATGTGATTCTAGATTCCAATATATGCGATATTGGAATCCAATATGTGTGATTTTGGAGTCTAGATAATTCCAATATTTAACATTTTGGAATCCAAAACAAGTAGTTTTGGATTCCAATATTGGCTATATATTTTTGTTACTTGGACCGGAATAAGTCTAGATTTAGTGAAATAAGTGTTGAAGAATGAAATAGAAGGGGAGAGAGGAATCTTGAATTTTTACTTCAACAACCCAAAAAAAAAAATCATTTCCTTTATAAAAGAGATGGGATCACTGAACAGAAAAAACCCATCACGCCTTGTACTCTAGCTTGTGAGAGAAGAAATGGGCCTCAATGCCTTGATTTACTCCATTTTTGGCACTGGGTATGTTTATTTTTACGTGATACTTTCTCCTATGTTTCTCTCATGTAATCCACTAAATTTCATGTTTTTATCATTTCATGTGATGGGGCTCTAAATTATGAATCCATAGACTATAATTTTGTCAAAATCTGATAAGTGTGGAGGAAGTTATGGCTTCTCCAATTTGGGTCATTGTTTGAGTTCCCCACTAACTCGGTGCATTGCCTTTAATGCTTGGTGCTTGACTGCCAAACCCCAAAGCAGATCACCCAAAAATGAACCCAAAAACACTTTGATCTCTCGATAGGCTACTACCCACTTCACATCTCTCGAAATAGCTTAATCAACATGACTCCCAGTCGAATCCTCAAAAACCACGATCCTTTGAAAAACACACCACCCACATTACATTAGACATCGAGACTTCAAATTTGTGAACACCACGACATCCAAATTATCATGTTGACTCCAAAATTAGAAACCTCGAAACTCTAATGTGTGCTTACCCATTGACTCTCAAAATATGTATTGACTAGCTCTTGACCCATTGGACCTCACATCTCCTGGTGCATCGAACATCTAATTTTTGATGCATGCAATGCACCCCGGATCTCCAAAACTCCATGTTTGAAAACCTCAACCTAGTCATACGCACCGATCAAACTCATTGAATTACCCAATGATCCAACCTCCTTGTGTTGTAGCCTAGAGTCGACCCCAGAGCTCACCTTTCCAACCCGTTGAGTTGCTTCACATGCCATGTTGACCAACACCGACCAACTCGGTGATTTGATCCCCTTCTTGACCTTCATGCCTTGAACCCATGGTGCACTCCAAAATCTTGTTAAGCTCATCCTATGACTCATCCAACTATGTCAAGATCAAAGCTGATTCATTCCCCTACGATGACATCAACTCGTCTCGTAGAGTTGCTCGGTGATTATTTCTCTAAAATCACTTGATTATCCCCCTAAGTCATCGTCAAGTTGCTTGACCTTGAATTTCTCGTAGCTCGCCCAACTCATTAGGACCCTTCCACCAACTCGAATGCCATGGAAATCTAGACTGCGTAATATCTCGTCGACCTATGAAATGGCTCTCCTGAAGCCCACAACACTCGACTGGCTTGAGCTCATTGAGCAGCTCGGTGAGCTAGCTATTTTGGGCCCCTTGGATAGTTTGGCCATTTTTCACAATTTCTCTAGATTTTGATTTTTCTTGAATTTTCTTAGTTCTAGGGATCCATAAAATGTAGCAAATTGCCCTAGGTTGAATTCTCATTTTTTCATTTTTGCCAGCGTGGGCCACAAAGGTCTATTTTCTCTCTCCGGTTGAGCTCTAGACCTCGAAACCTAGAAGAGGGAAAAAAATTCTTCGATTCCAAACCTCTTGAAAACATTGTAAATTCTCCCTACACTGATTTTTAAGAAAATACCCCATATTCCTTCATGAAGGCTTTGTCGAATGCCTAATTTCAATCTCCCTATTGTATGCTTTTACCAAGGTGTAAAAATGGATAACAATTTGAAAATTCACGGGGACATCTTCCTGCAAGATGGGCTTTACACCGTGGCCTAAATCCATTCATTGGGTATGGATTTCCTTTGATATCCCGTCTTCGATATGATCCTCTAATATTTTCCTCAAAATCTTCTTGAAGCAATCTTTGAGCCCGGAGTTGATCCGTTGATTGCATTTTCCAACTTTTATAATAAAATATTAAATTTTTCAAGGGTGGAAAATTAATTTAATCTAAAGTTATCTTTTCTCCTTCACCTTTGTAAACTGATCTATTGGGGTGAAAATGAAGACCTGAACCTACCCCAAATATCTTATTTCTTTCCAAGTTTAAAGGATTGGAATGAACTGATTTCTTTGTTAATACTAAATATTGCAAAGCTTGGAAATATTTTCTTATTTGGGAATGCACCTAGAATTGTTATTAAAACCAAATTTCCCCCATGACCTTTCCTTTACTGAGACAGATGTTGAATTTTCTTAGAAATTGACTAGTTGTTCATGATTTCATAAGATTTTAAACTAAGAAAATTCAATGAGTGAGAAAGGAGAATTTGAGGTTGATCTTCTTCTCAAATCCAAATAGAACCTTGAATGAAATGAGGATTGCTACCTATTGAGATCATAAGCATGTCGGGTGCCATGAGACCTCCATTTGAAACACAAAAATCTTCCCTAAAACTAATCTTACGATTCTAGGAGAGGAATAAGAAGCTCAAGCTATAAGCGATATAAAGAGACGGAGGATGAAAACACTAAAATTTGTCTCGAATCATATTTTAGTTTCTCTTCATTTGAAATTTCTTCAAAATAAATACTATTTCCTACAACTTTGATCTCTTTACTATAACATTCCTTCCTCAAAGGCATACCGAACTATGTAAAAGAAACAATGAAGAACCAAAACTATATACGAAGGAATATCATAAATGCCCCAAGTGGGACATGTAGAGTGTGCACAAGGACTTCTTCTACTAAAAATAAATCTACTCATACCATACTCTAACTAAATAAATGAGGAGCTTAAACAAATCATGCCACTGGCAAGGAGAAGTAACTCCCGTTTCTCACAATGTGTAGCCATGTGTGTGATTTTTCACTGCATATGGCTCTTGATAACAATGGAAAGTTGTATTGGAGTTATTTTTCCATCTTAACAACCAAAGTATCAGCAATAAACAAGAGAAATATTTCCTTGGGATGATATTCATTGAACTCACCGGAGGTGTTGGATCTATCCCCTAGTATTTTGAAGTTCATCCTCATGCTTAGAAGTAAGCATGACTGGTTGTGACTCCTCCTTTGGCTCTAATGAAGCTAGATATTTGATTGGGCATGGCCTAATCTGTGAATTTTCCCATTGCTCTAAATTCTAACTTTAAGAACGAATTCTTCCTACAGACCTTCCTAGAAAAGGTGACTATTTGTGTGTTTATTTGAAACTTGTTTCTCATCTACAAACAATTGATTCTCCTCCTGATGACGGATATGGGAGTGGTGTCATCTTTATTTCCTTGTACCTCCTTATCTTGTATGAACCTTGGAAGATCAAACTCTTCCAATTTTGATTCAATAAGAATTTTGTGAGCAAAAGACTCTTCTTGAATGTTCTCTTCCCTGACAATAGGCATTTTGTGTTGGAAGATAGGTGATGGGGTAGAAAAGGAGATGACTTTTTGCGATCTTCCTCACTAAATAAATCCTCCAAATATGATAAGAAATCATCCTCTTCATTGTCCAGTTGTGCCAAGGATTTTACGTACTCCATGATGGCGTCATATTCTCTAACTTGTTCACCATGTGTTTCTTCATCCTCAAACATGAAGTCATATGAAAATTTATAATTTTTCAAGGATAAAGTGGAAGAAGGATCATAAATATCTTCTTTGACTTGCTCTGCACTCAAGACCTCTGAAATTTATTTGTCTTTCTCCATGTCATGGATCTATTTGTGATTGTATCAGCATTTGATGATGTTCTCGGTGGACTAATGCTTCCTTCCAGAAGTGTAACAAGATCTTGACAATCAAGACAATGAGGATCACCGCATTCATTTGAAATACCCTATATACTTGGGAAACTCTCTTACTTTTCTTGAACATGCCCCTCTTCTTGTGAATTTGGAGATAATTTTGACTCTTTCTCTAACTTTTCAAACTATGATAGGTCAATAGCTCTCATGAACACAATGCCAAAATGTACATTGCATTCCAAACTATTAGGCTGCTGGTCATCTTCCTCTTGTGCTCGTTCTTATACAAATTTAGTTTTCACTTCTCGTTCTTGAATCTCAACCTCTACTTAGAGCTTAATTATTAATGGAATTTGAGAAATATTGAACCTTTCAGCCCACTCTTTCAAGTTTCTTACAAGCTCTTCTTTTCTAAGCTCCTCAATCTTCTCCTTTCCTTAGCTAATTTTCTTATCTTTTTCTCCCATAATGGATTTGGGAATGCAAGAGGAGGGGTGGGTTGGGAATCAAATATTTTTTTTCATTATTTGAAGAGGTGGAAGAGGTGTAATTTATTATCTCTATGAAGTGGAAGGAGTCTTAGAAGAAAGTGGGATGGAAGGGAAGAAGATGTAGAAATGGAAATCATAATGGGGGTAGCGTGTACGAAGCTAGGATCATGATACTCAAAGTTAAATTGTATCGATTGGGGAATGGGAAGAGGGATCTAAGATGATAGTGAAAGGTCTACCCATTGAAAAGGTTGTCTAATACTAAGTTCATGAGCCTCTACCTCTTCAGTCCAATTTGCAAGTTGTGGTAGCATTTCAACCATGAAATCCATATTTTGTTGAGGGTTTTAATGTCTTGGCATGGGAACAAGCCATAGACAAGGGGCCCTGAAACCATTTCTGAAACCACCTACAACAATAATCATTTCCTCTAAAAATGGATGGGATTACCTAAAAAATCCATACCACCTTATACTAAAATGGAGAAGAAATGGGCCTCCACCTTACCTATCTTGTAATCGGCTTTGTGGGAGAAGAAATGGGCCTCCATGCCTTCATTTACTCCATTTTTTGTACCATAGTATGGTTATTTTAACTCGAGAATTCCCCCTATTTTTATCTCATCTATTCCACCAAATATTTTGTTATCACTTCATGTGATACGGCTCTAAATTATGAATCCATCAACTATAATTTTGTCAAAATTTGAAAAGTTTGGAGGAATTATTGGCTTCTCAAATATGGGTCGGTGTTTGAGCTCCCCACCAACTAAATGCATTTCTAACACGAAAACACCTTTTTTAATCACCAAAGGCTCACCAAACCTCGAGACAACTTGCCCAAAAATGACCCCTAAAAACAATCCCAACTCACTATGGGTTACGACCCACTCTACATCTCCGAAATATCTCGGACTTGACATGACTCCCTCAGCTCCGAATCCCCAAAAACTAGATCTCACAAAAACACACCATTGGAATTGCATCAGACATCAAACTTCAGATTTTGTGAACACCCTAACATTTAACTTGCTGCGCCGACTCTAAAATGTGAAACTCTGAAACTCTTAAGTTCCCTCACACATTGAATCCCAAAATCTACATTGACTAGCTTGTCAACCCATTGGACTTCAGATCTCTCGATGCATCAGACATCTAACTCACTGATGCATGCAACGTGCCCCCATATCTCTGAAACTCCAACCTACTCCTCTACATTGATCAACTCAAATAATTACCTAGTAATCCAACCTCCTTTTTACGCCTTGGCTCGACTCAAAAATCACCTTCACACCCCCGAGTTGTTTCACCATGCACCCCGCCATGCAACCAACCCGACCAATTTTACATGTTCATCTCTGTGTTGACCTCCATGCCCCAAACCCATGGTGCACTCAAGTATCCGATGATCTCGGACTATGACTCACCCGATCGCACCAATCTCCAAACCAATCCATTCTACTACAATGACATAAACTTAGCTCACTAAGTTTCTTGACCAGCCATTATCTGAAATTTTCGATGATCCCGCTAACGCAACCACGGGATGCTTCAACCTTGACTTTCCCCCGCTCGCCCAACTCGACCACCATGGTGACTGCCCCTACAAGATAAATCTTCGAGCTATGAAATGGCTCTCCCTCGAGCCCACAACTAGCCCAATTCCCCTTGAGCTCTCCGAGCTAGTTTTAGCTCGCCTAGCATCTTGGCGAGTTGTTTTGTGCCCCCTTGGCCATTTTGGCCTTTTTCACATTTTCTTTGAGTTTTTTTATTTTTCTTGAATTTTCTCAATTCCAGGAGACATGGAAATGTAGCAGAGCACCATAGGTTGAATGTTCCATTTTTTGGTAGAGTGTGGGCTCTGGGGCCTATTTTCTCTCTCGGTTGAGCTCTAAACCTCGAAACCTAGAAGAGGAAAAAATGTTTCTTCCGATTCCAAACCTCCCAAAAACACTGCAAATTCTCTTGAAACTTGAATTTAATTTGAAATACCCCATATTCCTTCATGAAGGCCCTATCTAATACCCACTTCTAATCTCCCCCAATTCTCCACTTTTACCGATGGGGTAAAAATGGATAACACACACTATAGGTGTTATTGTTTCATTTTGTGCTGCTTCATAATCCTTACTAGCACACTCATCGTATATTGTATCATACATGATTTGACATACTTTCTATCTTTCAAACATGCTAACAAGTTCTTCATGTGTATCACTCTCTTTGCAAGAAAATTTTCCACCATGGTTTTCTCGAGACCTTGCTTTATATTGTTTTCCGTTGTTTTTCATTATATGCTACTATTTGCGGGATTTTCCCTATGTCTTACTTACTCATTGTTTGTATGATTTTGGCCTCTTTAGCCTTGAATTTCTTGTGAAATTATGACCGATGTCCCATGTTTAAAACCTTATTTTTTTATTTACTTTTTCTACAAAGTATTTGTTATTTCCATTGTCTTTTATAGCATATTTGTCACTTTTTTACTAACACATGTCTCTAGCCACTTTGTTTACATGTGTCTTGGTTGTTACTAAGGAAATTACCTCCCCTTTAGGGTATAAGTTTTAGATAAGCATCAAATCCTCTCATTTGGTCCTCATCCTCCTAAGAATGTCACATGCACCCCAAACAATAGGGGAAGTATATTGGGTTGATAAGTCTCCTCATACACTAGCTTAGGTCTTCAATAAATGCCTGCAAAGTATAAGAACAAAAAAGTCTAGAGTTTCAAAATGGCCCAAAATCTTATTTCACTCCTTAGTATAGTACAAAAAACCAATTCCCAGATACTGTAAAATAGCCCCCTGGGTGCTTGACATTTCCTAGGAAGCTATAAATAGGGGTAGTTATAGTTACTTTCTCATAGCAGCGTGGATTTCAACATTTCATAGAGCAAGTTTCTCAGTACATGAAAAATCCTCCAACAACCACAATGCATTCTATATTCTTTTTTCTAATTAGATTGAACTAGATCAAACATGGAAAAAAGTAGGAACATGCCACCTATAGTGGTGTACATATTTAGGAAGCATTCAAGGATGGAGAATAACACTAGAATTGTCTCCCCAATACTCTTCTACCGTGGCGTGAGATCACAAAAAAAATCGCACTTGGCATGAGATCACCCAAAAAACTCATTCTTAGCGTGAGATCACCCAAAAAAATTATCTTCTACAACATTTTCTAAGACATCTTATATCCCTTTTCACCTATCATGAATCAGGTGCACACTTTCATTTTTACTAATTTTTTACATTTACATGATCTTTATAGATTTTTCATAATACATGACTTTGACTACTCTTTTTCTCTTCTTTTAGGTCTGTCCTTAATACGCAAGAAGAAGCATTCCCACATCTACAAATCAAAATAATGATAGCATGTATAATATGACACAACACATACCCTTCACCCCTAGGGTCACTTCCTCTTTCTTAGCTTATGCCCTTTATTTTTATCAATCCATGTTTTTTCTTGTCTCTTCAGAGACATGCATGGTTATCAAGTATGCATCTCTTATCTACTTTGTCTTATTGAGTATTTACTCAAGAAAATAATCTGGGGTAAATGTAGACACAAAATAATGAACTTAGGTACATTTCTAGGTCCTAACAACATACTTGCATTCATATGATTCCTAAGCAAGAAAACTAGTAATTGACTACTATCTTTGGACTATTTTTTTGTCTTTCTTTCTTTCTCTCTAGTCTTGCACACCCCACATCCCATTCGATCTTCATTTCTTTATTTTTGTTGACCCTAAACACTATTTCCTAGTTAGACATTCAGCACGCAGGTGCCCTCATCCCCTTTGGGCACCTCTACCCTCTTTGTATCTTACTCACCTATTTTGGGCCTCTTTTTTATCTTTGGGCATATTTTTTTCTTATGGGTCTACCTTTTTTTTTTCAATTAAAAATTCAAACAAGGGATTCATATGAATGAAAAGCTACATGAAAAAATAAAGGACCAAGCTCACAGAATTTATTATCATCACCTAAGGTTGTATCTAAAGGCATTCTAAGAGCATCAAGGCATTAATATAGCTTCATTTAAGAGACAAAGGACTACATTTTCTACAAACACACATAGGAGGGGAAGTTAATTTTTCCATCCACACATCTATTTACATTAATACATCTAGCTATTGCTCATTATCAAGTCAATATTGCACAAGAGCTTCCTAGGTCATGATTTCTACACACACACACACAATAACTTCATGGATTATGAGATGTAGTGTAGTACTTGGTCGTAAGTTTAATTTGTCAGGTGACCATCGAGCTCAATCCAGCTCCCCATATTACATCTTGTCTTTTTGGAATTTGATGTAGTTTCATAATTTTTCATGTGAACATCTATTTTCAGAGTTATATGTGTACTCGGTAATCATATTATGATATACTGGTGACCAACAAAAAATATTTTGACACCCTTCTGACCCAAAAAAATTCAAAACCTAAGCACATGTCCAGATACTAGAGCTGAAAAGTTGATCACTAATTTACAGGCACTCCTGTCCTTCCATGGGTGCTCATGTATGAACTCATTCTCACACTTTAGGATTTATACGAGAATTTATGACACTTTTAACTTCATATATATTAGTTTTCCCAATCTAAAGCACTTCCATATAAAGTTTAAATCATCTAGGTCCTTTACTCTCTATGTACCTAGGGTTTCACATTTATTATCTTATTTTCTTATGTCATCTTATATCTAGCATCTATTTATCATATTTTACATGTGTTTCTCTCGCAATATCTTAGGGTTTAGCATTAATTCTATTTTTGTTAAATCATAAGTCCCCACTCGAAGATACAACTACCAGAGTATCCATTTGGTATCCTCAGAAAGTAACCTTCCGGAATGAATGTGGCTCGTAAGTAGATAAAGTGAAGAGTGAAGGTAGCCATTAAGTTTTCGATGGATCTCCAACCATGGTATGGTTCATATCTAAGGAACTATGCTCCTCATGTAAGGTAGAAGTTCCAAATTATCCATGAAGGAATGATGTATCTGATGTAGAAGAAAAGAAATAATGCAGAGGGTATTGTAGTTAAGTAGAAGACTTACTAATGTCTAATGAGTCTCGAATCAAGATGCCTACTCCGTAAAGTGAAAAGTATAAGGTGGACCAGAAGTAGGTGGATCAAGAAATAAATCCTCTAAAATTATAATGTGACAAGGAAATGGTCGAAGTGGGTCCCCATTACTACTTTAGTTTGTTCTAAAGAGAAGTTCTCATCATAAATGTGCTCAAGCTTAGAAGTTTCATTAATTACAGGTGAATCTAGTGAATAATCTGAAGGAGGGACAAAGTGAGAGAAGGAATATAGTTTAGTATGATGATTTATTACACTCACTATAATAATATTGTCCTATGTAGCTCTCTAACATAGCCTTAATCTGTAGTGAAATCAAGTTGCATGCTTTGACTAAGGTGAGTAATTTGGTAGAATGAAAAGAGATTAGTTGATAGTGAGGGAATACTAAGAACAATATTGAATTTTCTTCCATTCACTTCAAGATACCCTCTCCCAAAACTTTGTGTAAAATTTTTGTCACCCAATCTTATAGTAGACATGTCACATAGCACTAATAAAGTGGCATATATGTGTGAAGAAGCTATATGATGTGATGCACCATAATCAATAACCCATATAGGAGGTGGTGGTATAATTAAAACAAGGGCTATCCCTTTTTCTCCTTTCTCGATTATTTCTCTTTTCCTTTTGCATTTATAAATTTTCATTGTATGATTCACTGGTTGATGAATATTTTTTGGAAGAATTGGGGTCGCCTATCTTTTTCTTCTCAAGAAGACTTGTGATGTGGTCAATCTATTTCTTAATACATTTCCTTTCATCATGTCTTCCTTTACAAAACCCACATTTAATCCTATCTTTGTTGAACTTAACACTAAAAGAGGAATTTTCAGAGTTTGATGTAGAGGTGAAAAATGTTGTTGCTTCTTGTTTTCATGATCCTTGTTATCCTGTTTATACTCTTTGTTGTTAGAGGATTTCTTTTTCCATTCCTGGAAATGAGAGCTTGAGGTTTAGAGGACTTTGAGGTGTTGATTTGTACTAAATTTTATTTCTCCTTAGTCAAATCAGAAATAAATTCATCTAAGGATTGCATTTTATAGTTGGCTTAAAAGTATCTCTTGGTGGCATAGAAGGTAGAGACAATGATAGAATATTTAGGACCTAGTTTGGAAAAACTGGAGAGAACAATTTGTTCATCCTTTTTTTCTATTCCACATTCCTTCAAATGTAACCTAAAGGACTTGAATTTGGTAACAAAATAATCCAAAGTGTCAAATTTTCTAGGACTTGGGATTATAAGTTCAATTTATAGCACATGGACCTCATTGTATCAATTGTTTTAAACAATCAAGCTAAGATAGTCCACACTTGATTTAGTGATGTGGCTGATTTTATATGGAAGAGGAGTTCAGTGACACTTTGAAATAAATTATATAACAAAATATTCATCACACTTGTTTAACCACTTGAATTTGTATACATCTACATTGGGCTCAGTTTCTAACCTCATAGTGATGCAATATAACCTTTTAATCCTAAGCACAATGGTCATTTTTTATTTCCATTCCTCGTAGTTAAGTAAATTAGATCCATTTTGTAGAAAATAAACTAGTGTATTTTTTTGCATGGACAGTAAGAAAATATGAAAGTGTTGAATGTAAGAGAATACACACTTTACAAACCTCCCAAAACTATATCAATTAGCCCCCTCAGCTTTTTTACTACTTTTATTTATAAAAGGTAAAACAGGGTTGAGGGGACCCTACCCCTTACATGTCAAAGCTCCACAAGAGTAGATGAAACAATTACATAGCAATAAAAAAGATAACATATATAATGATAATAATGTTCGGGCTCCACCATGAGCCATAAGACTAGATAAAAACAAAGCAAAAAATAGTAGTAGTAGCACCACAGCCAAACTAACAACAAAATAAAAGTAAAACAAAGTAATAACAACCAACCCAAAAAAGATCACTTTTGGATTTTTCAATCCCATCAAGCACTTTCACCCACTCCTTAGCCAAAGATTCAATGTTGACACCCAAGGATGCCAAATCACACCCTTCAGCATCCAATTTTATTTTCTTGGAATTTCCATGATCATCCACAAGTCTGTAAGTGTTTTCCAACTGACCGAGGACATGGAGATGTTGCAGAGTAGATTTCACCGTGACCACACTCCATTCCATGTAGCTATGTAAAATAGCTCTTATGTGATCCACCTCATTAGTGAGGTAACTACAGATTGGCTTTCATAATTTCCATCTCTCCACCATTACCAATTTTTGCCACTTCTTCGACCTGCGCCTTCATTTTGTGCCAATCATTAAACAAAAATTACACAGATCTCTTGGTCAACCACATATCACCCTTCAGCCCTTCTATATCCATCATCATCTTAGCCAGATGGTTTTCACCTTCAACATGACCCACATGATCCATAGCCTCAAACTTCTGCTCCAATTGAACATTAACAGGAGCTTGATTCTCCTGCTTACTAGATTCCCCTTTGGATTTGATAGAAGGACAAGGAGCCTACTTGGATTTTAGCTCTCTAATATTCTGAGAAGCATCTATTTCAAAGACATCCTTTTCCTCCTCCAACGAATTCCCTTCTTGTGACTTTGAATCATCACTAGAGTCTTCCTCCTCCGATTTTGAGTCCTCTTCCTCAGCATAACCCTCGAAATCTAAATTAAGGGAGCTAGATTTTTCTATATATAGATCAACTCTTTTAACAAGGGTGAGGATGAAGCCATGATGGAGAGGAACAATGACTCTATTGTTTTTAAACTAGGTTATGGAAGTGCTCAAAGAGTGGAACAGAAAGTAAGGGAAGCTAAAGATATGAGCATGATGAAAATGAATGAGCATGAAAAAATGGTTAAGTATGGGAAAATGATAGGCATAAATACACTTATGACGACCCTCTAAAGTGAGAAATTGAATTAGAGTAAAATCCACCTCATCATAGGGCCTAGGAAGAGAGGACAGAGAAAACCAACAAAGTGGGGGAGAGTTTTTCATTACCTCTAAGAAAAAAATTCAGTTCATTCAAGGCTTCCTTCTTGGGTTTATAAACCTCCCTTCTAGTAGAGACACTCTCTTCTATCAAGGAAAACCCACTTGATAGAAAATAGATTAAGAAGGGTATTTCTAATAGAAACAAAAAAGGGACAGTTGAGGAAAATATGTAAAGAGTCTTCAGACTCCTTTTCACACAAAACACACATGTTTACCATGTGAAAATTTCTCTTATTAAGGTTACTGATAGTAAGGATTTTATCATGGATAACCAACCACCAAAACAAATTAATCTTGGGAATAACTTCTTTGACCCACACACTTTTCCAATTGAAGTTATCAATGCCATCATTCACTGAAAATAAGGAATTGTAGGCACTTCAAACTGAGAAGATTCCATTATCCTCCCTTGACCAGTAAATGTTTTCGTCCTCTGAACTTTCTTTATTAACAATAACCCCTCTTAATTTGTTGTTAATAGAGATGATCTCGTTGTTGTTAAATCCTTCTAATTCAATCATTTTCCATTGACCTAGGGGTTCATCAAAGTTGAAGTAATCTTTGACCTTAATTCCATATTTGACCATTACATCCTTGTAGATATTGGGGTAAATGACCTTAAGAGGAAGGTCCCCTAACCATTTATCATCCCAAAAATTAATCATTCTCCCATTTCCTATCATCCATTTTCTTCCCTCTGAGACTATGTGTTTAGCCCAATTTATAGATTTCCAAAAATAAGAACCATTAAATTCCATGTTACTAAAGCACCATTCATTAGCCCTAAGATTTGGCCAATATTTTCCCCTTATAATGGAATTCCAAACACTATCTTCTTTAACCAACCTCCAAGACATTTTAGACAACATGGCTTTATTCATTTTGGCCCAATCTCTAATACCAAGACCCCCTATATTTTTTGGCATACAAACCTTCTCCCATGCAATGAGAGGAATTTTGTCTTTTGGTTCAGAGCCACTCCACATGAATATTTTTGGATGCTCTCCAATTTACTAGCTATAGAGGAGGGTAATCTATAAATAGACATAGAGTACATAAGTAGATTTTGAATCGAGCATTTGAGAAGGACCGTCTTACCTGCTTGGGATTTTCTAGCCATCCAGTTTGTTAAGAAATTTGTCTATCAAAAAATCCAATCAAAAATCTTAGGTTTTTCGGTTCCAATAATCATTCCCAAATACCTAGTGGGGAAATTTTTAGTCACACAACCAAGAATTCTAGCAATTTTGTTACATCTTCTTTCAAGGGTGTTGATAAAATAAACCGAGATTTTCCCATAATTGATCATTTGGTTAGAGGCTTCCTCATAATCAATCATTAATTGTTTGAACTCTCTAGCCTCCGGGACAAGTATCTAGCGGGCACCAACATAGTGTCATCCAAAAAATGTTGGTGAGAAACATTTTTTTTTAACAGTAGGAGAGATACCTCTGATTCTTCCTACCAAGTTATCCTTGTTAAGAGCTCTACTAAGGGTCTCTACCATGATTATGAATAGAAAGGGAGAAATAGGATCACCTTGCCTTAATCCTCTAGAGTTGTTAAAAAAACCACATGGAGTCCCATTGATCATGACAGAGAATTTAGCTATTGAAATACATGTAAGTATCATCATCCTGAAGTCTTCACCAAATCCAAACCTGGTTAATACTTTCATAAGAAAAGACCAAGAAACCCAGTCATAGGCTTTCTCCATATCAAGTTTGATAAACATAGCTTCCTTTTTATTCTGCTTAGCCATATGGAGAGTCTCAAGAATAGTAAAATTCCATCTTGGATCTGTCTTCCCATAACAAACCCTCCCTATTGTTCAAATATAATGGAAGGCAGAATGAGTTGAATTCTTAAAGCTATAATTTTAGAACACATTTTATAGACACAATTACATAGATTGATAGGTCTAAAATTCCTGAAATCCATAGGATTATGATTCTTAGGGATTAAAGAAAGAAAGGTGTTGTTTAATTCTTGAAGCATATTTTTTTCTTGAAGAACTCCTGAATAGCATTACATGTATCCTCCTTGAAAATCTCCCAAAAAGTTTGAAAAAGAAATTTGGAAAACCATCTGGTCCTAGAGCTTTGTCAGGACTTAAAGACTTTAACATAAATTCAATTTATTCCATTGAAGGAATTTTAGTAAGCATATTGTTGTCAGACTCATTAATTAGTTGAGGGATACAATCCAGAAAGAACCCTTCCTTACTTGTTAGATGAACTAGCTGAAGAAATAAGTCTTCTATAAAAGGAAATAGCAGCATGTTGAATATCCTTAGTGTCATTGAGCATCACTCCTTCCCCTTTTATACACAAAATTATGTTGGTGCTTCTCCTTTTCAAAGTAGAAATATGAAATAATTTCATGTTCTTGTCACCTTCTTTGAGCCATTGAACCCTAGATTTCTGTTTCCAAAAAGTTTCCTCCTTCAGAAGAATGTTATGATATTTAGATAATAATTCCTTTTCTTTTTGTTTCCCTTCCGAATGTTGTCATCATCAAGAGTTTCCAAGTTAGCTTTGAAGGGATGAAATCTCATTAGCCAGAGATTGCTTTTTCTCAAAAATATTACCAAAGATTTTTTTATTCCATCCTTTTAGGTTGTTCTTAACATGAGAATTTTTTTAGCAATTCTAAACATGGTTGTTCCTTTGATTTTCACATTCCACCAACCCTTTATTAAGTCAAAAATTTCCTCATTTTGTAACCACATCTTCTCAAATCTAAAAGGAGTTCTCCTCCTCTCTTTATCTTTGATCTGAAAAAGAATCGGATTGTGATCAGAGCCAATGTGAGGAAGAGAAAAAAGACCAGCTTCTTTATTCAACCATCCCCATGAAGTCAAAGCTCTATCAAGTTTGACTTGAATCAGCTGATCTCCTTTTCTCCTATTAGACCAAGTAAATCTACTACCTCTCAATTCAATATCCATGAGTTTTTGTGTGAGATAAAATCTTGGAGATCTTCCATACTCTCAAGTAAGATCAATATTACCCCCCTTCTTTTCCCCTAGACTCAAAGGGGTGTTGAAGTCACCCAAAATCACCCACTCAGTCCCTTTTATAACTCCTTGAAATTTAGAAAGTTCAGCCCAAAGTTTTTTCCTTTCTCCTTTGTTATTAGGGGCATATATATTAGATAACACCCAAAGTTCTTTAGAATTCTTATCTTGAAATAATATAGCCATGTGATTATTTATTTTAAGAAGATTCATACCTTTTAGTTTTTCGTCATTCCAGATGATATCCATTCCTCCAAGTAGAACCATTTGAACTAACAACAAATCTAGTAAATTTCTTGTAGTGCTTACATTTAGCTTCCAAGAAAGGCCCTTCCTCCATCTTTGTTTCCTGAAAAGCCATAATATCAGTTTTGTGTGTCGAATCCATTTATTTTATTAACCTCCATTTAGCAAGGTTATTCAAACCCCTAACATTCCATGAGATAATATTCATTTAAACCCTTGATTCTTGGTTCTTCTAAAGCTCCGAAGAACAAGTTTAGTTTTAGCACTTTATAACTTGGTGCATTTTACAATATATAAATAAGACCAATGCGTATAAAATGAAAAAATATTAACTTTTAAAAAATGCGGCACTCATTTTTGAGCTACCAATCATAATTTATAACAATAATGATTTCCCATAAATAAGGCATATTTTAAATAATGTTGCACTTAAGCATTAAAAATGCTCAAGATGAGGAAGTGAACATAGCCTTTCACCGAGTCATTGGAATTGACATAAAATGTAGATTAAAATGGTTAATTTTTTTAGGGTGAATTGAACTCCTACCAACATGGGCCTCACACTTTGTCTTTGTCAGAGAAAATACAAGCTTAACTAAACACTTAATTCCTTCTAATGCAAATGATTTATTTTTAAAAAGCATGAAAATGATAATTTTTAAATGCTAAAATCATACAAGTTGGAAAATAATGCAAATAAGGATTAATACTACCCATTTTCCACTTGGACATGAGCCCACCAAAGAGGGATACATTGAAATATATGGATATATGGTTTCAAAAAATCAATTTTTGTTTTGTTCAACTATATGGATCCACCACAAACTCCAAATGACAAAAACAAAGCAATAATTTCATTCCCATCAAGGTAGAATTAGGGCAATTTAGATTTTTGGAGGTTTTCTTGGAAATAATAAATAGTCTAGAGCTGAAAAAAGTGTATATCCGTCCAAAATACCCAATAAAGACATTGTTGAGTTGTGTAACATCTTCCATGAGTTTTAAAAATGTACATAAACCTTTAAATTCCTACAAATAGACTTAAATGCCATGTTAAATCTATCAAAAATATGATTCTTCAATTCTTCCAGCATCTAAAACTTTGATAAAGTTTTGAAATTCCATTTAATCAACAAAATATGCCCTTTACAAGTCTACAATCGAGTGTATGGTCCAATGTAGCTCTCTGCAAGTGTGTACACTATATGCACACCATAAGGCTTGAAAATATTTATAGAGCCTATAAACAAAGGTTGATACCACATGAAAAGATTAAAAAATAGCAAGTACAAACACCCACCATTAAAACACTTTGCAAATAATGATTTCAAATGAAAATAAATTTTTAAAATAATATTTAGACAAACTCAATACCATCTTAGATCTTATACCATACCATAGAAGTGCCACAGATCTTCTAGTTAGAAGAATGCACATGTTAATTATGTATGTCATGAATTGTTCCAACACAAAACAAAACATACATATAAGACTGTAAATTACAAAAATACAAGAGATGATTACAATAACGCAAAAATAGATCTAACTCAATACAATCGGATAGAATAATTGAAAATATGTACATATAGTTGGTGAATGTGTAACCTACTCCTAGAATCATGGAAATATATACCTAGAATAGTAGTAATGAACACATAAGATAATTTAGTTAGTTAGTAACCAACACTTAGAATAGTGTAGTCAAGTGTACACCAAATAACTCATATCCCATAAGTGTAGGGAAACTTCGGGTGAGTTGGAATATCCGAGTAGGATGATACAAATAAAATGAGCAAAATAGATCCTAAACTAACATAAAGCTCTTTAGAAAATAAATATAAACAAAAATTAAAAAAAAAAAAGTACTCATGATTTTGGTCCCATGAATGCATATTCCTACAATATTTTATTCCCTTGAGAAATTTTATTCCTTTGTGCTTATTTTTTTATCAAAAATATAATATAGTTGTAATGCCCTACTCTGTTGCACCTAGTGGGTGAGATTATGGGCCCCTTTTTCATCGAACGATGTGTTGAATTTTATAACAAATGAGAAGTATTTATCATTATGGGAACCTTTGCAAGTGGTGATCGTATGTATTAAAGGTTGACGTCAAATGTTAATCAAATGTGTTTTCCTTGTTGGAGTAGCACCTTGTCACGTACTTGGTTAACAAGCCAATTCTAAGTCTCCATTTGGGTTAACAAGTTCTTATAAGTTTTTTCTCGAGTCTCACCATGTGAACCCTCACGAAATGATAACAGACCTAATCCTCATCTACTAGACAACACCGATAATTAGAATAATTACTTCATAATTATTATCATTCGTATTAAAATATATTATAAAATTAATAATAATAATATTAATAGAAACAATAATAATAATTAAATATATTTAATTATTTTGATAGGTTTCTAAAGTAAATGAAAACAAATATAAGGTTTTAAAATAATATTGATAAATTAAATAAAGGTGTTTTGTGCTAGAGGACAGATATGTTGTGTTAGGAGAATTGATGGCGAGATGGTTGGAAGGATGGCCTAGGTATGGGAAGTCCATCAAATGGTATGGGAATCTTAAAAACCTTCAAACATATCATTTTCCTTGCATAATAATACAAGAACCTTATTCGAGATCTAGAAGCATTAACAATGATGAAACCCAGGTTTACGTTGCAAATTTAGTAGTATTTGGATAGTTACAATAAGTGTGGAGCTGGAACTTTTCTTTACTAATAATGGTAAAGTATGGTTTTGTACCCTCATAATTAAATAATCACAACATTTTAGGGAACTATGATAAACAAATTCTCACCAATAGTCATCCTAAAATCTATACCAATAAGGGCTAAATCATCCTTGCACATGGAGATAAATCTGTAACTCTAATATCTCCTCATTTTTGAATATAAAAATTGATCAATCCGGTTCTATGTTTATTGAGGAAGTGGGTTCAATTATATAAGAGGGGATGATCTTCTACCTTACATTGTAAAGTAGGGTTTTTACCCTCATAATTAAATAATCACAACATTTTAGGGAACTATGATAAACAAATTCTCACCAATAGTCATCCTAAAATCTATACCAATAAGGGCTAAATCATCCCTGCACATGGAGATAAATCAGTAACTCTAATATCTCCTCATTTTCAATATATAAAAATTGATCAATCCGGTTCTATGTTTATTGAGGAAGTGGGTTCAATTATATAAGAGGGGATGATCTTCTACCTTACATTTTTTGTTTGTCATATGCGAGAAGAAAAAGATTGAGGATTAGGAGGTTCTCATTCGGGAAAATATCTAGATGTAGCGATTTTTCTTCTTCTACACACCTTTGTCATGTTCGATGTAATCTTTACACCGCCATTATTAGGGGTAGACGGATACAACTTTTTTCCTACTCTTTGTCTTTTATTTGGAGTGGTTATTATATTGATTAAGACATTGAAAGTTACTTTTCCTTCTATCCCATTTATGCCTATACAAGATTGTCTCTTTCTCTCTTCGTCAACATGAAACCCTCATTTATTTCCATTCTAATTCCCTCCCCTGGTTGTGCCATGTACACAAACAAATTTTTTTAAAGGTTTGGGCCATTATTTCTAATGAAGTTGTTTTACAAGAGACATGAGAAATAGGTAAGGCAAGTGAACTGGTTGTCAAAATGTTTCATTTGGATGCACACCCATGGAGAATAACATCTTATGCATGGAGCTTTAACAATAGGGTATGGAGATCCATACGGAAATAATGGAAAGAAATTTTTTGATATGATGCGCAGTCATCAATACCCTAATTGATTTTTTACAAGTGTGGATGCCTACGTAAGGCACATGAAAAGTTTGATAAAATGCCTCAAACAAATGTAGCTTCATGGAATGCTTCAAATTATTGATGTGCACAAATGATTTTTTTGAAGCATCTTTAGATATATTCAAGAAAATGAATGTGGAGGAGTGTTCCAAATGCAGGGAAAACCATTAAAAGAAATTACATGTGGAGATGTAGAATCGAGCTCCACAACTTTGACCATCTTTGTTTCCTACAGGAATGGTTCTCACCTTTTCTTGTAAAAATTAACTTTCGTAACTTTCTTTTATAATTTTGGATTTATTAAAATGCATCTCAACTAGTTAAAAAAATTATTTTCTTTCATATAAACCATTTCAAATGGAAAATCATACCAATTGAACATATCATAAAATACCCCCTTTTTTATGTCATTATAGTACAGTTTCATTGTGACCTGAATAGATTTACATCAAAATATTTATATCATGTATTTATCATTGTGTAATCCAATCATGGAGGAAAATGGATAAATTGAATTCCTTTTAAAATTCAAAACAACCCCCTCTAAATTCGACAAATGCCTCGCTAAATCGACATGTAAAGAGTGCCTCTTGAACTTGTTTCCTAAATCTAACTGAGCTAACTCCTTCCTTTTTGTATGAGGTCATGTTCCTAACCCTAAGACACTACCAACACAACCTTTAACACTCTTTTTTTATAAGTTGTTCTTGAGGCTACTTCTTTGAATTGCATGTTGGAGGAAGCTACTTGAAATAGAAAAAAAAAACTCTGAAACCACCTCATATTCAGTGCCCATGGTCCCCAAAAATTTGAAACCTCAAACCTCTTCTTTTTCATACACATAATCATGTTGCATGGTTCATTTAAACCATACTATTTGAAAACATATTTTTTGTCAATCCATTTCAGATCCAACTTGGCTTAGGTTGCTGATTGGGTAGTAGTTAAATTCAACCACGTGACTCTGAAATAATACTCCCCATTTGAGCATCATTTATCGTTTTGGATGTCATCGGTTTAGTAGAGAAGAATATAGGATTTTGAAACTTTCCATTTGGATTTTCCGCACCCTTTTGGCGAGGCCCATTTTGGGGGCCACTATTTTTCATGTGAAAAGTTCTCCATTGAAATTTCTAGAAGTTATTAAATAATTAAAATAAAATGAATTATTTTCTAAATTTATCTAGGAAAGAAAGAATTAAATTATAAAGTAATAAATAAAAGAAGACCCCTTTAAAATAGGGTGGGGAGTTATGTACATGGAATCCCCTTTAAAATGGGGAGGAATAAAGAGTTAAATAAGTTCTCGAACTCCTTTTTAAAAGGAGGGATTAAAATTAATAATTATGGACCCGTTATGGGTGTATGTAATTAATTGTGAATTTATTTTTATGAAAAGGTGTGTCGGTTACCAAACCCACCCGGTAAAAGTTATTTAAACCCAAAGATGAATGGGAATTGGATATACCTATATGGAAATATTCTAAATATTTGAGGACCCCTTTAATATAGGGTGGATAAAATAAAAAGAACTTCGCAAACACAAATGTGTTGAGAAGGGTAATTAATGGGTACTATTTGAATAATATATTAATGTTAGTAAAGTAATTAATAAAATATTTTTGAATGGGTATGTTGGTTGAAACCCTACCCGGTGAAAATTATTTAAATTGTGGTGCAAGGTTTTAATACCCATAGGAATATGTGTGATCAAGTAATTGTTATTTGATACCGAGTGAAGGCAAGTGGTGGGCATTGGAGAGGGGCATTCTAGAGGGGTGTCCTAACTGGGGTACGTAAAGTATAACCCAAGATGGTTCCTGGCCAGGGCAAGAAGATTATTTGTTACATATTTCCTCCTGATAATGCGGCCATAGCTTGAGGTGTTGAATCTCTGGTATCACTTAGGAGTTTCCTGAGCCACACATAGTCCTCACCTAGATATGCATATCTAAAGTATCACATAGGGATTACTTGAGGCACACCGAGTCCTCCCCATTGTGTTATGTTTAATCTTTGAACTATTGTTTTTTTTGGTTTAAAATACATTAGGAGGATTTTTATATGGTAAAATATTAGGATTATTAAATGGGAAAATTTTGAAATAGGGATGGAAGAGCGAGAAACAAACCTGTATTTCTTTCTTCCCCATGATATTGGTCCAGATCCAATAAAGAACACAAATCTTGAAGTGGATTTTTGTCATCAATGTTTCTGCATGATCTAAATCTAAATATCGAGACAATAAGAAGTTGTTGTTCTTCTTGTATTCTAGACCAAGATCCACTGATCCTTTGAGATATCTCAAAATGCGCCTTGCTACCTTCCAATGAAAAATTTGGGTTCCCGCATGAGCCTGTATAGATAGCTCACTACAAAGTTGATATCCGGTCTAGTGTAGGTCGAAGTAAATCAGACTCTTAATCAACTACCGATAGAGAGTGGAATTTCTTTGTAGGGGATGGATCTGAACGAGATAATTGCAATTTGTTCTCCATAGGTGTGGCAATAGGTGTGCAATCCATCATCTTGAATTTCTCAAGATTTTTCTTGGTATATTTCATCTAAGAAACAAATATGTGATTCTCTTTCTATCATACTTCCAATCATAGACAATATTGCATTAGCCCGAGATTTGTCATGTCGAACAATCAATTAAGATCTTTCTTCATTGCATTGATCATCCTCACGACCTACCAAAGTGATGACTAGATCGTCGACATAGAAAATGACAATCACAATCTCCCCCCTTGATTTTTGAGGTAAATATTGGGATCATATGGATTTCTAACAAATTCATGTTGTAGAAGATGCTCATCAATTTTGATGTAACAAAGCTAATGCAATGTAGAACCAACCACGAGTCGATTGCAATATGGTGAAGAGTGCAGATCGATCCAATTCAACAATGATGCATGAGCTTAATGTAGGTTCCAAACACAATCCATCAAGCCATTGGTGGTTGAAGATGAACTCGCGAGTTATCCAATGCAATGGAATGTTGAGTCACCGGTTAGAGTGAGGGGGCCAAGGCAATGGAAGCACGAGCGAAGAGGAGAAAGCCACAAAGCAAAGCAAACAAAACGATACGAATTGTGAATGAGTAAAATCCCGTAAACTGAGCTATGCAAAGCACTGACTTCAAACCTGTAATTTGTTGAAACCACAACTAGCAAGGAGCACACTAACAAACCACAAGAAACCACTAGAATCTTGAAATATGCAAGTAGAGCACATGCAAAAGTGAGAGCTTGCACAAGTAACTACACAAGTGGAGCAACGATGGTGAGCAACGTGATTCTCGGTCCCCACGCTCTGATACCATGAAGGAGTGAAGGACGAAGACCTAGAAGGAATTCACGTGCATCGAATAGTTGCACTTCACCAAAGTGTAGGAGTTACGAGATTAAAGCAAGCAAGCTTTATAAAGCAATGTGCATGCATATGAGAGCTCAAGATTCAAAATGGAGTAGAATGGAATGGCTTGGCTTGGCTTAGGCTTATCATAGATCAAAGGAGGTGAGTACAAATAGGGGAGTGAATGTGTAACTCCCATGTAAGAGAATATTCCTCCATAATGGAGAAGAGGAGTTACTTTCTAAATGGGAATGTAACTCCTATGACACACTTACACATATGACAGATTTCGTAAGGGAATCTTTCATAACTAAGATGACACCTAGATCCATGTCCACCTAAGTGAGATGACTCACCCGGTGAGGTGGAATAACACTAAATAAGTGAAGAAAAATTCCTACCTACACCAACATATGAACCAAAAAGTATCTTGAAAGAAGATTCCTGTTAGGGATGTTTGTTAAGGATCCATCCTCTACCAAGATGGAGTTGTGAAACTTTCATAGTGTCAACTGTGAAATTTTTGACCTTAATTTCTATAAGATAACATATGATCTCTTGAGTTGTCATTTTTGGACAAGGAACATATCTAGTATAAACAACTAGAATGGGTCCTAACAAGATATTGACCCTAAACTAAATTAAAAATCATGATTTATTGTGTGGACTTATTGATAAGAATGTTATGTTCTTATGAAATGATGGTTTGAACCATGAATGGAAGTGAAATGATAAAAATCAAATAGAACCATCATAGGTAAAATTCTAAAAGAAATAAATAATTTCCTTCTAGATTTAAGAGGAATAATAGTATAAATGTTTAGATATTTTCAACTAAGGGAAATAATGAAATATGACTGTAATAAATACGTAAACCAGGAAAGTTTCGTGTCATGGATAGTTCTTATATGTGATTTTTTTCTATATTGAATCTTGATTTTGTACTTGTCATTTGGGTAAAATGTGGCTTGATGAGCATCATGTGTTTTCATGTTATATATGTGGATCCAAGGTTGTGTAAATGTCCTATGTGATGTAGAGTTATCCTTAGTGATCCAATGTGGTATCGTGTATCAAGTAATGTAAGTTGAAAAAAATATTTCTAGTATTTTTATTTTTTATTTATGTGTCAATATTTTGGGCATGACATTTTGTATTAGAGGGAAGGTTCATCCTCTCAAACCTCTAAGACAGATTGGAGTTTTGATGATTGTGCATGGTGGTGGAGGAGATGAGAAGAGTAATGTGAGATATGTTGTGATGTGACCAATGTTGTATTTGTGATATTATGAACACACCAATTGTGCATGCCACTTAGAGTGGTTTTTTTATGATATTGATGTTCTTGTGGTGATAGTAATCAATCTTATTTTCATGAGTTCAATATGAATTTCTAAATGTCGATGTACCACCTTGTTATATGAATGGAATGTTATTATGGACTAAAAAGTGTCGAATTTTTCATTATCATGTGATATGTATGTGTGATGATGTGTTTAATGAAGAAATTGTTTCATAGTGAATTTTATTATATTTTGATGTTTCCACTGTGTTGTGATGTATCATGTAGTGTTACCATGTTGTATCATAATTGTTATATGTTGTGATATTAAATAGTATGTTTATATTCCATGTGTTACGTGATGGATTCATGTCTTGAATTATGGGAATGTGGTTATCACATGACCCTTATTGTATTGTACTTGAACTTTGGGTGCATTATGTGGAAACATGATGTATTGTAAACCGTGAAAGTAATTTTGTGTTATACCATGTAAATATACCATGTGTAAGATGATATGGTTGATGTACGTGAATCACCATTGTGTTAGTAATGTAGTTATGTTGTGAACCTTACACTAACCAACCCTATGGGAAGAAATCAATAAAAAGTGTATGTGTGGAGTGAGGAAATGAGTAACGTCGACCAGTCACTTGACCCGAGTATGAGATAGGAATTAGAGTTTTACCTAGAATGAAAATCCACTTCTATTCATTTAGTATGCATGATACTTGCCTAACGTGAGCCATGTATATTTTTATTTACACGAACACCTTAGGCTCAGTAGATGGAAACCTCTACCCTTATCTCTCTCCCTATATGGTTGTCGTATAGATGACCTATGTGTACCCAATGTATAGTTGACAAGTCAATCGAGTCAAGTATGAGACAGGAAATGGAGTATTACATAGACTAGAAATCCACTTCTATTCATTTATCATGTATGGAATTTTCCCAATGGGTACCATGTATATTGTGTTTCACGGAATACCTTAGGCTCAGTAGATGGAAACCTATACTGCCTTCCTCTCTCGACTATGTTGAGCTATGTTGAGACTTGTGGGAGTATGGAGGGATGATTTAGGCGAGAGATTATGACATTTGTATTATTTTATCTATTATTATATTATTTTATGAGTTGAGGCTTGATATCTGAGTGAGAGGAACTTGATGATTACCCCTTTGGTGGCCCTATAAGGCTACATAATGATTGTAATGTGATATTTCTCTATACACATTTTATTCATAAATTGGAATTTTCTTTACTCTTCCATTTCGGAACCAACAAATTATTCTATTTAAATTTTATTTGACTTATTATCTACTATTTTTGGCATTATATTTGATTATTGCACTAACATGATGATTTTTGCACTAACTGCATGACTAATTAGAGAATTATTTTGCTTTGATTGAGACTTAAATTTAAGTTGAAATTATTCCTTGAGTTTTAATTTATTTTCTCGCTTTCCCAAAGTGATTGAACTTAATGTCACTTGGTAATTTTTCTTATTATTTTCGCATGCTAGTTATAATATTGTTATGTGTTGTAATAGGGACATGGGTTTACCAAGGATTGGTAGTACCTATGGGCCCTCGCTTTGTATTGTATATGGGGTACACCACAAGGAGTTAAAGATAACTATCGGGTTGTTGAACTACAATTTATTATGTCACTTGGGTTAGACATGTTTAGAATATATCTGCCTAAGGCCATAGGGTGACCAACCTCTTAGGTGGAGCAAAAAGGAAAATTTGTCTTTATTTTATTGTTTGGGAGGTATATGGAGTTGTTTTGTGATGCTTTGAGTGGTATATGGAGTTGTTTTGTGATGATTTGGGAGGTATATGGAGTTGTTTTGTGATGCTTTGGGAGGTATATGAAGTTGTTTTGTGATGCTTTGAGAGGTATATGGAGTTATTTTATTGATGCTTTGGGAGGTATATGGAGTTATTTTGGGATTCTTATGGAGATTAGGAGGTATATGGATTTTAAATGTATGATTCATTTGAGTACTCATGTGAGTTTGTTTATGTATTTTGATGTTTAGCATTGATGCTCCTCATTTTTGGTATGATCTTGATTCCATTTTGACATTGTGTAGTTTATGTTATGGTTTTGAGTTGTGTTAAACCTCTGTATGTGTAATAGTGGGAATTGTTTATGGCTATAGTATGTTTACGTTATAAGTAATATTGTGCTTAGGAGCAAGGTGTGTGTTGAGTACTATGTTGTGTGTACTATGTATTTTCTCCCAATAATTGGGTTGGTTGTCTTTTTCTCAACTATAGTTGTGAAAGTGTGTAACAAGATGCCTCATGGGTTGTTAGTGTTTTGTTTGAGTTTTGTGTGGCCTCTTGATGTCATTTACTATTAGGCACACATGAAAACAAATAAACTAAAATCATAAACAATGAAATATTAAGAGCTTGAGTTTTAGATATACTTTAAAAGGAAAAGGCCACCCAAGTAATAATGTAAAATGGAATTGTCAATCTTCTCAAAACATTAAGACAATTTCACTTTCCTTCTATCCTTGTGGTCATGTTTTAGCGACATAGTTATTTTCCCTAGAAAATAATTGTTGTTGTTGACTTCTTATCTTAATTAACCTTGTAGCCTCACTTTTGTGTTGCATCAAGGATGATGCTTTACAAGGGGAGGGGAATGTAATGCCACACTATGGTGTACCTAGTGGCTGAGGTTTTGGGCCCCATTTTCATGGAACGATGTGTCATATTTAATGATAAATGAGTAGTGTGTATCATTACGGGAACCTTTGTGAGAGGGGATTGTAAATACTCGAGGTTGACATCAAATGTTGATCAAATATGTTTTCCTCGTTGGAGTAACACCTTGTCACATACTTGGTTGACAAGCCAATTCTAAGTCTCCAGTTTGGTTAACGAGTTATTATAAGTGTTGTATACGAGTTTAGCCTTGTGAACCATCATGAAACTATAATGAACTCTAGGCCTTGTCTACTAGACCACGTTGATAATTGAAATAATGACTTCATAATTGTTATCATTCGTATTAAAATATATATTTATAATAATAGTAGATATAATAATAATAATTAAATATATTAAATTGAATTGATAGGTTTCAGGTAAATGAAATGAAATATATGGTTTTAAAATAATAATGATAAATAAAATAAAGGTGTTGCGTGCAGAGGAAGGAAGTTCGGTGTCGGGAGAACTTATGGCAAGTGATTGGGAGGATTGGAGTGGGTAAGGAAGTCCACAAAAGCACATGGGAATTGTAAACAACCTTCATACTTCTCATTTTCCTTACATAATAATAAAAGAACCTTAGTCGAGATCCGATGTGTTAAACATGGTGAAACCAAGGTTTACGTCATAAATTTAGCAATAATTGGATAGTGACAATGAGTGTAGAGTGAAAATTTACTTTATTAACAATGCTAAAGTAGGGTTTTGTACCCTCATAATTAAATAATCATAACATTGTAGGAATTGTGCTAAAAAATCCCTCACCAATAACCATCCTAAAATTTGTACCAATATGGATTATTTATCAACCCGCACATGGAGATAAATTTTTAACTCTAATATCTCCTCTTTTCAATATACAAATTGATCGATCTATGTCTGTATCGGTAATGGAAGTGGGTTAAATTATATGAGAGGATAGGATCTTCTACCCATTTTTGTTTTGTTTATTGTATGTAGAAAAGGAATAAGATTGAGGATAATGATGCACTCATTTGGGTGTAATGTCTAGATGTAGTGATTTTCCTTCTTCTGTGCACCTATGTTACATTCACAGTAACCTTTGCAACACCGTTCTTAGGGTAGATGGATAATAATTCATATTTTTTCTCTTTATATTTTATTTGGAGTGGTTTTTATATTGATTAAGACTTTGAAATTTCCTTTCTGCTATCCCACTTATGCCTCTACAAGATTATCTCTATCTCTCCTCCTCGACATAAAACCCTTTGTTTTTTCCATTCTCATTTCCTCCCTAGTTGTTCCATCCATAAACAAAAATAATTTTAAAAGGCATGGGCTATCCTCTTCAATGATTCCACTTTACAAGAGACATGGGAAATAGGCAAGGTAAGTGAATTGCTTGTTAAAATGTTTCATTTGATGATGTGTAGCCATGGAGAATAAGATCCTATGCATGAAGCTTTAATAGTATTGTATGGATATCCATAGGGTAATAATGGAAAGCACATTTTGTGAGATAACGTATTGATCAATACCATGATTGAATTTTGTGCAATTTTTGACACCTACATATGGCACATGAAACAGTTTAAAAAATGCCCAATGACAAATGTAGCCTCATGGAATGCTTCAAATTTTGGATGTGCACAAATGTTTTTATTGAAGAAAATTTATAGACATTCAATAAAAGGAAAGTGGAGGAGAGTTCCAGATGGACAAAAATGGTTCAATGAAATTCCTTGTGGAGATACGGAATCAAGCTCCACAAATTTGACCATCTATGTTTCCTACAAGCATGGTTCTCACCCTTTCTCATAAAATTTTTCTTTCATAACTTGCATTTATAATTTTGGGTTGAGTAAAATATTTATCGATTAGTTAAAAATATTTAATTTTCTTCCATATAAACCATTTCAAATGGAAAATCATACCAATTGAACATACCACAAAATACCTCCTTTTTGATGTCATTATAGTACATTTTCATTGTGAACCAAATAAAACTACATCAAAATATTGCTATCATGTATTTTCCATTGTGTCAAAAAAATCATGGAGGAATATGGAGATAGAACATTCCTTTTCAAATTCAAAACAACCCCCTCTAAATTCAAAAAATACCTTTTGAGATTGACGCATAAAGAGCACATCTTGAACTCCTTTTTAAATCTAATCAAGGTAAATCCTTCCTTTTTGTATGAGGTTTTCATCCCAACCCTAAAACACAATGAACACAATCTTTGACAATGTTTTTTTCTAATATTTCTCGAGGATACTTCTTTGAATTTCTTGTTGGATGAAGCTTCTTAAAACAACAAAACCCCTCCAAAACCACCTCATTTTTAGTGCCCATGGTCCCCAAAAATGAAATGTGAAACCTTAAACCTCTTCTTTTTCATACATGGAATCATGTTGTATGGTTCATTTAAACTATTCTCCTAAAAAAAAATTGAATCCATTTCAAAGCTAACTTGGCTTAGGCTGCTGATTGGGCAACAATTAAATTCAGCCAAGTGATTCTAGAAGAATACTCCCCATTTGAGCATCATTTATCAGTTTTGGATGTCATCTACTCCTTTTGTTTCTCTATTTAGTAAATAATAATATAACATTTTGAAAATTTCCATTTTTATTTTCCGCTCCTTCTAGTGGGCCCCTTTTGGAGGCCACTTGGCCTTATTGCTTGATGGATAAATGACCAAATTTAGCCATCTAGCTCTAGAAAGTTACATCCAATTTGAGTTCCTCTTTTCCGCTTTATGATCCGTCTTGTTCTTTTAATCTGTTATAAAGTAGAGATTCAATTATAGGCATTAAATACCTCATTATCATGTTGGATGATATTTCTATGGGCCTGTTCCATGGCCACTTAGACTCGTTTTGCAACTTAGAAAAATTAAGGCCATGGATCTAGGTTGACCTTATAATGTTTTTGCTTAGGATAAGAATAGTTTAGTTGTTTATAACCTACATATGGAGTTAAAATATGTTGTTCAAGATTGTAATTAGATGGTTACCTAAATACCATATTGGTGTGATATGAAACATCCTTAACCTTCGTTATGACCAAATAAAAATGATATGTATTAGAAACCGTAAACTACTATGATATGAATATTCATATATGTTTTTAGTACACAACGCTTAATATTATACTCTTTCACACTATTGACGACAAAATTTTTCAGGTGGAGAAACTAGTGGGTATCCACCAACGCTCTAAGAATATAGGTCTCTCTGCTTCAAGGTTACAACTCCATTTATTATGCGTGAATGAAATGAAAATGTGTGGTGGCCTTAGAGGCCAACAATCCAAGAGGAACACTCCACTGAACTTGAGGTAAAAGCTTACAATTTCTTACAAGGGAAGAATTTGGTGATAAGGTAGGACAAGGAGTGAGAAAAAGAGAGGGGAGAATAATATTGTAGGTAGAAAATCATATTCCTACAACCATTAATAAGAATAATTCAACACACATAGATGGAAAGAAAATACATTTTCTACTAACAAAAAGACAAGACAAGATGAAGAACATAAAGTTTAAGTAATCTTATCATAAAAATACAAGAAAATCCTCTATCATTCATGGATATTTTAAAAAATCTATACATAGTAAGAAATTTTAGAACATAGAAGGAGAGAATTAGAAGAACTACTATATATTTTTCTTCTTCACATGTATAAATATCTCATGAGCATATAAAATTGACAACCCTTACGAATGATGTTGTCATTACAATTTATAGATTTTGTGAAGGATATTCACCTAATATTCCTAGAAGTGAAATTAAGTCCTCTTTTATTAATTAAGGGTGAATTATTAAAATGTTTTCTAAAGTAACATTTACATGAATAATACAAACATTATGATTGATCACAATGAAAACCTATATAGGGGGAAGAGGAGAAAGAGTGAGGGAGGGGGAAAATAAGAAATGCTCCAAAGGATGAAGATACCTCTGTCATTGATGAAGATGTTCCATGAAGAAGCTGAAGACGGTGATCTTGACCTCTCGATGACCTCTCCAAACACTATTATACTGATGTGAATCTCCAATGAATTTTACTTTGAACAATTTTCCATCATTTATGATGACCAAAAGCTACCTTCAAACACCTCGAACCACCAAATGAGTATCTAAAAAATCCCAATACCTCCCAAAGTGTGCTTGAGATGAAAAAAATATCACTCATGATGATGCATTCCTGATCTCATGGTGAGAGTGAGGATCACTCTCTTGTTCTTGAGGCTTTCACATTTTTTTGACACATGCATCCCTATTCTCGCACACTTTGCTGCAAGATTATGTTTCCGAGACCCTTATAAAGTTCTCGTTTCTATTTTTGAGTCATGACGCCATGTACTACAATCATGTGGAGAGTCTAAAAGGAGGAAATATGGATGAAAATGGATCCATATACAACTTTCTAGTCCCAAAATGAAGACTTTCTATTTTTATCAGGTAGGACCAGGAATTGTTATTTTGGGACATATCATCCATTTTTCTCCAATACGACTTTTCTGAACCATATAAAGCACACTCCATATTCCTATCTTGATGCGAAATTTATATTTTTAACAACTTTCTATTTTAGTATTTTTCTTTTACTTAGTTTTTATTTTCAGAAAATTACCATTTTGCCTCGGTTTTCTACTTTGCACCATTTTTGAATGTCATGGATGATTCAAACTTGTAATTCAAGCGACTTACTATCTTTAGCATGTGGAGAATCATAGAATATTATATTTTTATAAATTATTAAAAATTACCTTGATTTACAATGAGAACAATATTTTTATATTTGGCTCTTCGTCGTGATCTTGTGCTCCAAATTTCACTATGTTTCGCCCACTGAATGCTTGAAAATAAAAAATAATTTTTTTCATAGTGAGAGATTCATGCACAGAGCTACCATGGTATACATTAATAGAGTCAATGAGCTTTTAAAATTTTATTTCCCACCTCGAATCTTGATTAAAACAACTTCACTAGGATATTTATCTCTCTTAAAACATGTGCTCACGTTTTAGCTTGATCCATTTGCTATGGAGTGATGGGAAATCAAAGGAATGAAAGATAGGGAACAAAAAGAGGTTTTTGTTTCCATTAAATATAAAAGTAATCACTTGAAATTATGTAAATTTATTCTTGGAGGACTTTGAAAATGAATAAGTTTGTAAAAAATCTCACTTTGATCCATGCATCGGATTGTGAGACATGAACCTTTCACATTTTTGGTCATGAAGTCAATCTGGCGAAGAAAAGACATGGTGTATGAAGGAATTACATATTTAATGGAGGTTTTTTAACAATGGGATATGAAAATATGAATCATAAATGGATAAATGAATAAGTTCAATGGATTTTATAACATTCCTTTGTAGTGAGTTTTCTCGCATGCACCAATAGAAGTAGCACAACACTTGAAATTTTACCTTTTAAAAAAAAATATTCATGAGGTTGAGTGAAATTTTGTGTCCCAATTTTCCCAAGGAGGTGGGATATTTATTGCAATAAAATACACCTCATCCTTAGGTTGATAAGTGACATGATGAGGATTAGCCGGCGGAGGAAAGATAAAGAATGAGTGGAAGGCACCGGGAGTGGAATCGGGTCACATGGATGATGAGATTGAGGGATGGAATTGGGTGTAATTTTTTGTCCCAAATGTCCCAAGGGGATGGGAAAAAGGTGAAATAAAATGTGCCCTTCTCTAGTGATGAGAATTTGCGGATGTTGATTTGTGGAGGTAGAGAGGAGAGGGGGCTACAAAATGGCCTTCAAAGAACCTTTTCGGGTCACATGAGGATCAAGGGATAAGTTAGGTATGGGAAAAATTTGAGTCCAAAATGTCCCAAGGGGATTAGATAGAAGGTTCAATAAAATTTTCCTCAACCTGGATATGATAAGTGGCATTGCAGCATTCGACAAAAAGAGTTCTTAATAATGGTGCAAGGGGGCTTAACTAGCCTGTTTGAGCTCCAATGATGTCACATGGAGGTCCAGGAGTCTATCTTGGAGTTTGGGAATTTTTGTGTCTATTTTTTCCGGCGGACATCATATTTGGTACAAGAAATCTCACTCATACCTCTGAGTGACATATGTCCACCCAGAAAAATGGAAAAGTCCTAAAGCATACCCTTACGAACTTGTCAACCACATATCTTGATCATCCCGAGGTATTTTTAGAAATTGCTTATATGATCTTGAGTGAAAAAAAAATTGGATAAGGATGGGATGGGTCTCATGCCTTGATTATTCCTAAAACACCCTAGATATAGGATTTTTTCTTGGGATCAAAGGTTATGCATGCTAAATATAGTTTGTGGACATAATTGTTTGTGCCTTGTGAAAAATATGAAACCACCATTACTTAGAGGTCTGAAATAAGTTTCTAATGGTGTCTTGATTGACCTCAAACTCCTTAGAGAGCTCCCAAAAACACTTCCTAATTCTTAAGGGCTTCTTCGTACTACTGTAGTCACAAAATCATGCACTTTAGGAATTATTTAGCCCGGTATCATACTACTATTTAGGCGGTTTTTAAGTGAAGAAAGTAATAATTAATCCCACCTTTTTCCCATCGTATCTTACCTTTTATTTCTCCATTTCCACATAGTTTTGTATACATGTCCAACTATTTCATTAATGTCCCATCATTTATCCTAAACCAGGTACCTGTGCAGCTGCATCTTGGGGCACCTCGATGTGTCCTAGTCCCCCTTGGGGTGCCCCAATCCATGTTTCACTTTCCCACCTCTTTTTGTTCTCTTTATAGTTGTATTTCATCCTTATCATTTTCCTACTCTGCCATGTCAGGATTAACTATGTAATTAGAACAAGAGAACCTTGTAAATATAAAGTTATGAGACTATAATGAGGGTCCTAATGTCACTTACTAATATCACTCCATCTAGAGTTGTATCCATTAGATCACTTGCATCCACATAGTTCCATGCATCAAGGCTATGAGATCTACATCAACACACACAACATAGGGGGAGGGATTTTGTTCTATTCCATGCACACATGTTAGTACATTTTCTATAGTTATTATTACTCACTACTTCACAAAGTACAATTGGCACAAGAACACCTAGGGCATGACATACATACACACACACACACCAAAACTATATTTGGTTCCAAAATGTAATGCAACACTCAGTTTAGTAAGCCCACTATTGTGGGTAGCTAAAGGTCGATTCGACTCATTCATGTTGCATATTTTATTTTAGGGTTTTGATACTTATTTGTCTTTTTCAAGTCATTCCTTCATCCTACATTGTTTGATACATCCGACACGGTTAACCAGATCTAGTGTGATAGACAAGGACTATTTTAGAGTATCTTGCGACAATGAAAGAACTAGATTATGAGATTTTATAGAGACGAGGGAACCTCTTCTATAGACCAGTGGTTCCCGGGGTGCCCTAGTACCCTTCCTACGGTCACTCCAAAGGCATTCAAATCCTCCAGATCCGCCCTTTACGGGACCTCTTTATAGTCATTCTTACTCCTGAAATCTACGTCATACCTACGACACCTTACAGTAGTCTTTGACAAATCAGCTAAGTCATTTTCTTTTACATCTTTGTATACTTATGGTTTTATTTCATTTAGCACAATTATTCAAGGTTATTCCATAATGTTTAGCGTATTTTACAGTGTTTTAGTTCTCCTATATTAGATTAACTATTTTATGCTTCCCATAGTTTAGATTAATTTTAGTTAATCATTTTGGTGAACCACACGTCTTTCATTCTTAGGATCCTCATTTTTATTATATCATGGGTCGTCAAGTCTCTTTATCTGATTTACTTAAGAAACATCCCACTTGTCAAAGTTGTTTTACAAAAATATCTAAACAAAAAGTATTTTGATGATGATACGCCACCATACAAATTAAGTGTTATGCTTCATTATTTCTTTGTCGACCCTGATCTTGATGACCCTCTATCTAACCAACCCATCTTAGAGTCGATTCGGGACTTACAACAAAAAATTTCTATCATGGAATCCACGATCACATCTATTAGATTTGAAATTCAATAGCTCAAGGATGTTTCTCCATCGCATATATCTTCTATGAAATCTATGGAATCCATAATCACATTTCTTAGATCTAAAATCCAATAGCTTAAGGATTCTTCTCAATCACATACATCCTCTATGTAATCTATGGAATCCACAATCACATCTCTTAGATCTGAAATTCAAAAGTTTAAGGACACTTTTCAATCACATGTTTCTACTCCCTCTATATCTCCTATTCAATCTATGGCCACTACATGTCATATAGTTGAACCTCAAGATATGCCATTTCACGAGCCTCTTTATGTTTGACCACAACACTATGCCAAATGACATTCTTACTCACCTCCTTAGTCATTAGTTGATCACTTTACCACCTACCCATTACTATCCTCCTTATCAGCTAACAAAGTCTCATGGTTGTCTATATTATAGTTATCATCAAATAAATGGACATACTGACAATGATTGCTATTCTTTACAACGTAGAGTAAAAAATATTGAGCGTTAAGGGTTTATCTCATTCAATGCCAAACATCATGTTACATTATCCTCTCTAAAGGTTGTATCCACATGGGATCCTAAGGCTAATCCTTCAGTTAGTCATGATCCACCTAAGAAATCACCTATTATATCCCCAAGTCAACAAAGTTAACCACCTATCAAAATTAGTTCACCCCCTACTCAGCCATGTTATGCATCTACTAGTGAGCCTCCTAATATTTCTACGAAGTTATAGATAATTATCTTATTCATTACATGTTTAATATTGATCACTCACATGTGCATAATGATTCTCCTCTTGGTCAAATAAATACTATAGTTCCATCACATGATATTTCTTCTTCTCCACTTAATGAGCATCATGCCACCGTTTCTCATGCACCTTCTTCAAAAATAAAAGTACCACCAAATATTCCACCATTCAAGATTTCTTGCCATCCTACTCCACTTCTGTTTTCTAATCATCTTGTTAAAGAAAATACCCCTCCACTCAAGTTTTCTGCGACATTACCACCTCAGTGTCCCATCACTTTTGTTAAGGAAACTAATCCTTACATGGATCCACTTAGTGTCTTTTGACTAGACTTCCATCGCTTACATACTTGGGGGCATGACATCTAACACAATCTCCCCCTCCTCATATTAACATAGGTACATCTCTTTCATCTTTCCATTATCATTTATAGGCATGCTCATTACATATTTTAGCATCGTTATTACCCGATGATGCACTCTTGTGCTTCGGTTCAAACTTGATTGTTTAGGGATTACTATTACACTAAACCCCACACACCACACTATAGGCACTACACTTTATCACACACATGGTGCATCATACATCATCCATTTTACACTTAGTCTACATGCTACATTATACTACATTCTCATCATGCACATATTAGTCATTCTACGCATTATATACGCCATTAGGCTATTTCACATGGCATGTTTATACATCCTCTATATTCTACATACTATGCTAGTCTACATTATATATGATCCTAGTTTTACATTTCATCCCTACATTATACATTATACTAATCCTTACCTTAAGCACCACATACATTATTAGGCTATCCACACATAACCTATACACATTCGCACCATACACTATGCATTTCCACATACATTCTATATACTACGCTAGGTTACAATACATATGGGTCTAGCTTTACATTTTATCACTACATATTCTATTTCTATCTACACCTATCATCACATCTTACATATTACATATTCTACACACCCTACACATCCTACATTGCATTATTCACACCGTGCATTCATACATTCTACCCATCCTATAGTCATTTTAACATTACTACATACGCTACATTATTTTCTACGTGCTACACTCATAACCCTATGATGCACTTTAGTTCCTCGGTCCATACTTGACTTCCGAGGGTTTACCAATCAAATAGACCTTACACTCACCATGTGACATTCCTAGGACTAGTGACATATGCTTTATGCTAAATCCTTACCTCTTTTTATCATCATATAGTGGTATATAGTTTAGGCTAAATAACCACCCTCCATTATTTCATCTTATAGTGATATATACTTAGAGATAAATCATCACTCATCCTTTCATATTATAATTTTTTAAGATTGAGGAAAAATCACCACCCTCCATTATTTCATCTTATAGTAATATACACTTAGGGATAAATCATCACTCATCATTTCATCTCATAGTGATATACGTTTAATGTTAAATCATCACCCATTCTTCCATCTTATAGTGATATACACTTAGGGATAAATCATCACTCACCCATTCAACAAGTCGTGATATATGCTTCGGTTATAGGGTTCATGCACACCTTTTCTATATGTCGCACTTCATCACTACACATACACACTCATCACAAGTGTGCTAGGCACATCAAACACTACTTGACAATTCTTGATGACGTACTCACTACATAAATTTCCATTCACTCAAGGGGAACATGGCTGCTATCATTTCATCTTGTATTCCATTCCATCCATCCACAACATACTACATTATCTTGGGGAATTTAATTTTTCTTGCTAGTGCTTTGCATGATCACTTTACTACACATGTTAGATTGATCTCTTATATGTCATTATCTATATCATACACACATGCACATTCACACCTTTGTTTAGTGTGATCATAAATACAATAATTTTACACGTGACATTGATGCTTGTCTTTTACCCTTCCTATATTGGTCACTGGGGGCATCCACATTCGTCTTATCTAGGTGTTATTGTTTCATTTTGTACTTAGCATCTTACATTTACTTGATCATACATGCTTTGACATATTGGTTATTGCTCTAACATGCTAATGGGTTTTCCATGTGCAACACTTGTTTTCTAGGATTATATGTTTCCATGACTACTTGTTTTTTTGTCTCTACTTGTCTTCCATTATTTGTCAATGTATGTGGGATTTTCCCAATGTATGTGTGCATACTTGTTTGTTGTTAGTGACTTGTTGTTGTGAAAATGTACAACATGGAAATTGATAATTTCGAGCATGACAACTATAACCTGTGTCGAATTATTCAAGTTTTATCATTCCTAGCAACCCCGACTCTAACCAGTTATTTCAAATGACCTCCCAACCAATGTTATATCACCCCCTAGGTGATTTTAGGATTTCATTGAAAATTAAAATATTGGGGAGTCACGGGAAGGGCTATCGTTGGCCTTCCTGGACTATATTCAACTTCCTGGAGTAGAATGGAAGGGAAAAATTCAACACGGAGATGAAATGAAGACATAAAAACATAATGGAAATTATTTTTTAAGGTTTGGGGAAGTTTTTCAAGACTTGGAGTAGTGTGAATAAAAAATAGGGTTCATAAGCCTAGGTGGTACACATGCCTAAAATAGCACTTGGGATTTAGAAGAAGATTCAGGAGCTCCGGATGGAGTTAGGAGAAAAAAGATAACTCCAAAAAGAGGATTACAAGGCCTACATTATAGTGAAATAATATATTTCACAACACTTTGGATCATCAGTGCACGGGTAGTTTTTCCTGTGCACAGTGTGGAGTACAAAATCAAAATCTAATTTTTTATGGTTCAAATGGAATAATAAAGAAATTATACCCCAACCATTGGATTAATAAGGCAATTTATAGATAGGATAATATAATTTTTTTCCAGAAAAGTCCATCAGAGCTTAAGTTATCATTTATTACAAGTTTAGGACTTAGCCAAATTTTTGGGAGGACACGTGTCGGCACCGGGTGCCCTGGGATTTGTGTCCTCACACCCCCAAGGTCAAGGAGATAAAGGTTAGAAAACTACACCCAAAACCATTAAATCCCTCTCAGCCCTCATATGACCTCTTGGACCCTCATGTGACCTCCAGACTTGATAGTTTAGCCCCCAGGTGCATTTTTGGAGCATCCATTCCCTACCATTGGATCGAGCACCACGTGTCGGCTCCGCGACCACCGTGGAATTTTATGTCCCTTATGCACCTAAGGTGAAGGACATCAGACCTTGAAAAAGTGCCTAGACCCCATAGGGAGTCTTCTGGACACCCATGTGACCTCCTTTCAGCTCCCAATGCTTTAAATCAACTTTTTCCTCCTTCATTCCCTGTCGTTGGATCAAACACCACATGTCATGCTCTTGACCACCATGGAATTTGATGTCCCTCACATCCCTAAGGTTAGGGAAATAAATCATGGAAAAATTCACCCAAGCCCTACCTGTGCATTTCTTTTTTAAAATTTTCCAAGTGTCACTTTTTCCGCTTCTAACTTCTAACCGTTATATGTGCACTTCATTCCTCCATACTTCCTCTACAACTTTCTTCCATCACTCAACCATTGCAGGAAATCAAACCATACCTGATAAAAATTCACTCCCCTCCAACTCCATGAAATAATTCAATCCAGAAGGAATCCTCATCAAACATAGAAGGAGAAGCACGGAGCACGAAGGAGAAAACAGAGAAAACTCCATAGCCATGAAATGAGAAGTTGAAGAAATCTCCCAAACGGATGCATGAAACAACAAGATATATTTTTTTTCTCATTCCTCTACCCAATTCCATCAAGAAGACACCTTCAAACTCCCCATATGTGACAAAGCATCCACAACGAAGAAATCTCCTTTCCGGCTCAATGAAGAAAGAAGTGGGATTTCCCATCAAACCGATTTTTGGATCGAAGTAAGATCACACGTGAAGCACCGAAGAAAAAACCCACATCAAAAATATAATTTTATTCACAAATAGAGGAGAAAACCAGACCTATAATTTTGAGGTCCATTAATGGTCGCCATACCGGAAGAACTTCCGAGGTCCAAAAAAATAAAACTTTAAAATCTCCTGGACTATTAAGTGGGTGGGCCCGAAATTTCAGAGGGAGGATATTGGGAAAAAAACCATATCAAAAACTTTGTTCCATGTCAATCCAAATCCCAGAGGAAAACTTTCTAAAAATAACAGGTCTACCACATAGAACTGCTATTTTGGGAAAGTCATCAATAGAAGAACCTGCAAAGAAGATGAAGACATTGGAGGTACACTACAGCTGAGAATCCACCAGAACGGACATTTTTGGCACTTACTAAAAATAGTAAGTGTGCCTCGATAACCTGCTAAAAATAGAAAGTCAATCCAAAAGGAAGGAGGAATGCAGGGACAAAGAGGAAAATTGAGCGCAACATCTAATTGAAGATCGGGGACTTGATTTCTCATACTTACTAAAAATAGTAAGTTGATTTTTATAAGGGAGATATGAAGCCAAAGTGGATGGGTCAAAAGCCTTCTCAGGATTACGAAGTGGAGAACAGTCAGAGAATGGAGCCAAGTCCACTATAGCAACTCATCCTTCAGCATAATTCTTCTTCTTCTTCTTCCTCTTCTATCTCTCTCTCTTCACTCCTCATACGACACTCTCTCTCTCTTCAATGTTATATTTTTGCGTTGAGGGTTGCACTTTTTAATATGACTTAAATGAATTTAGAAATATAATGTAAATTAAGTCACCTTGCTATTATAAAAGGGACTTAAATATTTAAAGTGGAATATGAACATTCTTAAGTCATATTAAGGTATTCGAAAGGTCATGAGGAAGATGATAGGTCACCTCTCATTCTATAAGTTGTAACGCCATTCCCATTGTAAAGGGTTGGTGATTGATTTTGTAAACTCAAGAGTGTATTAAGAGAACAAAGGAGATAGCCAAATTCTTCCATTCCTCTCATTCTCAAATTTCCTCTATTTCTCCAATACGTAAAACTTTGGTTTGAGAAATCAATACAAGAAGAAGGAGTTTATAGCTTTCTTTGACTAAGTGGTTTCTTGATACTTTGTGTTCAATAAATTCTATTTGGTCTTGTTGTCATTTTTGCGGGTTGTTTCCTCTCATAAATGCATGCGATGAATTTTCTAACTAGTGTGTGTGCAGGAATCTAATTTTCTACCTGCAGCATTAGTTCTCCTACCTCTTTTCTCACTCCCTTTCCCACTCTTCAGAAAAAGTCTTCCCTAGCAAGAGATTGCTAGATTTTCCGCAGGGTTAGTGGAGTGCCCCTGTTAGATCCTTGGTCGAAAGGCCACCACAGAAATCCACATTTTCTCATGCATGCGCATATGGCAGCAGCCTACTTGGTTAAGTAGAGGGACTTAGATTCCTAGAGTGTTGGAAAGAAATCCACAAGTTTTTCAACCTGACAAATTTTCTCGCCAATAGTTTTTTGTGCCACAGGGCAGATTTAACAACATCTCGCACCCAATATATGATCGTAAGTTGAAAAAAATCATTTTTGAAGGTGAATCCATTAAGGAACGAACCCCTGTCACATTCGTTTCCCACATCATGAAGAAATTTCCAGATTGGAGTGAAGTACCAATGAGTGACAGTGAAGAAGAAGAAGAAGAAGAAGATTTCTTCCCAGAAAAGAATATCATTGATCAGCCATGGTTCTAGACTAGTGTTGACAAAGGAAAGAAGAAAGAACCTATCATCGATGAAGAAGAATGGATTCAAAGGAGACATAAGATAAGGTGTGAAGCTCAAGAATATGCCAAATTATTGCAAGAGATGAATGAGCAACTTGAAGCAGCCCATAGCGAGAAAGAAGAAGAGGATAATTATCCTATAGAGGAAAACCCTAAAGATCATTTGTACCATAGGGTTTTCATACCGCAAAAGGTTCTTGAATGCTGCTGAATAAAATCCTATCCTTGAGCCTTCGATGAAGATAAAATCAGCATTCAAGAAGATGACGAAAGACAGGATGGTGCAAGATCCACTGAAGAAGATTTTTGCAATCTCACACAACTCACTACAAAATTGAGAACATTGTCCTTCTTCCACCGTTCTCTAGATGAATTCATTGCATATGGTGATGAAGAAATGAACATTTTGAAAAGATAATATGTGGAAATACTTGAGAGCATAATAAAAGGAAATTTTGACCCCAAAGTCTTTGATGAAATTTGGAGGTATGCTTTAGCTCTACAGAGAAGATATGAACATTTTGAAACTCCACATCAAATGGAGGAAGAAGATGAGATGCACCCTATGGAAGAAGACTCAGATTGCTGCCCATACTATGAGGTTTTCATTCCCGAAATATTCTTGGATGCTTCTAAAGAAGATCTTGTCATGGAATCTCCCAATGAAATCCAAAGCAACATCATGGAGAAATAAGTTGAAGAGACAAAGATAGGATCACCATTCAGCAATTCCATTTGGCTCAAGTCACAGCCCATGGGGGGAATAATATATTTAGTAAAGGAAGATCCTTGCTACATAATGGATGATCCAATGCTCTCTGAAGACTCCACCAATGATGAAGAAGATGGTCAATTCAAAGTAAGCATGGATGATCTCTTTTCAAGTTTTTATCTTTCAATTGATGATGAAATGGAGAGATGTGAAGAAGTGCAAGAAACTCAGCCGACATCATGGCCCAAAAATGATGAATTCAAGATGGTCATAGATAATCCTCCTGATTCCTCAAGTGACGTAAAAATGTTGCATGAAGAAATGAAGGAAGTCAAAGAATCAAACTCTCTCCCGATGCAATCATGGATGATCAAATGGAAGAAGCCCACTCTATTTTCAAATCCAAGGAGAATGAGAAATTTAAACACAACCTCTACTCACTTGAGGAGAAGAATCATCATCATGGTGAAAACATAGCCTTTCATCTTTCACCTGAGCAAGAGGATTTAATAATGGATGATCAAGATATAGCTGAAAATTATTCTCATACTGTTGTCCCAACACGGTTATCTATTCCTTACCAAGGAGAAGATGATATGGATCTTGAAGGAGCCCCATTCCCTTGAAGCTTGGACATCTTCTCCTTGTCAGTAGGTGTCATGAATCAAGTATGCCCATGTATGCAAGAAAGTGAATCTTTGGCAACATAAATCATGAAAGAGATGAACGAGAATGTTTCAGATGAATCATGGGCCCGTATGGATCAGATTTTTAACCATCTCCTAGAGGCACAACAAGAATATTCCTCCAATAAAGATAAAAAAGAGTCTATGGAAATTTCAGAAGAACTATCCGTACAAGACATCTTGAAGGCCGCTAGAAGAAACTGAGGATCCTCAACTCAGTCTTGAACTCTTGACCGGGCCATGGAGATACAAGAAAAGTATGAGTCAATTTGTGCTTCCTATTTTGGTGCACCAATTTTTGATGTTGAAATGGAGCAGTTGGATAAGCTTGATGACTTCTCTAATACTTTGGTTGATGAGAATAAACATGAAAACATGCCTTTTTCTTCCACATTGTGTGAAGAAGTTCATGAGTGCAAAAGAATAAAAGTTCATGTATCTCCTTCGGACATCTCCATTTTTGAAGACAACACCTCCACCATGGAAGAAGATAATAGGGAAAACATTGAGCTGACTTGCATTGAAGAAAGTTGTTCAGAACATGGAAAAAATCAGCTTTTGGGGCAGCGATGAGATGCTCGATGGAGAATCAACTATATGGATAAACATGGAAGGCAACTGACACTATGAAACTGACTTCAAAGAACATGAAGGCAGTGGAATTTCCAAGCAAGGACTCGAGCATCAAGAAGCTCACATGGACTCACTCCTACCAAATACACAGACAATTGTGAAAGCACATGGCTTTCATAAGCAGCTGAGGAGGGGAGGCTACTTTCTGGAACCCGTCAATGGCTTCAAAAACATCATCACTTAGTGTTGCCCACTCAGGGGTAACTCTTGAGGAAAGAAAAGTGCTTCAGTGAAAGCGGGTTGTCCCCCACCTTGTACCATAGGTGATTTCTAGGTGTGTTTCCCTTCTGTTTGTGTGTTGTGTGTTTCCTTTCCTTTCCTTAGTTTTGTGTGTGTGTGTTTCCTTCTTCTAATCTTCCTTTCTAGAAGTTGTACATGACTCCGTAGGGCCCAATGGATAAGACACTGGTCAAAAAATTATATGGTCTAAAGTTGAGATTATGGATTCCCATGTCATGTCTTCACTTTTCTCATTCCATGTCATGTCCCCAAGCTAGAGCCAATTGTTTTCGTGCAAATTTCCAACATGGAAATTGATAATTTCTGAGCATGACAACTATACCCCAGTGTCAAATTTTTCAAGTTTTATCATTCCTAGGCAACCCCGACTCTATCCAGTTAGTTCAAATGACCTCCCAACCAATGTTATATCAACCCCCTAGGTGATTTAGGAAATTCCATTCATTCCCCCTAGGTGATTTTAGGAGTTCATTGAAAATGCAAATATTGGGGAGTCAAGGGAAGGGCTATCGCTGGCCTTCCTAGGACTGGATTCAACTCCCTAGATGAAAGAAGGGAAAAATTCAACACGGAGATGAAATAAATACCTTAGAACATAATGGAAATGATTTTTTAAGTTTTGGGGAAGTTTTGCAAGACTTGGAGCAGTGTGAGTAAAAAACAAGGTTCACAAGCCTAGGCGGTACACATGCCTAAAACAACTATTGGGCTTCAGAAGAAGATTTTGGGAGCTCCGGATGGAGTTAGGAGAAAAAAAAAAATCTCCAGAAAGAGTATTATAATTCCTAAATTATGGTGAAATAATATTTTTCACAACACTTAGGTGAATCAAGTCTACAAGTAGGTTTTCTCAGCACAAGTGGAGTACAAAATCAAAAATACAATTTTTCATGGATAAAATGGAATAATCAAGACATGAAACCCTGAAATTGGATTAATAATGCAATTTAAAATCAGAATCATATAAATTTTTTCCAAAAAGTCCATCAGAGCTCAAGTTATCATTGTTACAAGTTGGGACTTAGCCAAATTTTTAGGACACGTGTTAACACCGGAGCCTGGTGGGATTTTGTTTCCCTCACGTCCCCCAAGGTTAGGGACATCAAGGCTGGAAAATTTATCCCAGCCCCTTGAATCCCTCTCAGCCCTCATATGAGCTCTTGGACCCTCGGGTGACCTCAAGACTTGTGAGTTCAGCCCCCGGGTGCATATTTGGAGCATCCATTCCTACCATTGGATCGGGCGCCATGTGTGGATCCTTGACCACCGTGTAATTTGATGCCCCTTATGCACCAAATGTGGGGGACATCAAACCTTTAAATTTTTTCCCATCCCCCATAGGGAGTCTTCTAGACACCCATGTGACATCCTTTTAGCTCCCAGTGCTTTAAATCAACTTTTTCCTCCTTCATTCCCTACCATTAGATCAAACGCCACATGTCATGCTCTTGACCACCATGGAATTTTATGTCCCTCACATCCCTAAGGTCAGGGAAATAAATCATGGAAAAATGTTCTTAAGCCCTACCTATGCATATCTTTTTAAAATTTTCCAAGTGTCACTTTTTTCCACTTCTAACTTCTAACAGTTATATGTGCACTTCATTCCTCCATACTTCCTCTACAAATTTCTTCCATCACTCCACCATTACAAGAAATCAAACCAGACCTGATAAAAATTCACTCCCCTCCCACTCCATGAAATCATGCAGGCCCTAGAAGGAATCCTCATCAAACACAGAAGGAGAAGCACAGAGCACAGAAGGAGAAAACAGAGAAAACTCCATAGCCATGAAATGAGAAGTTGAAGAAATCTCCCAAACGGATGCATGAAACAAAAAGATATGTTTTTTTCTCATTCCTCTACCCAAGGCCATCAATAATACACCTTAAAATTTTCCCCACCTTTGATAGAGCATCCACAATGAAGAAATCTCCTTTCCGACTCAACGAAGAAGGAAGTGGGATTTCCGTCAAACTAGTTGCCGGATCAAAGTAATATCACACGTGAAGCACCAGAAAAAAACCCACATCAAAAATATAATTTTATTTTCATCAGAGGAGAAAACCGACCTGCAATTTTGAGGTCCATTAATGGCTTCCGTACCCGGGAAGCACCGCTTAGGTCTGAAAATTAAAACTTTAAAATCTCTTGGACTATAAAGTAGGTGGGCCCGAATTTTTAGAGGGAGGATATTGGGAAAAAAACCATATCAAAATTTTTTTCCAGTCAATCCAACTCCCGGAGGAAAACTTTTTAAAAATAATAGGTCTATTACATAGAACTGTCATTTTGGGAAAGTCATCGATATAATAACTTACGAAGAAGACGAAGACATTGGAGGTGCACTATAGCTAAGAATCCACCAGAACAGACATTTTTGGCACATACTAAAAATAGTAAGTGTGCCCTCGAGCACCTACTAAAAATAGAAAGTTGATCTAGAAGGAATGAGGAACACAGGGAGAAAGAGGAAAACTAAGCCGCAACATCCAATCAAGATCGGGATTTGATTTTTATAAGGGAGATATGAAGCCAAAGTGGATGGGTCAGAAGCCTTCTTAGGATTACGAAGTGGAGAACAATTGGAGAATGGAGCCAAGTCCACTATAGCAACTCATCCTTTGGCATAATTCTTCTTCTTCTTCTTCTTCCTCTTCTATCTCTCTCTCTTCACTCCTCATACGACACTCTCTCTCTTCAATGTTATATTTTTGCGTTGAGGGTTGCACTTTTTAATATGACTTAAATGACTTTAGAAATATAATGTAAATTAAGTCGCCTTGCTATTATAAAAGGGACTTAAATATTTAAAGTGGAATATGAACAGTCTTAAGTCATATTAAGGTATTCGAAAGGTCATGAGGAAGACGATAAGTCACCTCTCATTCTATAAATTGTAATGCCATTCCCATTGCAAAGGGTTGGTGATTGATTTTGTAAACTCAAGAGTGTATTGAGAGAACAAAGGAGATAGCCAAATTCTTCCATTCCCCTCATTCTCAAATTTCCTCTATTTCTCCACTATGTACAACTTTGGTTTGAGCAATCAATACAAGAAGAAGGATTTTCTAGCTTTCTTTGACTAAGGGGTTTCTTGATACTTTGTGGTCAATAAATTCTATTTGGTCTTGTTACCATTTGTAGGGTTGTTTCCTCTCATAAATGCATGTGATGAAGTTTCTAACTAGTGTGTGTGTAGGAATCTAATTTTCTACCTGCAACATTAGTTCTCCTACCTCTTTTCTCACTCCCCTTTCCCACTCTTTAGACAAAGTCTTCCCTAGCAAGAGATTGCTAGCTTTGCTATAGGGTCAGTGGAGTGCCCTGTTAGATCCTCGGTTGAAAGGCCACCATAGAAATCCACATTTTTCTCATGCATGCACATACGAAAGTTGCACCAGTTAAGTAAAGGGACTTAGATTCCCAAAGCGTTGGCAAGAAATCCACAAGTTTGTCCACCCAAAAAAATTTCGCCAACACGACCATGACATCTTTTTGTGTCTTACGACATCCGGAGTGATGTCCCATATTTGCAACCTACTTTGAGTGAACTACTTTTTTTCTTACGTGTTTACACTACTTTGTTGTGTATTTACTACATTGTCTAAGTATTTTACACTTGTCTTATTGACGCATGTGTTTTCGGATCGACACTTGTTTTGTCTAGCCATCCTCTTTTGTGCACGCCCTAGTTTCTACCAAGTGCTTTCCTTTCCCCTATAGGAAAGATTTATACAAGTTAGAGTGCAATAGGTCCTCTTTTGGATCCAAATTTACCTTTCAAAGTGACATCGCATACGCCCCAAAAATGGGGGGCATCATTGAGGTATTTACATACTAACACAACATATTTACACAGTTCAAGTATTTTGCACTTTCCACCCTTGTAATTATGGGTTTACATACATGGAGTGACTTTATAACAGTCTATAAACTCCATACACAATGGATTTTACAAGACATGGTGTCCTTAGCATTTATGGGAAGTAGTTACAGGATTGGGGGTTATAGTGGGTGTTCCTCTCTACACTACTTTGGCCACTTGGTGTCAAATTGTCAAAAAAACTAGCACAATACAGAGTTCTCGTCACACACATTTCAGCAAAAGTGGTCAAAGGTTGGAGGAAATAGAGAATTTCCTCCCTACACTTCTTCGATTAGTGTGGCATGATGTCACTTAAAAATCACAACACTACATGATATCCTTCTACACCCTTTCTCTCAACATGGATTAGGTGCACATGTTCCATTTACACTTTTTATTTCACATATTTTACATTTTCATATTTTACACATTTATATAAACTTGTGTATTTTATATAGCGTATTTGACATTTACACGCATAAAAATTTGACTACTTGATCATTTTCTCCTTGTAGGTCCTGGCCGTATGAGAAACAAATAGTCAACTTGGGGGAGCAACAATGATAATGATAAAGCGAGAATGATGACACACCATGACATCACGTTCCTTTACTAACAATACAGAACACTAGATACCGCAGTAGCCACACACATGTCTCCCCTAGGTTCACTCTCATCACCTTTTATGCAGATTTTTCATCTTTAGAATCCATGCTCCTCCACTTTTTATTTTTTTCATTCCATACTTGATTCTAGTCCATGGGCATGTCTCTACTAGACTCTACATGGATATCGTTACACAACTCTATCTACTTTATGTTCTTGAGTGTTCCCATCACCCTCATAAAATGGGGAAAATGTAGTCACAAAATCATGCACTTTAGGAATTATTTATCCCGGTCACATACTAGTATCTAGAAGGTTCTTAAATGAAGAAAGTACTAATTAATCCCACCTTTTGGCCATCTTATTTTACCTTTTATTTTTTCATTCCTATGTATTTTAGTAGACATTCCCAACTGTTTCATCATTTTAGCATAAATCGAGGCACCTAGACTTGTACTAGGGTGCCCTGGGCATCTTGGTCCCACCTAGGCACCCTAATCCTTGTTTCACTTTCCCGCCTCTTTTGGGCTCTTTCTAGACATTTTTCATCCTTATCTTTTTCCTAGTCATCTATGTCAGGATTAATTATGAAATTATAACAAGATAACCCTATAAATATAAAGTTATGATACCATAATGAATGTCCTAGCATCACTTACTACTATCACTCCATCTAGATTTGCATCAATTACATCCACATAGTTCAATACATCAAGGCTAGGATATTTTGCAACAATACAAAAACATAAGGGAAGGATTATGTTCTATTCCATGCACAAAAGATAGTACATTTTCTATATTTATTATTTATCACTACTTCACAAAGTTTGGTGACATAATAGCACCGAGGGCACGACATGCACACACACACACACACACACACACACACACACACACCATAACTACATTTGGGTCCAAAATGTAGTGCAACACTCATTTAGTAAGCCCACTATTGTGGCAATTGAGGTCAGTCTAACCCATTCATTTTGCATCTTTTATTTTTAGGGTTTTGATACTTATTTGTCTTTTGCAGGTCATTCCTTCATCCTACATTATTTGATACATCTATTATGAGTTCGACAAATATTGTGTGACAGATAGGGAATATTGTAGTGTATTGTGTGGCACTAAAAGAACCAAATTATGAGATTATATATAAACCGTGGTGCCACAGTATTCTCCTAGGTTCTCTAGTCCATTCAAATCCTCAAGATATGGCCTTTATAGGACCTTTGTATAGTTTTTCTTGCTCCTGGAATCCACAGTCAGACCTGCAACACCTTACGACAATCTTCAACAAATCAAATAAGTCCTTTTCTTTTACATCTTTGTATACTTAGGGTTTTATTTAATTTAGCATAATTATTTAAGGTTATTTCATATTTTTTATCATATTTTACAGCATTTTAGTCCTCCTATATTATATTAACTATTGTTATACTTCCCATAGTTTAGTTTAATTTTAGTTAATCGACTACAAGCTCCTTTACTCTTGAATACCCACTTTCCGTAACTTATCGTAAACATCGAAACTTTCCAAAATATTCCAAAATGAGTTGTAAAATTATTATATCTACTTAATACTACTCCTGATTAATTTGGGATCTGGAAACCTACCCCAAGGGTGTTAACCATGTATTTGAAAGGCTAAAATATCCATTCATAAGCCTCTTGAAAATTGTGCCTTGAAGGGTATTGTGTTGAAAGCACTTGAATGAAATTGTTTGCCTAAATCACCTATAGAAAAGATTGACACAACACAAAATACCACTTCATAAGGTGGAATATTCTTGGTATAGGGGTGGAATTATCCGGAGAGGTTTCTAAAAAGGATTACAAGGAGAAACATTTGACACTAGGGTACAGTTGTCTCATTTTCAAGTTGAATTTTGTGCTTGCAAAAATAGAGGAAAACAATTGGCTCTCACTTTGGGACTCATTCTAGATCAAACAAAGTGAGGAAAGGATGAGAAGGAACTTCAAAATCTCAATTTATAAATTGGACCAGTGCATTATCCATTGGGCTTTATATTCATTTTAAATAACAAGAGATAGACCGAAAGGATAATACAAACACACACAATAAAAGGAAAACACACCACACTGAAAAGGGAAAAACATACATGAAATAGAAGAGGAACCAAACACCTAAATCACCTATGGTACAATGTGGGGGATAACCCACTTTCAGTGATTTACATTTTTCTTTTCAGAGGTTACCCTTGAATGGGTAACATTGAGTGATAAAATTCAACAAATCCATCAACCAGTTTGAGAAAGTAGCCTCCTTTCCATGACCTCTTATGAAAGCTAGGTGCATTCATGTCTACCTTTAGATTTGGGAAGAGTTAGACCACATGATATTTTTATTCTCATAGCTTTTCTTAGAAATTCCATTCCTCTTATTATCTTTGAAATCAATTTCAAAGTACAAATTGCCTTCGTGCTCACCAACAATGTTGATTTCACATTTTGTATCTCATTATTGTTGTAGGGATGATATCTGATAAGGTTTTTTGAATGTTCCAAGTTCTTTTCTTGTCCATATTCATGTTTACTGACAACTTTCCCACAAGATATCTTAAATTCACTAGTTTGTCTCACTACATTATGAGGTGTTTGGGCATCGAATGAAGAATCAAAAGTAACCTCATACTTATCTTGTATGGCCATAACATGAGCTAAGAGGCCAAGCCTTAGCTCGGGATCTTCTGTGCCTTCTACCACTTTAAATATTTCTCACATGGAGTCCTTCTTTGGAACTATAAAAATGTCAGTTTTATACTCATTTGAAGAACCTTCTTTTTGGAATTCAAGGAAATCATTCAGAAGAATTACCTCACCATCCCGAAGCTTGTTTTATTCCAATGTTCCTTTGTGTAGGGGAGTCTCAACCTCAAGGACCTCAAAATTATTTTTTTCAACTTTTTTATCATGGAGATAATCCCCCTCTTTGAATGGAATAGATAAAACTTCAATTTCTTCATCACACCCATGAATTGTTTGTTTTAAGAGGAATATCAAATTTTCAACTTCCTTTATTTCATCGTGATTGATATTCAAATTGACCAAGGATTTAGAACCATATTCATACCGGTTTTACAAATCCTTGACTTGTATTAGGAGTTCAAGGCTAAGATGAGGATATTATGTATCTTCTGCAACTCTTAGCAATTCTTATACATAATCTTCTTTTGAAGGCTTGTTACATTTTGATTTTCTCCTTCATGAGCGAAATGATCGACAAAATATTCATCTTCAAATGGGAATGAGAGAACCTCCTCATTATGGGGAAATATGTTCGATGATTTCTCCACTTGGAATCCATCCATCACTACTTCCACTTCTTCATGGATCGCATCATCTACAAACTTGGGGTTACTATATTCCTAAGAATCAACATGTGACTCCTAGATGCATGCACCCTCATGAGGTCATCCCATGAAAACTAAAATGAAGTGGATGGGATGGTAGTAGTATGGTTAAATAGGATATAAGTGGAATAGATGGAAATGACAACAAGAAATCAAGGAAAAATAATGTTCTCAATTGGAAAATTGGGTATTTGTTTATTGAGGGCAATAAACACATGTCTTAATTTCTCGGGGTGATGTTACGATCAAGAATGATCACTTTATGTAATTTTTGGTCAATATTAGTAGAACTGAATAAGACTCTACTTGGTTGGAGAACACATGGGAACTCTCCTTCTTCGTGTACAAATTCCTCTCCGAAGAGGGTCAAGAAGATATGACAAGTGATGGGGTAAGGGTAAATATAGAATCTACCTAACTGATTTTCCAGAACTCCTCAATGGTATCTTCCTTTTTGTTCAAATATTTTATCTATTGGATAATACTAGGCGGGATGGAGGTAGTTCTAAGGATAACATGATGTAATCCTTGGTCAATTTTTGTCAAGTAAGTATCTATATTCGGTTGTGGCATGGTTAGATCACAAAATATGTCTTGGTTATTGTGGACCTTGAATGGTCATGTGGGCACACAAAAATCATAAACAAAACCAAAGGGGGTTAAAGCTAAGATCGAGTATCCTAAGCCGCTATGGAAATGAGGGGTTTATTTCATTCCAAGTCTAATTAATCTAGATTCCTATCTTTAAATAACAAAATAAAATAAATCTAAATTAAATAAATTTGATTAATTCCCCTTTCACTTAATTAAATATGGTTGCACCTATCTGATCAAAGAAGCATAAAAGAAACTAACTATTTTTTTGTTACTTTTGAAGAAGCTTTTGAATACGTAGAAAAATGAAATAAATCTAAACTACTTCTAAACTATGTTTTTGGATTTTCTTGTTTACTGGAAATAAAATAAAAAAACCTACAGACAAATAAAATTACTTCTAAATTAAATTAAATATACTTCTATGCTAAAATAAAATAAATAGGGAATAGACGGATGTGGATATTCCTATGTTGCTGAAAGTGAAGCTTAATTTAATTAAACACAAATCTTGTCCAATTTATAATTTTGGATTATAACATTTCTTCTAATTCCTCACCTCAAAATCATGGGAAGAAATGAATCTTCTAAAAATAATTTTATTCTTCCTTAGAGACATCCCTGTGGAAACAATGGACTACACAAAGAACTAACTTATGAAGAAAGGTAACAAAAGTCACAAAAATAGGAGCTTCCTCAAGCTCATTTCCCTAAAATATCTATAGGGATAAGTGACAATTTTTGTTGATACTCATACTTTAATTAGATAATTATTTCACTTGAGTGTGGTGTCCATGGTTGTTTGCAACAAAGGTAGGAGTAGGAATTACACTCAACATGTACTTGAAAAACATGAAGGAAATGATGAACTCGTCATGATTAAAAATCAAGTGCTTGAAAGGAAAACTAAAGTGAAATACATAATTAGAAATTTATTTAATTCATTAATCATGTAAACATAAATTCATCAAAGTAATGAAATCAATGTTGGAATAGTAAATGCATTCACAAATACAAAAAGGAAATAAATATAAATCTCCCTTTTTGTTGGGTAGGAGTGGCCCTTGCTCCTTCCCTTTGATCAGGTTAGTACTGAAATTCACACAACAAAATTTTCCCCTGAATATTCTATCTTTATTGAACTTGAAATAATGTTGGTACAATGAATCAAAATATCTAAATTGACCGATAAATCTAAATACAGAGGCTCACTTATACAGAGCAATTCTAGTCCCTTTAGGAGAGAACTAGTTATTCGTAATAACTAACTTCTACTTAACTGAATGTTGACTGAAACAATGACTATCTATTTTGAGAAATACATTAATGGAAGGAGAAGTCCTTGAAGTGTTTGGATTTTAATCATTCTTGGCAATCGCAAAGAAGGTACGCAATTGGCTTCCTTGAAGGATTCAATCATGACTAGAAGATTCTTCATATCATTAACTAATCGAAGAGAAATGTGGTGATAATGAGTCTCTAGTTGTTGGTCGCGTCCCGTCTCCTAGTGACTGAAGTAATTAGTCCTCATGATTAGCCTAAATATGTATTGAGTTAATGGTGTTACTTTTTGTCAATGATTTAGTGTTGCCATCTATAATATAGTTCATTCGAGCTATCTAGATAAATGTGTGAATCCCCTGTTTATGGAGATTTAGAATTTATGACCTGGATGAGCTCGATGCGGTACTATGAGTTCCCTATTAATGCAGAAGTGAGTCCTGAGCTAACATGCCAATTAGATTCCTACGTCGGTGCTTGAATTAAGTCTTGCTCTATCTGTGATAACTCAACATATAATTTCCAAAGGGCCATTAATGACTAACAATAGATCAATTTAATCCATTTCTGAGGAAGAATTAACAAGATTAAAATAAGACACATACACATAATGATTCATTCAAAAAGATACTAAAGTATTAAATATAAGTAGTTAACATTATACATCGTGCAATATGATATCAAAATGGTATAATTTTGGACATGGTTTAAACATCAAAACAATGGAGTTCATCACTCCCCGAACTAAAGGTTTAGCAATTCCTCCTACTACCTAACACTCAACATTTTTTACAATTCTTGAACAATTATATTCATTGGAAAAATTTCACCAAGTTTCATCCAAAGATGTGTTAGAGAATCCAAAATGCTTAATAACATTATCCCTCTAGGTCTTGTAGCTGCCCTTAGCTTGGTCATCTATTGAATTACATCTAGAACTAACAAATTGACTAGTGGGGGCATGTATCTCATGCCAATCCATTGTTCTTTAAGCTCTAGAATTATCTTGTAGAGATATTTGGCTCATTTTAATGACCATCAGAGGTTTGTTGGTGAAACATCCTTTTGCTCTTATATGGCTCTAAAAGAAGCTAATATTAGACTTGAAAAGAAAGGAAATTTACATTAAACATTGGAATCACTTGATCTCGAAATTTTGACACAATTCCTAAGGATATCTATGTATCTATCTACTAGGCGTACACTGTACACTTGTGAATGAAACCTGTTGAAAAATGAGTGATGTTAGTAAATCATGCTTCATTAAGAGGCCAATGGTTGATTCTAACTGCACAAAATCTGCTCATTGATCTCTCCATTCACCTTAATTTATGAGTGTGGAAATGAAGGCCCTTAACTGTACATCTCCCACATAAAGATTGATTGGAATCTCAATTTTCTGTAGGAGAAGAAACTTGTGAACATAGAATTCACACAACATTTTTCTCAACATCCTTTCTGTTGTATATGCATCTTTAAACTATTTGTCATCATCAAAATATATGTCCAATATTTCACGAGCCCTAGATATTTTCCATATGAAGAAATTTTCTTTTAAAAATAATGCATAAAACTTTAAATGGGGTTGGCAATAAATAACCTAGTCATAGACTCGACTTACTGTAAGCATATTTTATTTTAGAAATGTATTTTATTCTTTTAAATTATTGTTCTCCTCTGCCACTACACTTAGCTTATAACATTCTTCCATCCACTTAACCATGCCTCTTAAGACAATAATCTAAGGAAAAACAAAATTGGTTTGAATTACCTTATCTTCCATGGGCATAGGCTCTTGCTCTCTTCTATTTTCTTGCATCAGTGTAAGAGATGTGCCAAGCTCTTAGTTCTAACTTTGAATGGAGATTATTAATTGTTCTTGTTCTTCTAAAGAATTTTGGAGCTGAAGAGTTACTTCATCATTTTTTTCCACTATTTCCTACAGTTGTTGAATCTCCATATCCTTACCAGTTATATGTTGGGAGAAATGTGTTTCTTTGGCCTCTAAGAGTAAATGTAGATGGTTTCTTCTTTCTAAGAGGTAATTTTAGCTCAAACTCAATTTTGGATAAGGATAGAATTTGGGGCATAATAGTATCAAAATCATTGGAAGAATTGGGTTCTCACTCTTCCATATGTTCTTTTCCCTTATCTCTAGTAGGTGATTCTTCAGCAATAGGAAAGGAATGCTCAAGTTATTGTGTTATATCAGGAAAGATAGGGATACTTGTTTGTGAGGAGATACAAGTGGGGTTTGAACCAGGGTTTTCATGATCTCGAATGCTTCTTGTTCCTCATGGGACAATGGATTCTCAATTGGGGTTTTCAAGAAAGGAGTAGGCACTCGGGAGTATGGAGGAATTTTTGGGTCTCTTAGAGGTAGATGGTGTTTTCTCTTCAACCTCCTCAGACTACAAGGCACATACCTTTTTAAAATTGAGCCACTTCTTTACTCCATGTTTCTTTTTGAAAAATTGGTGTTTGCAAACTAAATGAATCAAACCCTGAAATTTCAAATATGAAGTACCCCAACGAAAATTTTCTATGGCAGCACAAATGGAATCATATAGAAACTGTGGAAAATTAATCTTATACGAGGCTTTCTTTGACCATGTCGAAGATGGATTAACATTCTTAATACAAGACCCATTATAATTTCATATTTCCCCTCACAAGTAAAAAAATCAACCACTTGGCCACTCCAGCCCAAGGTTCAGGTATGGTTACTCTTTTAACCCCTTTTTCTTTTCCTTTGCTATCTATGACCAAATGTAGTTTATCTTTCTTTCCTACTGCAAATATTTTAATTACTTCATTATACATTGTCATATCACTGACTGCTAACCCCTCATCAGGTATGCCTGAAATATGACTGATTAGAGTTGGATAAAAGGGAATTTTCTTACCATGAATGGTGGAATGTCCCTCTTCAAAATTTCTTGCAAATTCTTCTCTCATTGGAACATGAAATTATTTATACGCCAATAGAAATTCCAACCATCCCGCACTTTGAAAAAGCTCAATTGCATTTTCATCATCCAAAAGTTTGATAGAACTTGTTTTTCATATCACGATCTAGGCCCCATGTCTTATTCTAAACATATAAGGAAAAAAAAAAGGAGGGGATAATACTTTCAATGTAAAATTTATAGCGGTGGCAATTTAAAGAGTGAGTGTTGGCATAGGAGTGAAAGGGTCTAATTTGGAAAGTAGAAATGGAGAAATTTTGCATGCAATGAATATAACTGAATTGGGAAAGTTTTGATAGTATCCCAAGGTGATGATGGAAGTGATTGGACATGTGCGAGGAGTATGGAGGTAATAAATTATGCATGTGGTTGGGATTTATGAAGAATGCGAGGAGCATGGAAATGAAGTGGTTAATCAAAGTGCATGATGTTCAATAATTAACAACTCATAATTTAAAACCTTCCTACATTTAAGAATCAAATTAATTGTGCATACCTTGATATTAAAACTTGTCAAATCTTCACTGCATTCCCATGCTAGTGTAATGCTCCATTTGTACATGGTACTTCCTTTATATTTGAGAATATTTAGGGTAGATGACCACCATTTCTGGTTTTTGGTCCTCTATATTTATTATATATATTTTTTTTTTTTTTTGGAAGCATTGGCCGTCATTTCTAGTTTTCAACCAATGCTTCAAGGAGGATGACCATCATCTCTGGTTTTCAATCATCTCCTCTTTATTTCTTAGATGATGGTTACTCAGGTCTGAGTTATGTTGGCAAAAGAAACTTTTCCCACATTATTCAAATCTGAATCCTCTTGAATTACTTTTTAAAACTCTTCTTTAGATGTTGGTTTATGGTACAACCTCAGTCTATGACCATTAACCAACATTACCTTATTTTCTCCATCTATTGGAACTAGTTGAATATTCCATTGTTAAATACTTGTGCAATTTGTAGGGTCCCATCCATCTCATTTGTAGTTTCCCTTTAAAGTCTTTATACTTTGAATCAAATAACAAATCCCAGTCCCCTTTCTAAAATTTCCTTGGCTTTATCTATTTATCATGCCAAAGTTTTCTCTGATGTTGGATGATCTCAGTGTGATGTAGTGCCTAAAGTCTAATTTCATCTAATTCATTCAATTAGACAATCCTGGCTTGTTGTGCTTCTGTCAAATCAATGCCCACTTCAGTTGTTGTCCTTAAGGTTTGAATCTCAAATTCTATAGGTAGAATTGGATTCTTACCATAGACTAATTCATAGGGAGTAAATCTCTTTTGTTTTCCAAGTAGTGTTGTAAGCCCATACTACTTCAGGTAGTTTTTGATCCCAATTCTTCCTTGAGATTTCCATTGTCTTAGTTAGTATGTTCTCCAGCTCCCTGTTAGTAACTTCCACTTGGCCATTAGATTGTGGATGATAGGGAGATGACTTCTTGTGCTTCAAATGATATGTTTCTATGAAATAATTGATTACTCTGACATGAATTGTGGTCCTTGATCTGACACAATGGATCTTGGTGCTCCAAACCTTTGAAAGATATGCTCATAAATAAAATCTATAACTTTCTCATCCCTTACATGTGGCAGTGCTTGCACTTCAACCCATTTAGTAACATAATTAATACAAACTAGGATGTATTCTTTTCCTTGGGAAGTTGGGTCCATGGGTCCAATGAAATCCAGCCCCCATTTTTCAAATGGTTCTAATACAACCTGTGGCTGGAGTGGCATTTCTGATGTAAACATTGGTTTCCCCATTCTCTGGCATTGATCACACCTCCACACATACTTTTTGACATCCTTAAACAAGGAAGGCCAATAGTAACTAGCTCTAAGAACTTTTTGAATGGTCCTTTGAACTGAATAATTCCCTCTTGATGGTTCATCATGGCATGCTCTAAGTATGTCAAATACTTCATTTTCAAGCTACACACCTGTAAGACATGATCAAGCCCACATTTGAAAATAATTCCATTCAACCAAGTATACATCACACTTTATTTAATTAGTTTTTCTTTTTTTTGTGTGAAAAGTTTGGAAACTTCCATGTAGCTAAGTAATTAGCCATATCTACATACCAAGGAGAGGTAGTGGAAAGTGCAAACAAATGCTCATCTATAAATTCATCATTGACCTACTCCTCTTCTTCTGAAGTGGTAAGTCTAGAGAGAAAATCAGCTACCACATTTGATTTCCATGTTTTGTTAATGATTTTAATGTTAAAATCATATAGTAGCAACAACCACCTTACAATCATGCCATGCACTAAAGGTTTATTCATTAGATATTTGATATAAAGTGGTTAGTATGAACAATCACTTCATATCCTATAATATAATGTCTAAACTTTTTGATTGTATATATACTACTGTCAAAAATTATTTCTCAGTTGTTGTGTATTTATTTTCAGCAAGGGAAATATTTTCGCTAATGTAGTAAATGGTGTACATAGGTTCTCCTTCCTCTTGTTTTCCCAAGACAACACCTACTACTTCATTTGAGGCATCTATTTGATATGGAAGGGTAGATTCCAATTAGGACCTCTCAACACTGGTGTGTCTTATCATCTTGTCTTTGATTGCATCAAAATCTTGTTGACATGCTTCTGTCCATTCAAATTTATCCTTAGTTAGAAGAGAAAATAATGGAGAAGAAATTTTACTAAAATCTGAAATGAACCTTCGATAGTAACCGGCATGACCAAGAAATCTTCTTACTTCAGTTTGGTTTGTGGGTGATGGAAGTTTTACAATGATATTAAATTTATCTGGGTCAACCTTAATTCCCTCAATTGAGACATGATGGCCTAAAACTATACCTTGTTCCATCATGAATAAGCATTTCTCATGATTCAAAGATAATTGATGCTTTTCACATCGAGCAAGGACTTTATCCAGATTGTTGACCACCTCTTGGAATGTTTCTCCATAAATTGTGAAATCATCCATGTAAATTTCTACACAATCATGGGTGAGATCAAAAAATATTGCAAACATGGCTCTTTGAAAATGTAAAAGGGACATTACATAACCCAAAAGGTAGCACTCTATATTTAAGAAAATGTCCCCAAGGATAGGTGAAAGTTATTTTATCTTGATCTTATGGGCCCATTGTTATCTAGTTGTATCCACTAAATCCATTAAGGAATGAAAAGTACCTTTTTAATAGACATATTGTCTAAAACTTGATCAAGAAAAGTAATGGAAAATAATCCTATGAGTGGATTTTTTTCAATTTTTAGTAAGGGATAAAATCTTCATTTCCCTTTTTTAGGCACCATAGAAACTAAATGAGAAAATATTTGATCTCAAATAAGATTGTAGATAAAATAATCCAACATTTAAAGTTTTTCAATCTAATTTTTCACAATATCCCTTAGAGAAGGGTTTATTCTCCTCTCTCAATTTGAAATTTTTTTTTTGGAACTATGGAAAAACTGGTTTAGAATGACATCTACAATGTTACACATAATCCTACCATATCATAAAACCATATAAGTAGAAAATGCTTGATTTTAGAGAAGAAGATTTCAAAACCAAGGCCAAAATTTCCTCATAATCTATGGGTCAAAAATCCCCCCATATGATAAAATCATATTTCTTGGTATATAGGCAGTTTTGGTATGTTGGTGAATCAATTGTGGAAAGGGTATTCTCTTAATAACATGTTTAATGGACACTTTAACAAATGTGAAAATAAGTTATGTTTTTAAAAATCCCTATTATGTCCACGAAATCTATATTTTCAAAAGCAAAGATAATGGGATTATTATAACCAAAGGAAAAATTTCTTGTTTTTTGTAAATGTATCCAACAAGAAAAGAAGATCAATTTTCACAAGAGTTCCTTAGTAAGATTGGGTTTATTCTTAGTTTGAGGTTGCGACTCAAACTATGGAATCGAGTGGTATAGATATTGTGTAAAAATGAATTTGATGAATACCCTTCTTAATTATAACCATGGAAAAGAGGAGATGATATCAGATGATTTTAGAATCATCTTTAGAACTCCTTATTTGTTAGGAAAATATTAATTGTCAATATTTTTAAAGAATAGGTAATTTTTTAATCATGGTGAGTTGAATCATCATATTCCCTCTTAAGAAGTGTGTTTAATGACACACATGTGTGGTAACAACTTGTGAACAAAACTTATGTTTTGGAAAATAGATTTTGTCATATCTTTTTTTTGATAGATAATGGGATTTTATCTCCATCCAGAAATCATTTCTTATTTATGTAAGTTATGGCGCAGGACTAGAAGAAGAATCCACACAGGATTTTATCATTGAGACTTGAATTAATCTGTCATAAGACTTAGGTGCAGGACTCAAACTATGTCCAGCACCAAGTTCATGGTAGTTGCATTGAATTTGATTTGAGTGCTCTTGAATTATGACCATGGAAAGAGAGGAGATGATATCATCAGAATCATGTTAGAATCATCTTTAGAACTTTATTTGTTGTCTGTGGAAAATGGTTTAGCAGCATGGTATAAAGACAATTTTTTTGAATCTTGACCATTAGTGGTCATCATATTCCCTATTATGAATCAATAAGGTGACGGTAGGTGTAGCTAACCAAGGGTGTCCTAGGATGATGGGGTATCAATTTTTCTATTCTTTGTTTTTATGATCATGAATTCTACCACATAGTCCCAAGATTCCATGGTAATGATAATGATCTTCTATTATTCCCTTTGGTTTGTTCACAGATTTGTTTTCCATCTACAAAACTATAGATGTGGATTTTGTTCAGAAAGTGCTAACGTGGACAAAGTATATGTTGTCATAACATTGATGGAAGCTCCTAGATCAATCAATAATTAGGAATCTGGACCTCTCCTATACAAAAATTACAAAATGGACTTCTAGGATCTCTATATTTAGGAGGGGGAATATTCCCTTCCAAAATACTAGTTATCTTTCCATCAATGTGGATGGTTTTAGGTTGGTTATTCCTTCTTCTGGAGCCTTAAAATAGAGCTCTTTAATCATTTTGTTTAATTTGGGGATTCCTTAAGATCTTACAATAGGTGAATTCCAATACTTAACTTCCTCAATCCTTGTATTAATTTGACTCTGATTTGTGAGGAACTACAATACTTGGTTTCTCAAAAGCCTAGATGGAAAAGGAATGTATTTGTTTGGTTGAGGAGTTTCTTCAATGGAACTAGGTTGTGTTTCTTCTGGTTTTTCTATTTCTTAGGAATTTATTCTATCATAGGAGAGGAATATTAGAGGTAACCTTCCCTGAATGCAACAAAATATTCTTGCAATCCATTGATTTTACTGTGGGATTTCTATTGGATTCCATAGTATACATTGGGTTTCCCTACCTCACATTTTTGGGATTGGCCATAGTTTTGTGAAAGAATATGTGGCTGGATAGGTTGATTAGGTTAGGAAGCATTAGTGGGTCTACTCAACAGGTCTTGCTAGACTTGAGGTCTTCTTTGATTATAGTATTGTTTCCAGATCCTTGAGGTGCATTCCACTATTGTTGGTACTGAGGATTAAATTGTTGATATGGTGGAATGTTTAGATGTGGAGCCCAAGGTTGTTGATAATAATTTGATGGGGCATTCCACTATGGGATCCATTCCTATGGGGCTTTTTGAACCCAAGGTGGAGGATATGGCCATGGTGCATTCATTGATTTGGGTTCATTGTGATTTGGGGATGTAGGACTGATTTTGATTGGACTTGAAATGTCCTCCTTGCCTCTGAGCCATATAGTTAAGCTCAGATTCCTCTTGATTTCTTTGTTTTAGGTGATTCTTTAGTAAGGGAAGTAATCCACATTGATTTGTGACATGCTTGAGTTCACAGAGAAGATAAATTTTTGTCTTGTCAAAGGATAATCCTTAAGTCCATGTTTAGCTCTACATCTTGGGTAGTAAATGAACAAAGGCTTTGTATTCCTAGCCTTCTCTCTATCCATAGTTGTATTGAGTTGAACCAAGAGGTCTATTCTCAAATTTGTAATTTCTTCCCTCAATTTGGATAGGTCCCATTGGCCATTTTCCTTTTTTCTTCTCAAATTGGGGTGAGTTTGAGAGTAATTCCTATAGAGGTCGATGATATCTGTGAACTCTAACTTGTTCATGTCTCCCTTTCCCATTAAATTGAATGCTTCTTGTGTGTCTTCATCCAACCCTTTAAGAAATAAGGTTTTAAGTAGGTTAATATCCAGGCCAGTACCACACCTTCTGTGAAGGAAAAGGAACCGATCCAAGTAATCTTCTACACTTTCATCTTCCTTTTGTTGAATTTGAAAAAGATATCTTCTTTCCTATCCCTCACTCTATAATAATCTTGATACTTTTCTAGGAAGGCCTATTCCATTTCTTCCCAGTTATGGATGGAATTTGGGCTTAAACCCATAAACCACCTCATAGCTACATATTTTAGAGTAGAGGGAAATAGTTTAAGCTTTTGGGAATTAGAAGTGTAGTCATATGTTTGGCATAAAACCTTGAACTCAAAAAGGAATTGGTTAGGGTCCTCTGAAACTAATCCTTAGAAATTTGGTAGAATTGATGGGGATATATTTTTCATAGGATCCTCTTCGTTAGGATCTAATTCAATAGGGTAGGTAAACATCTTGCCAACTAGAGGATTTCCATTGTTTTCACCATTGGGTTATGTACTTCATCAACCATTCTTCCTTGGTCAACAAGTTGTTCCACAGGCTAGTTTTGAGGGGGTTTTGAAGATTTAACCTAATGAATCTACCTCTATGGTCTCTAGGTCTAAACATACAATCCTATCATATTGAAAATGGTTCCCTAACTATCGTAACTGAACTTAATTATGTGTGTTTTCCACATACTCCAAATCAAAGGATTCTTGATGTCATTATAAGGTCTTCTGATCTTTTAAAAAGAAAGAGTTATGGAAAATGAAATTTCTGAATGGAAACTTACCATAAAAATCAAGCACTACCTTTAGCTATCACCTTAAACTTTGATAACACCTTGAAATCCTTAGAAATGGTGCCAAAAAGTGATGAGTGTCATTGATACTCATACTTTAATAATATAATTTTGTCAATCTAGGGAGGTGTCCATGGTTGTTTGCAAAAGAAAAGTAATAGATAGGAACTACATACTTTACTTAAAAACAAAACTAAGAAAATGATGAATTGATCATGATTACAAAATGAAATGCTTGAAAGGAAAACTAAAATGAAATACAGAATTGGAAATTTCTTAAAGTCATTAATCATGGAAACATAAATGCATCAAAGTAATGAAATCAATGTTGGAACAGTAAATGCATTCACAAAACAGAAAGGAAATAAATGTAAATCTCCCTTTTCATTGGGTAGGAGTGGCCCTTTCTCCTTCCTTTGATTAGGTTAGTACTGAAATTCACACAACAAAATTTTCCCCTGAATCTATTATCTTTATTGAACTTGAAATAATGCTGGTATAATGAATCAAAATATCTTAACTGAACCCATAAATCTAAATACAAAGGCTCACTTATATAGGAGAAATTCTAGTCCCTTTAGGAGAGAACTAGTTATTCATAATAACTAACTTCTACTTAATTGAATGTTGACTGAAACAATGACTATCTATTTTAATAAATACATTAATGGAAGGAGAATTCCTTGAAGTGTTTGGACTTGAATCATTCTTGACAACTGAAGAGAAGGTCCACGATTGGATCCCTTGAAGGATTCAATCATGAATGGAAGATTATTCATATCATTAACTGATTGAAAAGAACAATGGTGATAATGATTCTTTAGTTATTGGTCGCATCCCATATCCTAGTGATTGAAGTAATTAATGAATTTCTAAATATCCATTGATTTAATCCATTTTTTCTCGCCCATGATATGGTGTTGCCAACTATGATATCATCCATTCGAGCTATCTGGATATATGTGTGAATCCCCTATTTAGGAGATTTATAATTGATGACCTAGATGAGCTCGATGTGGTACTTATGAGTTCCCTATTAATGTGGAGGTGAGTCCTGTGCCAACATGCCAATTAGAGTGTGGTGCTTGAATTAGGTCTACTCTATCTATGATAACTCAACATATACTTTCCAAAGGGCCATTAATGATTAAAATAAATCAATTTAAGCCATTCTCGAGGAAGAATTAACAAGATAAAAAATACACATATGCACAATAATTCATTCAAAAACATAGTAAAGTATTAAATATAAGTAGTTAACATTATACATCATGCAATATGATATCAAAATGGTATAAGGTTGGACATGGTTTAAACATCACAACAATGGGGTTCATCAATAAGTAGGGAGGAAGTTTTCAAAGGAATCTTTGTTTGTGTGCATGTTTAAATATAATTAATAAATAAAATGGAAGCTACATGTGCTTTTAAACAAAGAAATGAAGAAATTGTGCACATGAACTTCCTCTAAATCCTTTCCCAAGAAAATCCATCCACTGGGATAAGACAAGAAGTAAATATCAGTAGAATCTACTTACCATAAATGAATACTTTGCAAATTCTACTTAATTAAAGAATTATTGATTTAACAAGAAATGTAAATTCTAGATTAAAAGAAAGCTTTGAAGAAATTGAATTACACCCCCAACCCTAAAATGTAGAGTTGTGACAATATCCAGATGTAGTTGTGCTTTTCTTTATCCCCTCATCTTCTTCTTTAGAGATGATTCCAATTGGTCTAGGGAGTTGTACTTATTGTGGAAGAAAATCAAATAGCTTGAGCAAGACTACTTGTAGGTTGAATCGTAGAAAATACAAGTAGAATAAAAATAAAGAAAAGGTTGAGATGTTTATGTACTTTCTTGAAGGATTTCAGTAGAGTAATGGTGTGATAAAAATCAATAATCTCCAACCAATGCTTCAAGAAAAATCTTTTTATAGAAAATTATAGGGAAATGGTCTAGCACACTTGGAAATCAAGAACCTAGATCATCATAGGAAGGGGTAGTTAAAATTCTAATAATAGTAAGTAAGGTAGAAGATTTTCATACGCATCCAACAAGCTCAAAATCATGATAATTGGTCGATAAACATGTGAGAAAAGAATTGGGAAGATTGCAACACATGTAAAAATTTAGGAATTTAAGTTTGAGATAAATGTACGGGACCATTTACAACCATGTCTCTCATGTAGGTGGTGATTATAACCTTCGCTCTAGGTAGATCGACAGTTATGTAACTTAAAGGGAAAATTTCTAGGTAATGTAGAAAAAAATGTTTGCAAAAGAAATTAAATCTAGAGAATTGAGAAGTAAAGAATAATAAGTCACATAGGCCTACTGAAAACAAGGAAATGGGAGCTTGATATCATCATTTTCTCTAGAAAAAAAATTATCATCATTGGGAATTTTTTACTATTCTGAAAAATTAGCACTATGAAATTTTGGGTGCATACATATTTCCCCCTCAAAGAATCATTTTAGCCATGAATAGGTGTAAAACGTGAAGTCTAAGTATGGCGCTCCCAAATGGGAAAGTTAGAAATTATACCTCATTCACTGTGTGTTGAAATCACACCAATCCAAGCTTCCCACCACCTGCAAGAGAAAATGGGAATCAAGTGTAGATATAAAATGTAATCGAAAAAAATTTAAATTGAAAATGATAAGATTACTTACCATGTCAATGCAGATGATAAATATACATATGCCAACACTCTATCCCTACGTCCACACACACTCAAAATGACATTAGAAAATTATATATATACAACTTTTTACTATTTATAGAAATCATTTGCACTTACCCACTTAGTGATTTTTAGAGCTCTAGACTACTGTGACATTTTCACATGAGAGTACACTAAAAAATTATGAGAACTTTGAGGCAATGGCAACGTAACTAGTGATAGTGAATGAGGGTCATGATCAGGTAATTATTAGCATTTGTTGGTTTTTCCTAAAAAGTAGGAATTAATCAAAAATAGTTATAGGGAGGGTAAATTTTAATAATTTTATAGTGAAAATGACCATAAGGGGGTACCATGTAGGGTAAGTAATTTATTTGGTTAAATTTGATGCATTTTTGAGGTTTTTTCAAGTTTTTAGGCTTTGGGAGCGACTTCAAGTTTTTAGGTGGAATCACCACAATGCATAAAGTGGAGGTTGAACAAGTGGTATGGTCGTTAAAAAATTGTTGCTCAAGTAAATGAAAAATGTGCAACTACCATGGAAATTTACAAGCACCACTCTACTACAAGTGGCGGTTCTATAACCATCAAAAAAATTTTAAATTTTTACTAAGTATAGATTATTTTTGTTTTTACTTGTGTTTGAACTATTTTTGTGAGATTTTTATATGCCTATGAGGTTCTAATTTTCTCTTTTCTTAGTGTTTATGGATGTAGGGAACATACATTAGGTGGATTAGAGGCGAGAGTAGGATTGGTTTCCCATTTATTAGAGAGATTGACCCAGAAGAGAGTAACTTATTGGGGCGGGCCGGTATTTAGAGGATTTCATATACACAACTCATTATACCTGTGAGTATCTTACTTTGTGACTTATTAAGGTGATGAGATGTAGAAAAAAAAAAACTTTTGGATACTGCAGAGTTATAATTTAGTGGGTTATCACTTTTGAGGACATCTACCAGATATTTGGAGTTCTTTTCATTGGTAGGAGCCTAGCCTGAAGAGTGTTGGATCACCACCTAAGGCCGCGTAATTGGGCCACTTACTTGGGGGATGCACATGCACATGATACTAGTGTCAAGTATGGAGTTAGGTTGGTTTCAATTGACATCACACCTATCCCCACTCTAAGTAAAGCCATTGTTGGTATCTTGGCCTTGTGTTTGATCGGGGATAAGGGCAGAGACATGTTCTTATATTACAGGGCTCCCATTATACAAAGCATCGAGATGTATGGAATGGTTTTTTCTTGGGGAGTGGATATCTTAAGCACCACCTATCATAAATTTTACAAGGTTTTCTGACTAAGGGCTAATTCCATTAGCCACCCCACACTTTTTATGTCATGCGCTTATGAGAGGATGATCCCTACCATAAAGGAATAGGGATAACATATCCCATGGTGATCAGGGTAGTCATATGGGTGGACATGTCTTCACTTAGTGGCCCTTCACAGTTAGTTTCTTCATTTACATTAGAAAATATGGTATCCCAACCATATAAGGATATGATATGCCGGTGGGGTGAGGAGGTGACTACATTAATTACTTCCACCATGATGGTTTAGTTAGAAGACCGAAATAATAGAGTTAAGACCCATCGAGTACTTCAAGTATCTCGGTAGTTCAAAAATCCTTATTAGATGCCCTCCCATTTTTTTCCTAAATTCTACTGAGAGGGATATGGAAGTCGAGAGATGCTTAGATGGGTAAGATATAGTGGAAAACTGCCACACCTAGGATTCCCATTAGCTACACCAAAACCAGCTATTAGGGTAGAATTTAGACCATGGAAGATACTATAGATTGTGGTAGGCACGATACACACCTTGAGGAGGATGAGGTTAAAACCAACTCAATCTCGGAGAGGATACTGAGACTTTGAGTGGCAAGAAATTAGAGATGCCTCAATAGCTACTAGAACTAAGTCGAAACGCGAGAGGAGGATATGATACATAAAGAGGAGGAGGAATTAGTGAAATTAAAACTCGAGGAGGAGGTTAGAGTAGAGGAACATGTACTAGATCTCACACTAGCATGAGCACCAATATTTGATCCAAGATAGAATCCTGGAGATCAAGTGAGTAAAAATCTTTTCCCTTCTATTACTTCCTAGAATAGATGTTAGTAAGCTACCTTAAAAAATTGTCTTTTCAATTTTTTCAAACTCACTATCATTTATGAATTGTAACTAATGTGGATAAATGACAAGACCTTATTTACCATTTGCAAACTTAGAAATGTTCATGATCCCCATAGGGAAGACTCGAGAGGAGCTACTTGGTGACTCTAGATATCTAGCACTAGTTAGTCAACACATTGACATGTTTACTCCACTTGACATGACATGCCATAAGGAGTTGACTTGACTAAGGACAAATATTCCCATTCATGAGGATTGAGAGAGGCAGTGGTAAGCACACTCAAACAAGTGGAGCTACCAAGTACTAGTCACTCACCTAGACCATCTCACATACATTCACACCGATGTACACATGGAGGCTCTCATGCTACACCAACCCACTCTCATCGCAGAGATGTAGTAGGAGCCCTTGTCATGCCCCTTCATGGGGGTCTAGGAGGGAGAGATAGGCTTAGATTCTTTATTTATTTGAGGCATATTTTGACACGTATATCTATTTTTTGTATTTTGAGCTCTTAGAGAGCATTTTTACCACACTTACACTATAGTGTGACAACATTGTACATGAGAAACTTTATATATATATATATATATGGACATATTTTTGTTTTGAATTCCTTGTAAGAGTTGACTTTGTTATGGTTTATCATCATATGTACTCTTAGATGGTTTGGAATTTCTGATGTTTTTATGTTTTAGAATGTATGTTATGGATGATGATGTAATGTGGTAACAAAATGATTTTTATGCATATGACAATGAATTGTAACTTAGATACTTTATTTCTCAAGTAATATTTAGCATTTCTATTTCATTGGAAAAATGTGTTGAATGTGGTATGATGAAAATATGAACTCACTCCATTCTTAACTCCACACAACTAGTAGGATGCGAGGGATCATCACCGAGAGCCAAGAAGGATGTGAGTTATATGACTTGAAGAATGTGAATGTGAATGACAATCAAGAGAACACTTTGGCAAGGACCCACTAGAAACTTGCAAATCAACCCTAATCAAGATTAACTACACAATCAAATTAAATTCTTCTTGCAAGTTCATCTAGACTTAGATTCATGGATGGCCTATTGATTGACAAAATCTAGTTTTGAGGAATAATTCTCTCTTAACATACACATCTAGTTCATTTTCATTGATAAATTTTAGAATTTTTTTATTTTTTTTGAAACTCATGTTTTATTATTTTGACCCCCTACATATTTCCTCATGCTACTAGTAAGAAGCATGGGATCATCATTGAGGAAAAAACATAGGTGAGTAAGGGAGCATCCCTCCTTTCCCAATCTCATGCTATTAGTAAGAAGCATGGGCGCATCACCGAATATTGGTAGGGCCAAGAAGTGTAGTTTTATTTACAAATGAAATAATTTTGTGCTTATTGATTATTCATCCTTTTTTAATTGACTTTGAATTTTTATTTTAGGATGGAACATTTTCCTATAAATTAAAGCCAATGCAACCACTAGGATTAAGGTCTCACCCCAAAGGTTGAGATAGGTGAACAAATATTCCAGGTGAAATTTTAGAATGTTTCTGTCATAGAGAGATATTTTTAGGGAAATATTTGTCATCAAGAAGATTCTAGAGAAACTATGGGCAAGAAACACTTGAATTGGAAGAAACCATGAAGATAACTAAGTATACAAATCCTTGTAGAATCACTATCAATATTTTATCTCATGAATTGAAATGATGAGATAGATAGATTAGTTTGAATAAATGAAATGAATATTAACGAAATACAATTTGAAATATCATTAATGTTTAAAAGATGTAAAAGCTACTTGAAAAGTAAGTTTATTGTTTACAATTTCACACAGATAGTAATGATAATGACAAGACGGTATGAATGTAATAATGTACAATGTGGAAATGTAAATGACTATATATAAAATAATTTAAGGTGAAGTGAGTTGACGGACTCACCAAACTCCTCACCTCTAAAGTACATAGATGATACACACCATTCTTATAGTCTTCCATTACTTGGTATAGGCCTAACCATTTTGGTCTAAATTTCCTTCCTTTATCGACATTTTTGTCAATTCGGTTGTCTAACCTCAATATAAGGTCTCCTACTTGGATTTCTCATTTATATACTTTCTTATTATATTGGTGAAACATCCTATCAACATAGACCCGATGATGTTTCTCATCTTTGAGCCATTTTTCATCCAAGGTTTCTAATTCTTCCTATCACACTTTTCGATATGCATCTTCTTCAATAATTCCTTACGAGATACACACGAAGATTCGATAGTTATACCTCAAGTGGTAAGACCTCTTTGGCATCGAAGAATAGAGAAAAAGGGTTTCCCCTGTAGGTTTTCATACTAAGGTTTTATAAGCCACCAAGGATGGAAATAGCATTAAGTTCCTATCTCTGTTCTTCTCCTTAAATTTCTTAAGGAGTATGGACTTCAACATCTTATTCATAGTCTCATCATGTCCATTGGCTTGAGGGTAGTATAAAGAGGCTGTGTGATGAGATATCTTAAACTGTGTACACAAATCACACACCTCTTCATTCTTGAATGGGGTTCCATTATATGAGATAATGACCTATAGGAAACTTTACAAGAAAATATTTTTGTTTAGGATGAAATTTGTATTAGCGATCGAGTACCGTAGTTACAGGCATGGCCTCAACCCACTTTTTGAAATACTATGTGGTCATGATAATAAATTTGTGGCCATCTGAAGATGAGGGAGAAAATTTCCCTATCAAATCAATACCCCAAGTAGATAAAGTCATCGAACCTATGTTAGGATATGTATGGTTTGAGAAACATTTTGACACTTTTGGCACCTACGCACATACTCTACGACATCATGTTATAATGTGGGCCAAAAGTATCCCATTCGATGAATATTTTGAGCATTTGAATTCCCTCCAAATTTTCCACCACAAACTCCATTGTGGGCTTAAAAGAGAATCTTCTCCACTTCTTCTTCATCAACCTATCTTAACAATATGTCATCAAAGGCTCTACAATAGAGAACCTCTTCTATGATCACATACTTTGTGGCTATGATGCACAACCATAAAATTTGTTGCAAAATCACTCCTTCAAGTACAAACAATCTAGAATTTGATTTACTATGTCAATACACCATGAACATGAATCAATGGGAGGTTTTGCTTCTATATATAAAACACACTCATTAGGAAATCTAGATCAACTAGCTCTCTGTAGTCTATAGGATTATCCATCAACCAATCAGCGATGATTTATCCTTTGACAGATTTATGATTGATGAAGTGATTTCAAATGCCCCCATTAACATGATAAATCTACCATCCTTCTTAGATAAGGTTGTTTGAGTAAAAATGTTCACAATTTTTTTGATTTGATAATTACATGAATTTCTTAGTTAAGCATATCATATAGTTCCTTAACCTCTTAGTTGCAAAAATGATGGCCAAGCACTCTTTCTCCGCTTGAGTATATCGTGTTTTGTAGTCAAGGAGTGCGGCTGATGAAATAGATGGCCCACTTATGACCATCATCATCCTCTTTTGCTAACATGCATGTTATCGAGACATCAGTGGATAGAGAATACAAAATTAGGGGATGGTTGGCTTTTGGTGGCATGAGCGTAGGTGGGTGACATGAGAAAACACTTTATCGATTCAAAGGCTTTGTGACACTCGATTATCAGATTTTACAACATGTTTTCTTCAAAAATCCATTAATGGGATGAATAGTGTATGTGAGATCAGGGACAAATCTATGAATTTCCCAAGGTTTCCTAAGAAGGATCTAACGCTTGACTCATTCGTCGATGGGGTCATCTCTAAGATTACTCAAATATTTGTAGGAACTACATTGATGCCTTGAGATGAGATGATATAACCTAACAATTTACCATCCTTAACACCAAACACATACTTTTACATATTTAGGGTTACACCATATTTAATTAACCATGAGAGAATAATATGAAGAACTTTGGGATGATCACCTCATTTCTTATCTTTTTCCAGGAGGTCATCAACATATGTCTCCACAATATTATGAATGATATCATGGAAGATATATTTCATTTCTTATTGATACGTGGCTCTAGTGTTCTTCAGACTAAATGACATGATGACATAACAAAATGTCCCCAAGGAGTAGTGAAGGTAGTCTTAGTTTGATCCTCCTCAGAGATCCTTATTTGATTATACCTAGAAAATCCATCCATGAGAGACAATAACTCATAACCAATTGTCACATCAACAATGATGTCAATAGAAGGCAATGGGAAATCATCTTTGGGGAAAGATTTGTTAATATCCCTGAAGTCAATGCATATTCATATCTTCCCATTATTTTTAAAGACTGGGACAATGTTTGACAACCACATGGAGTATTCACTGGTTTAATAAACCCTACCTAAAGGAGTTTCATTACTTCCTCCTTAACCATCAAAGAAACCTTAGGTTTCATAGGTCTCAATTTCTGTTTTATGGGCTTTGCATTAAGTTTAGTAACTAGGTTATGAACTACCACATCAAGAGAAATACATGCCATCTCCTTGTAACTAAAATTAAAATATTTGGAATGCTCTTTAAGAAATTTTGTGTGCGCTTCTAATTCTTCATGTGTCAAAGACTAACCAAGGTTTAAAAATATAGGTTCATATTTCATTCAAATGTTAACATCAATGGTTCAATCAACTAAGGAAGAATTACCCTCTTCAAATTCAAGAGGAACTGGAGATATCTCTATTTCCTCTTCCTCAACTTCATATATTTAAAAATATTTTGATAAAGAAGGATTCATTATTATGTCTCCAAAGTAAGAAGAGGGATGAGGGCTGAGGGAAAATCCTTTCTTTTGATGTGCAAGATGGAGGTCATTGTATGTGTGGATTTATCCTAATATTTCCTCGTCATTCTCCATAAAATATAGTGTAACATGCTCATTTTTAGTCTCCACGTATGCTAAAATTACATTGCTAGGAATCTTACAAACCAAGGGTTTGGCTTAGACGAGAGATGATGAATTTTATTTCCTTTAAACCCTCATTAGGACAAAACCAAGAGGAAGAAGTGGCCATAGAATCAGAAATTTGGTTCTGCTCTCTTAGAATGGCTTCAATAGAAATAAAATTGAAATATTTACATAGTTTATGCACAATGAACTTGTAAAGTTATAGGTTTTGTCTCCGGTCTCATAAAATTACAAGACCTAGTTTGCAATAAGTTGTGAGTCACCTAGGACTCTGACATTGTGCACACCCATCCTCTTGGCTACAATGAGACCAAGAATTAAAGATTCATATTTTTTTTTATTTTTGTACATTTAAAATTCAATTTAAAAGAAAATGGCATAACTCTCCCTTCTGGAGAAGTGAGAATCACCCCTACCCAACACCATAGAGTAATTTTTCTCTGTTGTAGTTGAGACTAAAATAGTTTCCAGGAAAGACATGTGTTTCATCATTCTTTGAATCCTCTTCCTAAACCTCATATACCTCAACCATACAAAAACATCTCTAAGGTTTCTACTGGAAGAGAGGTTATCCCAAGAGCATGGCCTATGCCCAAAGAATAAAATGGGAGAATAATTGGCAAATAATTATCCAAGAGCTTCACAATCTCTTGCCATATTTTTGTTGAAGAAGTTTCAACTATGACAACCTTATTCTCATTAACATCAACCCCTTCAATTTCCTTGGGTGGCTCTAACTCGTTATTAACACAAGGTCGGTCATAGGAATTGACCCTCCTGAAGGGAGGGATTTTTAACTAGTTTTCTAGGATATCAAATTCTAAATGGACCCTAGGATTCTTATAAGGTTATCTAGGTGAATGTCGAAAGGTTTTGGATCCCCTTGAGCCACAAATACCTTCCCTAGATGAAGGAATCTAACTTCCTGAAACAAAGTAGAGGGAATGGCCTTCATCCTATGAATCCATGGCCTGACAAGGATCATATTATAGTTGGTTTCCCTATCTATAATATATAACTTGGTAAAAACATTCTAAGGTCCTAGAGTGATTGGGAAAACTATGGTCCTAATGGAAATATACTTAAGGCAAGTATAGCCTCTAAACATGTTTCTAGTTGGAGAGTAATTTGTTTCTCCATAGCCTATATTTTATAAGAAATAAAAAGGGACAATGTTAACCACATCTCCATCTTAAATCATAGCTCTCTTGACATAATTGTTATAGATTCATGCATGTTTAAGTATAATGTAGGATCACCTCTCTACACTAATGCAACATTTGTGGGCATCTTACCAATATAAAAAACAAACCTAGTGTCTCTCTCATGTTGGTCTAGAGGATAGATGTCAAAGTCTATATGGTTAATTTGGGCCTCTAGAGGAGGCATAAGGTGAACTAAGTGATGAAGGCCTAATGCTTATAACAAAGAAGATCGATGTTTTGGTTAGTGTTTAAGAAAATATAAGAAGGAAACATGAGAGAAGGTATTAGTTAGGTCTCAGTAATAAAATCATAACCCCAATTAGCTTGGGGACTATTAGTGAATTATCTTGCATTCAAAGGTTAAACAAGGAGAGGTGCGACATTTAGTCACGAGTGTGGGTAGTGGCATGGATTTCTAGTTCATTTTCCAACTTGACTAGACCTACAATCTTAGTCGGATTCGTTGGTCTAACAAGAGGAGAAAATCATGGGCGAGAGAAAATGATGCTTTGTGATCATTTGTGCATATAGGAATACCCTTGTTTACACCCTAGGGATTAACTTTCTCATTTTCTAGAAACTTTGGGAAAGGAAATCTATAGATCCCAATGGTAGCATTATGTCAAGAAATAGGTCTTTGTGTGAATATTTATTTTTGTTGGCTAAGAACATATCAATAAAGAAATTCCTTTGATCTGCTAGAAGACATTGTATGAACTTTTGTAATGCCTACAAGTCCAAACATCATGACCTATAACTCTATGGAATCCAAAATACAAGTTAGGATCATAATCCCTAGATATTTGATTATTATTTTGTTGTGGTCCGTAATTCCTATTATTGTTCGATTCAAGTTGTTGTAAATATAGTTAGAGGCCTTTGAACATGTTTTTGATATTTATTTGAGAATTGATTCGGGTATGGACTAGGTCCCTGGACCTGAACTTTCTTAATAGAGGACAAATAAAGTCAACCACATTGATATAAGTAGTGAGGTTATTATTCCTTTGGTTGTTTGTATTGGTGTTGTTGTTATTTACATTATTGGTGTTTAAAAATTAGGCTTCTTGGGTTGATCGGTCACACCATCCATTGTGACACCATAGTTCTTATTAAGGACATTGGGTCCTTGATTTTGGTTTAAACCATTTTGATAGTTGGAATTATTACGAGTGGGATTGACCAACCTACTATTTATAAAAGGAATGATAACTAGACGCATCATACCAAACCAAGAACACAAATGCTAATCAAACACCATGATCAATAAGATGAAAGTAATTCGTAGAATAACTTTACATAAACCTTTGCAAACAAATGAGCAGTAATATCATATATTATTATGGAACTCAATGCAATACAATGAGAATGGGCCTTTCTTAAATAGGAAAGGAATAACAATCTAAGAACTAGTCAAAGTTGCAGATCAAGCCATAAATCAAGGAAATAACTAGTCATCAAAGAACTAGTCAAGACCGTAGATTTAGAAGAGAACTAGAACATCAAGGATCTAGTCAATACCATAGATCAAGGAAAGAAATATACCTAATAACTAGATAATATCTCCTAATATCTAAATAAGATAAAAGAAATATCCACACACATAAGTGGGTGAGGATAAATAAAATAAAGGTAAAGTAAAGTACCTAGGTGAACATGAGCTAAGGTAAATACCTACTCTAACAGTTTAGGCCATAAGGCTTACATATGTTTCTATCACAACTTAGTCAATCCAAACGACACCCTCTAATACTTATTCGTATCTCGAAGAGGAAAATTTTAAATGTCCTCCTTGTTTCCTAGTTAAGAGAATGAAAGTAATAAATCAAAAACCTTTTCTTGTCCATGTTGGGAGCATGAATAGAAGGATATATGACTTACCATCACCTTTGAATGAAGTGGGCAAGTGGATGCATTGTGCTCTTTTTTTATATGTAGGAATTCTCTAATGCTTGTTCTTAATAACTTTTTAATGTCAAAAAATCCTTAATGAAATCATATACGAGTTTGCTTGAATGGATGGATAGAGGATTTAGTATTCTATAGTACCAATTGAGAGCAATCCTCTCAAGTGTCTTAGGAAATAATTTTTAACAACCGCATCCCGGGGGAGAGCTATCTAATAGTGGTGGCATATGGCTTTATAAGGAATTTGTATCTACCCCCTTAAAGTTGGGGATGTAAAAATGGTTGTGAAGGAATAAAACCTCATATAATGAAGTCTAGAGGTTATTTTAGGTACTCATAGTACATTCCCACTTGCATATGACTCGAGTATTGACTTTCTTGATGGTGAGCTAGAGGTGGAACTAGAGTTTGATATCGCACAACATAGGAATTAGTCAAGGCATAAGGAACCCTTTCTACCGAGTGTAAGATCTAAGAAATAATACACATCCTTATGAGGAGATTTGAAATACATGTGCACATAGGGAGGAACAACATTAGCATATGGGCTTACGGGTGCAAAACCAAGGAATCTTGTATTACCTAAAGAAGTGACATTTGAGAAGGCACTTCCAACTAGCCCTTATGTTGGATACATGTATGAAGGATGAGGGCTCATCACTAGTTTTCTTATCCTATAAGAAGGCATCCTAGGTTAGGATCACCCAAGTAGGTATGAGATGATGGTTGTTGATAAGCACTCATGGAAGGCATGTAGCCTTACTTTTGCATGTGATGGGAAGTATTGTTTGAACCTACAAATTGTGTAGGCTGCAAGGCTTGGGAAATTTATAATTCCTTAATTCTACCCACTAATGTTGAGATCACATCACTAGGTGAAGATGGTGTATTTTTTAGGCATGTTTTGGGTATTTTATGCTGCAAAGGTACATGATACCTCACTATAAATTGGTATTTTGTAAACCACCCCTCTTTAGGCATGTTTTATATTTTGCAAGGAGGGATGACATCATTATTCTAAACAAGATCATCATTATATCCTTTCATCCTATCTAAGGAATCATCTATGACATTAAGATGGTCACCACTTTGGGTGAGTAGTACCAGAATCTAATCATTTAGTGGTAGATAGGAAGAGAAGAAATTATATTACATGCTAATCGAGGTTTGTATAAGACCATGGGTAAAACCTCTATTCTCCCATGAATTTCATGTTATTGGAGTTATAGAAATTTGGTTGTGCACTCTAGTTAGGTTCGTTCTATTTCCTCAATCCTAACCATTTAAATAGTGTTAAAGCCTTGAGGAGGGGGCATGTGAGGAGATAACGGATTCTTTGAGTAATTATTAGCACACTTTGAAAAGAGGGTTATTGTTGCATATTGAATTGGTTGTAATATAATTCTATACCCAAGATGGGATTACCATATTCGACCGACATATTTGGGGGTGTATAAATACCCATAGAATAATGGGAGTGGAGAAGTATGGATGAAAGAAAAAAAAGAAAGGGATACCACAAGGAACTATTCATTCACATTGGGTTCACCAATTTTGTAAACTTGAGAATCAACGTGTGACTCCTAGAAGCACATGACCTCCCAAGGTCATTTTGGGAAAATCAAAATGAAGTGAATGGGATTGTAGTAGGATGAGTAAATAAGATGTATGAATAATAGATGGAAATAGAAACAAGAAATAAAGGCAAGTTAATGATCTCAATTGATAAAATGTGTATTTGTTTGTTGACGGAAATAAATGCCTTTCTTACTTACTCATGGGTGATTTTATAATCAAGAATGATTGTTGTATGCAAGTCACATTCAACATCAGTAGAACTGAATAAGAATCTACTTTGTTGTAGAACATGGGGAAGTTTCCTTCATATTCAAATTCCTCTCCAAAGAGGGTCATGAAGATATGATGAGAGATGGGGTAAGGAAAAACATCATATTTACCTATCTCATTTTCCCATAGCTCATCTATGGTATTTTCCTCATCGTTCAAAGAAATTATTTGTTGGATAATGCTTGTTGAGAATAGGGTAGTTCTAAAGATAAGATGACGTAAGCCTTGGTCAATGTCTATTAAGTAAGTATCTATATTTTATTGTGACATGGTTGGATCACATACTCTTTGTCTTGGTTATCTTGGACCCTAAATGGTCATGTGGGCACAAAGCAAGCAGCTAAGGAAACAAAAAGTCATGCATGAAACCAAAGGGGTGGCTAAAGCTAAGATTTGGTATCCTAGGCCACTATGGAAATGAGGGGGTTTTATTCATTCGAGTATAATTAATCTATATTCTTATCTTTGAATAAAAAAAGAAAAAAAGAAAAATTAAATATAGTCGATTCATCCCCCTTTAACTTAATAAAATCTAGTTACACCTATCTTATCAAAGAAACATAAAAGAAACTAGCTAATTTTTTTTGGTATTTTTGAACAAGATTTTGAATACAAAAAAATTAAATAAATGTAAACTACTTTTTAAAATATGTTTTTGGATTTTCATGTTTACTATAAATAAAATAAAGAAACCTACAAACAAATAAAATTATTTCTAAATTAAATTAAATCTACTTCTATGCTAAAATAAAATAAACAATGGAATAACCAGATGTGGATTTCCTCTATTTTTGAAAGTGAATCTTAATCTAATTAACCACAAATATTTTCCAATTTATAATTGTGGATTCTACAATTTCTTCTAATGCCTCAACTTAGAATCATAGGAAGAAATGAAGCTTCTCAGAAGTAATTTCTTCTTCCCCTGAGATTTCCTCGGTAAATCAGTGGACTACACAAAGAACTATCTTGTGAAGAAATGCAACAAGAGGCACAAACACAAAATATTCCTCAATATTCTTTCCCTTGAAGATCCCATGAGAGGATGTTTTCAATGGAATCTTTGATCGTGTACACATTTAAATATAATTAATAAATAAAATGGAATCTACAGGTGATTTTAAATGAAGAAATGAAGAAAATTTGAAATGAACTTCCTCTAAATCCTTTAATAGGAAAATACAAATGGATAACCCGAGATGGAAATATCAAAGAAGATACTTACAGGCAATGAATAATTTACAAATTCTACTTCCTTAAAAAAACTATTTATTTAACAAGAAATGTAAATTCTAGATTAAGGGAAAACTTTGAAGAAATTGAAATACACCCAAACCTGGAAATGTTTCGATGTGACAATATCTAGGTGTAGTTGTGTTTTTCTTTATCCCCTCAACTTCTTCTCCAGAGATTATTCCAATTGGTCCAGGAGATGTGCTAGTTGTGGAATAAAATAAAATAGCTAGAAGAGTGCTAGAGTAGACTGGTTATAGGTTGAATGGTAGAAAATGAAAGAAGAAGAGAAACAAAGAAAAGGTAGAGTTATTTGTGTATTTTTATATGATTTTAGAAGAGTAACAATTTAATCAAAATCAAGAATCTCCAAATAATGCTTTGAAAAAAAGCTTTGTTTTTATATAAAAATGGAATGGAAATGGTCTAACACACTTGGCAATCAAGAAGTGCTAGATCATCATAGGAAGGTATAATCAACATTCTAATAATAATAAGGATGAATAATTTTATACACGCATAACAAGCTCAAAATTAGGATAATTGGACAAGAAACGTGCAAGAATAGCACTTGGAATCTTGAAACACACATACAAAACTAGGAATTTAAGTATCGAGATAAATGCACATGGGACCAATGGTCTACACAAACTAGAGGTTAAAAACCACCACAACGCTTGCGTAACTCACCGCTGCTCTAGGAAGACCAATGATTATGCAACCACCACAATGGTTACATAACTTAAAGGTAAAATGCCAAGGAAAATTAACGAAAAAGGTTTGCGAAAGAAAGTAAAGATAAAAATTTGATAATTAAAGATGAATAAGTCACATAGGCATGGTGAAAATAAGGAAATGGTACCTAGAAATCATCATTTTATCTAGAAACAAAATTTATCATCATTGGGGATTTTTACTATTTTGACATTGTAGCACCGTGAAAATTTTGGTGTGTACATTTACCCTCTCGTAACTCCAAATGTCTTAACAATTCTTCAAGATTAACACCCTCTCAAGAATTAATGTTTGGTCCTATCAATATTGGGATCTCATCCTCCTCTTTAGATGTTATGAAGTGATTCATCCTCTCGCTATCTTGGTACAATATGTTGGCCCCTAGATTTCTTGACTTTTGTACCATATATCTCATTTTGTTTTCTAGGAGAAACTTTTCCATATTTACCTTAACCGGAATGGTTGTAGAAGATCAATTCATTTGGATTTTTCCTCTTATCTATCAATAGAAGCTTCTATTCAACAACATTCCAAATATAGATGGGATTTTTGCTACTAAGATAGTAATTTATACCCTCTTTTTTGAAAATTTTGAGAGAACCGCCTTACATGTTTGACCTTCCCTACAATTTGGACTTTTTTGACTCCATAAAGTAACAAGAGCTACTGACCTCTATTAAGGTGATTTTGAGGGCATTCATGACCTTCACATGCATTACATTGTCAAAGGAACTTGAATCTATTATGAAATTATTCAATCTATATTCTCCGACAAGAAGGGAGACATATAAAGGACCAATCTTATTATTCTTAGATGGACTAAAAGAAATCATGTTCTGTTTAGGAGGCATAGGTGATGCTAGTAGTATAACCTTAGGATTAGGGTTTTCAGAGTTGGATTTTTGGCTAACACGTTGGATAACATTGAAAAAGCTCTTGACTTTCTTTGGGTGTGTTTGTAAATATTCAATTTTAGAAATCTAAACTTTTTCTTATTTATGTGTTTGACATAATCAAATTGAGTAGATGTGGATGGGGTAAATTAAGGCACTACTTTTGAATTCAAGATAGTCTTGGAGAAGGGAGTATATGTTTGGGGAAAAGAGGTTCATTTTGAAGGTACATTAGAGGCTCTTGAAATAGTATATTTTGTAGGATCATAGTTAGTTTTAGAAGAAACATTGGAAGACTTACCTAGAGTAATATGTGACCTCTTTCTTGCTACAGAAGTAGGTTTCTCCAATGAAGACTCCATGGAGGTTAGAAGTGGAGATCCTCGACTGATTACTTTATTTTAAAGAGTCACCACAAGATGAACCTCAACCTTCTTCTTCACAGTAGTGGAGGAAGAATATCCTTCTTGAGACCGATAATACGTGAATACCACACATGATAAAATGCGTGCATCATCTTCATCACCTACAGAATACTCACAAAATCTGATTTGTGCATTTTTCTCAAACTTTTCAATCTCTAGGAAATCATTATGTTGAATTTATCATTAAAGCCTTTCTTCATCTTCTCAAGTTCTACAGTTTACATTGATATGTGGAGCATCCAAGGCAAGCCTTTGGGGTTCCCTGTAATCTAATTAGTTTTATGGCCTTGATGGAATTATCATTGGGAAAATTATCTCTTCAAATTTGTTACTTATTTTACCAAATTTGTAACATCAAATTATTTCTCTCATCTTTAGGATTTGGGTCTTTATCCTTCCTGAAGGATTCTTGATTTATACTGATAGGATGAGGTCATCTTCAACTTCAATGGACATTATTTGTGCTTGTGTGATATTCCTTGGTTGAACCCTATAGAGAAAGAATCCTACCTCCAACATTTGAGAATTTATGAATAATATTTTCATGTTTTCGTTAGAGGGCACAAAGTCTTCAAGAGGCATCCTTTTCAGCAACTTGTTATAATGAGCTACAAATTCTCTCATAGTCTCGTTATATTATTTCTTCATTTGTACAAACTGTTGTGTTAAGAGGTCCTCGCAGTCCTTGGTGGATTTTAATTTTTCATCAAAAAAGTTTTGATATCATCCCAACAAGTGATGGATCTATCTGGTAAAATGTAGAACCGTTCGATTCTTTGTCTTGTAGTGACTCCATAAATGAGTCTCACAACAACATTTGCATGTTTGATTCTAATAATCCCGCATGAAGTGATGAAAGTGGAGATGTTTTTTTCAAAAATTTATGTGCCATCACCTTTGAAATTTAGAGAAATTTTGTGGGAACTCATTTGTAGATCATGAAGAGGAGATATAAGATAAATTTGACCTTATTCCTTCCCCATGGAGCAATGGGTTGAGTTCTTTGTCTTTCTTCATCTGCCATTGTTTCTTCGCTTCATATTCTACAAATTCTTCTCCAAATTCTCCTTCTGATTCTTGTTATCCTTCACTACAAAATTCAATGTTCAATGGTGGGTGGAAGGTAGGGGAAATAAGAGGATTTGTAGGGGAGTATCAAAATGGGTTTGGATACGATTACTAGGTAAACCAATTGAAGAATCGAGATAGGGATGAAACTTGAGATAAATATTAGGGGTTTTATCGATATTTTCTTTTGGGTTTTGCAAATCCTCTAAAGATGGAATAACAACTCCTCTAAGCCTATTCATCCTAGTATATTTATTTTCATCTATCTTTGGGGAAAAATTATAATTGGAATAGTTTTGGGTTTGATTTGCACTTAGAATGAAACCATAGTCAAGGGACAAGAAAATCCCTCCTCTTTAATGGGATAGGTTACCTTATTAAAAGAGGGAAAAACCTATGTACAAATGAATAGTATTTCATTCAATGGTTGTTTCCGATATCTTGAAATGTGTTTTAAGCTTGGAAATTTATCAATACATGAGGATAGAAGACTTTGAAGAGAGGAGGGAGGCAGAAGAAGACAATACTTTTGGGGAAAAGAGATGGAAAAGAAAGCACTTATATGTATTGTGTAAATAAGATGTAGAATAGAACCATCGACATTTATAACAAGACACAATTCATAGAGTCAAAGTTCTGGAGATTGTACAAGCTATAACACAAAGTTTCCAAGCACACAAGGATTAGATGATTCTCAAATAAAAACCATAAGGAAAGAGAAAGCAAAAGAAAAAGGGAAAAACCTTTGTATTGATTTCTTCCAATTTGAAATTACATTTCAGAATAATCAAAATTCCAACCCCTTACAATGGCTTTGAAATCCCATGATATAGCTCACAAGAAATAGTTACAACTTCCTCAAGAAAGCAATAAATAGTTACAACTTACTCCAATCATCCACGCCCTTTTGAATTCTTGAAAACTAAAAAGAAACGTTAATGGCGAGAAAAAATAGTTTTTTAAATATACGGCCATTACATTATTTTACCAGTTAAAACATGGGCCATTCGATTTTCTTTACAACTTCAAATTTGGGCCACCCATGTGGGAGAAATTAATTGGAGTGGGCCTGTGGACACCTTTTGCATTTTTTTACCTTTTAAGCTACACAGTTGACATGTGGAGAGCTCACCGGTTCCTTCATACTTTTCCAATTCGGGTCTATTTCCTACTTGACCTATGTTGACCCCTAGACATGTGGAGGGATGGCACTCATTTGAGTTTTCATTTTGGAAACACCTCTTAAAAGCGTGCATCAAGCTGACACATGTCTCCTTCCACTAGTCTTGGACTTTTAAATGGCCAACTCTATCTCCTCATTAAATTTAACCACGTGGAAGGTAGGTGCTAATTGGAGATTGACACTTTGATTTCACTTTCAAAATAGCATCGTTAAGGCATGTGGTGGCTTCCGCCAACCCGCTCATACTTAGTCAATTTTAATAATCGGCTCTGTCCCTTTTGGACCTAGGACACATGGAGGACTGGCGAAAGTTTGAGAACTACCCCCATCTTTGACTCTTGAAGCTGCACCAATGAGGCACGTGGCGTTATCACTTTGAGCCTTCCATACTTATCTAATTTTAGCTTATTCTATCTTGATTTTGTACCTAGGACATGTGGAAAGCCTGCGCATATTTGAGGACTGTCCCTAGACCCCCCCCTAGAGTTGCACCTTTTGGACACATGGAGGCTTCGTTGAACCTTGAAATATGGCCAAACCACATCTAATCAAATATATTCACGTATTACCCATGGACTCTGGGGAAAAATTTAAAAAGGAAAATATTCTGTCATTCTCATTTGGGAAGAAAAAAAAAAGGAAGGAAAGGAACTTCACCATATACTTGACTTCTAAATTTTTCTCCACGAATAGGAAAATAAAAATAATTCCAAGGCTCGATGTGATTACATACTCTAGGCACTTATTCAAAATTTTCAAACTTGACTTCAAAAGAATGGAATTTTGGGGCTGACAACAACTGGCTCTTTCTGGGGATGACTTGGCTTGGAACAAAGACACAAGGCAAGATCAAGAACTATAGATAACTCTGGGGAAAAGAGGACCAATGCTTTATCCATTGGGAAAGGATTGAAGTAAAAAAAAAATACAAGGCAACACACACAAGATGGGAAAAGAAACAAAACAAACCAAAAGGGAAGAACAGAAATGAAAACAAAGGAACGACCCAAAACCAAAACACTGTACATAATATACAGAAGGACCACCTAGTCACCTAGGACTTGAACAACTTCAAATACTACCCACTATAAGGAAGTGGGAGAGGAGAACCATCCATGTAATCTAGATAAAAAGAGTTCTCTCTAGTAAAATGTTTGATTCTAAAAGGACCAAGCCAAAGAGAATCAAACTTACCATGGCTTCCTTATGGCTCATGTCTTTTGTCCCAAAGTAGCACAATGTCTCCTACATGGAAAAATCTGGGTTTGGCTTTCTTGTCAAACAAAGCCTTCACTTTCAACTGATGAGCTACTATTCTATCAACCACTTGCTATCTGTCCTCATCAAGCTTTTGAAGGTACAAAATTCTTTTATCCAAAGAGCTCTACCAAAACTTGAATCTTCAATGGTTTTCATCAAATGCAAGGATGGAAATTCCACCATGACTGGAAGTTGATCTTCCACACCATACACCACTTGGAAATGAGACATTCCAATTTCTCTCTTGGGTTTAATTCTATCATCCCAAAGTGCATCATATAGACTTTTATGCCAATTCCTCTCAGAATCATTTACAAGCTTTCTAACTATTCTTGCCAAGTTATTGTTTGTTGATTCTTCCTGTCCATTCCCTTGGGGGTAGTATTCTAAATAATGAGCAAGGTATATCCCATACCCATAGAAGAATTCCATCATCTCAAGAAGAAAATTTGGAAGCATTATCAGTCACAATTTTGTTTGGGATCCCAAACTTGATCAATATGTTCTCCTTAATGAAGTTGCAAACTACCTCGAAAGTAGTGCTCTTGACTGGGATGGCTTCCACCCACTTGGTGAAGTAATATATGGAAGTCAACACATGGTATTTCAGCACCAGAAGATGGGTTAAGAGTTCCAATGAAATCCAATCCCCACTGTTGAAATGGTTCTTTAATCACTACAGGCTTGAGAGGAAAAGAAACCAACTTAGGTCTTCCAAATTTTTTTGGCATGCTTCACATTTACCAACCCATTTTGATGCATCTCTGAATAGAGTGGGCCAATAATAACTAGCATGAAGTATTTTATGAGTTGTTACAGTAGAAAAGAAATGACCTCCACAAGCCTGGTCATGAAAAGAAGAGAACAACTTCTATTGTTTCTCCTTGTCTACACACTTCAAAAACCTTCCATCTATGCCTTATTTGAATAAATCATTCTCCCATAGCACATATTGTGTAGACCTTAGTTTGATAGCTCTCTTCTCTTTTACACTCAAGTGAGAAGGACACTCTCCATAGGTCAGAAAGTGAGAAATGTCAACATACCATACATCTTTCGAGTGAGGAACAAAATAATAGGGACATAAAGTTCATCTTTAGACAACTCCTTGGCAGCTCCTCAACAATTAGTTCACACATGTCCTTACCCCGAACCAAATTTGTTGCCTGATATCAAGATCATACTTTGCACCTTTCTACCCAATTACCTCTCTTGGTTCCAAATTCTTGCTTTGAGTAAGAATGGATTTGATTGTTATATCGAACTAGCACCATAGATTGAGAATTAAGGATGTAAAACCTAAACTGCTTGATAGCTTTGACAACTACAAAATCATGTTTCTTCATCATAGTGTACTTCAGCTCATGAGTTTTCAAGAAATAACTCATGAATGCAATTGGGAACTCATGATCTTCAACATTCTTCTAGGCTAACACAACAGCTAGGGTATTTTCAGTGGCATGATAATAGATAATGAAATCTTTGCTAAAGTCAGGGCACACAAGATTGGAGTCTTTGCAATAGCTTGTTTAATGTCCTCAAATGATTTCTTTCCTTTGGAGGACCAACCAATTTTTTGCTTCCCTTGCATCATATGAGCAATGCTCATAGTAAGTTCTACAAAATCGGGATGAATCTCCTTAGAAATTGATCTTACCAAAGAAAGAATGAACACCTTTCTTACTTGATGGGAGAGGAATTTGATGGATAGCCTAAACTATCTCTAGATCAATCTTGATCCCTTCCTTTGAAACAATGTGTCCCCACAACTTTCCTTACGTGACATAAAAACATAGAATTCTTAGGGTTTAAAGAAATTCCATCCTCTATACTTTTGTAATATTGTTTTAAGGTGTTGGAAGTGATATTTTCTTGCTTTAGAAAACATGGTCAAGTCATCCAAATACACAACAATGCATTTCCCTTTCAAACTACCAAAATCCAAGTCCATGGCCCTCTAGAAAGTAGCACCAACATTGATGAGACCAAATGGCATCCTCTTGTATGCAAAGGTGCCCCAAGGAGTAGTAAAGGTAGTCTTATGTTGATCTACAATATTCACCTCTACTTGATTGTACCTTGAGAATCCATCTAACATAGATAACATCTCGAGCCTGTAACAACTTGCAATACTTGGTCCATCATGGGGAGAGGATAATTTTCCTTCAAAGAACCTTGATTTAGATTTCTAAAGTCCACACAGATTCGGATCTCACCATTCTTCTTCCTGACAAGCATTATATTAGCAATCCACATTGAATGGTGGATGGGGAAGATGATCCTAGCCTTCAAAAGATTTTGTATTTCTTGGAAAATTGTATCAACTATCTTTGGATTATATTTCCTTTGCTTCTGTTTGAAGGGTTTGATCCTAGGCTTAAGAGGAATGAAATGTTGCATTTCTTTAGGCTAAAAATCCTTAAGATCATCATAAGAGTAAGCCAGAACATCAACATACCTTTTCAATATATTCACCACCTTATTTTTCTCTTCCTGAGTGCAACATTTTCCAATGTTGACCATTTTGGGATCATCAAGACTCCCAATATTCACTTTCTCAATCTCAGCAGATTATCAAGATCCTTGGGAAACTTTAGACTTCATATATCTATCATGTTTATCAAAAAGATCCTCCAAACTCACTAGCCCTTTAGGAATTTTGTTTCCTTTCAGCTTGATGCATCCATCTTGATCCATCTCTTCTTTGACACCCTCTTCATTTGATGACACACACTCTCTAAGTAGATTTTCACTTCCTTCAAAGTATAGCTGATCAAAATTGTCTTTGAGCTCCAAGAAAGAAAGAAAATGATGGTCAACATTAAAAACTTGCCAATTATTTGCATTGTCAGGCACACTAGGTCTATGGATCATCTCAATGGTGAATTTATCCTAAGGAAAATTAGGATGAGGAATCAACAAGGACCCAAAACAACTAGAGATTTAGCCCTAGTGTTCCTTTCCCTTGGCACAACTTCAATGAAAAAAGCACCAAGGAATTAGATGGAATCCCAAACCAGATTCCTATAGTGTTTCAACCTTATATTCTTTACTTGATAAAGGTCTCTAACTTGTTTTACAATTAGCTTGGCATCTCCATGAGCAAGAAGTTTCTTCACTCCCATTTCCTTCACCATGCTCAACCCAAGAATAAGGGCCTCATACTCAATAGTATTGTTGGTATTTTCAAACTGAAATTTGAAAGAGAAAGGATGAACCTTACCCCCAGGAGAAATAAGCACTACACAGCTCCAGAACTAGTTGAGGAATACTTCCATCAAACTGTAAAGTCCACACACCATTAGGATCAAACAAAACTTCCTTTGGCAGACTTGTCTCTTCTTGTGACATGATCATGTAGTTCCCATGCCTAATGTCTTCATATAGTATTTGTGCTTTAGGATCATCTGTCTTTTGAACAATATACTTTACTTGTTTCTTAGGAAACAACATCTTCAACTTCCCATTGACAGGGATCAAGGCATGTGACCAATCCATTTGGATCTCACCTCCAACATCTTTGAAAAGTTCCTACTTATGTAACATGTCATAGGAAGGAGGGATATCCAGCAACCAAAATGGTAGCCAAGACCTTCTCTCTAGTAAAAGCAAAAAAAGCTACTTGTGTATCCTTGATTCTCCCAACCAAAGGCATTTCTCTACTTTTCATGGAATAGCAAGAACCATAAGTGTGGGTTAAGGTTAGACCCAAGGCATGAGCCACTTTTATAGACATTACATTATAGATGGACCCAAATCAATGACACAATTACTAAGCTTATGGCCAGCTATGAGGAGAGTCACATAAAAGGGTTTGATCTTCTCATTGGGTGAAGTGACTGCAACCACAAGGCCGGGTTGAGGCGGAGAAGGAGTGGGAAAAAGACCTCTAGAACAATGGGCTAGGGTTTTAGATTTAGAATTTACAAAGTTAACCATTTTGGAAAAGGCTTTAGGATGGGTTTGATAGAACTCTACCTCAGAAATCTGAATCTTGGTCTTTTTAAGATGGTCTATAATGTCAAAATATCTAGATGTGGATGGGGAATCACTATTAGGAGTAGGAGGAGATTTTGATCTATAGCAACTTTATTGTTTATTGGACAAGAATCCTCATAAGTAGAAGTAGAGGGAGAAGGAATATCAAAGCTTACCTTTCGGGTGGAAGTAGTAGGAATAGGAGCTCCTCTTCTTGCAATCACCGGGATGGTGATGGGGTACTCCTTGGATATTTTTGCAGGTTGCACCACTTTTTTTCTTTTTTGGTCTTCTCCGGTCATAACAACATATGACTCATTGTTCATCTCATCCACTACATCATCATAGTCATATTCATCATCCACACCTTCAGTGATGAGGAAATGAACTCAAGAACCACCAGGATCCTCCAGTTCTTCATCATCTTCCTCTTCTTTTTCATCATAGAGCCCATTTTCTTCCTCATCATCAAGCTCAAGAACTTCACAAGCAACATTAACAAGCACCTTGAGGGGTGGACCTTCAATAGCCAACCTGGTTTGGGAAGAGGGCAAGTGGTTCCTAGGCTGAAATTTCTTCCTTGGAACATCTTGATATGGAGCATGCTGAGCCAATTGCTTCTTGATGGAAATGAGGTCATTAGCCAACTTTTGCACCAACTAATCTGCATTACCTCCAGGAGGAGAGGAAGAAGAAGATGCTTTGGATTTGAAAGACTCCCTTTTCAGCTTTCCAGACATGATCAAGTCATCTTCCACACTGATAGCCAATATCTAATCAACATCCAAAGTTGTAAGATTTTCTCTCCTCAAGGCATAGCTTACTTCTAACAATTGAGCATTCAAGAAGAAAAACTTCTATGAATCGGATCAACAAGCCTAGTATTTACTGGAATCTTGTTAATCAACTTGTTAAACTTGGCCACAAATTCTCTCATAGGCTCATGTGGCTCCTTCTTGATTTGAGAAATATGAGCTAGCAAAGCATGCACATCTTTAGTAAGTTTGAAACGCTGCTCAAATTCAGTCCTCATAGTAGTCCAATTGATGATGGTCCAGTAGGAAGATGGTAAAACCAATCTGCAACATTTTCTTACAAGGTCTTCAAAAATAGCCTAACAGAGACATCCTCATGTTCAACTCCAAGGACCCCACAAGCAACAATGAAGGTTGCAATGTGTTCATTAGGGTGTACTTTTCCATCACCTCTAAATTTGGGAAAATTCTTCCTATTACCCCTAGGTAACTCATGCAATGGTTGAGGAAGAGCTAGAGGCCCAACTCTTTGTCCCCAAGGCTGAGGTACTACCATCATTGGAAAGATTTATTGAAGTCGAACTGAAATACCAACAAGAATTAGGGCACAAAGATTAGGGCTAAGTTATGCTTTAAGAATACTACTACCAGAAGCTATGTCTTTAATGGAGGTGTGCTTATGGATGAGCTCTTCTAATTCTTCTTGTTAGAGGAAGTTGAAAATCTTGTTGATCTAAGAGTTGAAATTGGGGATCTTCAATTCCAAGAGCCCTTCTACCACAAGTATATCTTAGAGTTTCTAGATAAAATAAATGATCAAATTAGTTTTCTTTTTAGAAAGGGAATTTGTTAAATAAATTCCTCCCTAGCGGAGTCCCAAAAGCTGTTGGGTTTAGATTTGCACTTGGAATGAAACCACGGTCACGGGGACAAGCAAGTCCTCCTCTTTAATGGGAGAGGTTCCCTTATTGAAAGTAGGGAAAAACCAATGTAAAAATGCATAGTATTTCATTCGATGGTGGTTTCCGATATCTGAAATGTTTTTAAGCCTAGAAAGTTATCAATAAATGAGGATAGAAGACTTTGAAGAGAGGAGGAGAAGAAGAAGACAATACTTTTGGGGAAAAGAGATGACATATAAAACCCTTATATGTATTGTGTAAATAAGATATAATAGAACCATCACATGTTTATAATAGACACAATTCGTAGACTTAAATTTCTAGAGATTGTATAAACTAGAAACAAAAGTTTCCAAGCACGTAAGGATTAGATGATTCTCATAGATCAAAACTAGAAGGAAGAGAAAGTAGAAGAAAAAGGGAAAAACCTTGTATTGATTTCTTCAAATTTCAAATTACATTTTAGAATAATCAAAATTCCAAACCCTTATAATGGCTTAGAAAGCCCATGATATAGCTCTCGTAAGAAATGGTTATAACTTCCTCAAGAAAGAAAGAAATGCGTTACAACTTATTCCAATCATCCATGCCCTTTTGAATTCTTGAAAATGCAAAGAAACATTAATGGCAAAAAAATAGATTTTTAAATATACAACCGTTACATTATTTTACCAGTTAAAACATGGGCCATTTGATTTTCTTTTACAACTTCAAATTTGGGCCACCCACGTGGGATAAATTAATTAGAGCGGGCTGTGGATGACTTTACATTTTCACTTTTAAGTGAAATGACACGTGGAGAGCTCCATTGGTTCCTTCATACTTTTCCCGATTGAAGTTCTATTTCTGTTTGACCTATGTTGACCCCTAGACACATGGAGGGTTGGCGCTCATTTGAGTTTCCATTTTGAAAATGCCTCTTAAAAGTGCACCGAGATGACACATGTCTCCTTCCATTGACCAATCTTGGACTTTTCAATGGCCAACTCTATCTCCTCATTGACTTTAACCACATGGTGAGCTGGCACTACTTAGAGATTGACCCTTTGATTTCACTTTTGAAATGGTGCCATTAAGGCATGTGGTGGCTTCACCAACCCGCCCATACTTAGTCAATTTTAATGATGGCTATGTCCCTTTTGGACCTAGGACACATGGAGGACTGGTGCAAGTTTGAGAACTACCCCCATCTTTGAATCTTGAAGCTGTGCCGATGAGGCACGTGGCGCCATCCATTGAGCCTTCCATACTTAGCCAATTTTAGCTTATTATGTCTTCATTTTGTACTTGGGACATGGAAAGCTTACGCTTATTTGAGGACTATCCCTTGGACCATGCCCTAGAATTGTGCCATTTGGACACATGGAGGCTTTCGCTAAACCTTGAAATATGGCCAAACCGCATCCAATAAAATATATTCACGTATTACCATGGAAATGGGGAAAAATTTAATAGGAAAAATACTGTCATTCCTAACTACGGAAAAAAATAAAAAGGAATGAAAGTAACTTCACCATACACCAAACTTTCAAATTGTTCTCCATGAATAGGAAAACTACAAAAATTAATAGGTTGCACAGGTAAAACTAAACTCACAACTGCTTCCAATATTACATCCGGGAAGCACATAATTGTTATAACAATTATACATGTGAAAATAAAATACAAATATGGTTGATAAAACCATATAACAAAATACAACAATAATATGGTTTATAATATAACCATATAACAACATTATTTAATTAATAAAATTAATTAAATAATCAATTTATATTATGCATAATTAATTAACCTAACATTCCCCCCCTTAATTGTGCATTGTCTCAAGAGATGAGGAGAGGAACTCTCTGAACAACTCAAACTTGTCATGTGCAAGTGACTTTGTGAAGATATTTGCCTGTTGTTTAGTTGTTGGACAAAATTGAAGTTGGATGTTGTGCTTCAACACATGTTTGCATATGAAATGAACTTGTACTTCAATGTGCTTTGTTCTCTCATGAAAAAATGGATTGCGAACAAGTTTTGAGAACACCTTCATTGTCAACATACATGGTGGTTGGTTTGTCTGTGGTATTCCAAGTCCTTCTAGTATGTGACGTAGCCAAATCACTTCATCAGATAACTTCTCTTAGAGAACGATACTCGGCTTCCATGGAAGAGAGAGAAACAAAGTGTTGTTTCTTGCTTCCCCATGATATTGGTCTAGATCCCATAAAGAATACAAATCTAGAAGTGGATTTTATATCATCAATATTTCTGCATGATTTGAATCGAATATCTAGTCAAGAAGAAGTTTTCATTCTTCTTGTATTCTAGACCAAGATCCATTGATCCTTTGAGATATCTCAAAATGCACCTTGTTGCTTTCAATGACAAAACTTTGGGTTCCTGCATGAACTGGATAGATAGCTTACTACAAAGCTGATATCTGGTCTAGTGTAGGTCAGGTAAATGAGACTCCCAATCAACTACCGATAGAGAGTGGCACTTACCTTAGGAGATGGATCTGAATGAGATAACTGCAAATCTATTCTCCATGGGTGTAGCAATTGGTGTGTAATCCATCATCCTAAATTTCTTGAGTTTTCTTGGTATATTTCATCTGAGAAACAAAAATGTGATTCTCTTTTTGCCATACTTCCAATCCAAGACAATAATGCATCATCCGAGATCGGTCATGTGAATGATCGATTAAGATCTTTCTTCATTGCATCGATCATCCTCACTAAACTGCCAGTGATGACTAGATCATCGACATAGACAACAAACAATCACAATCTCCCCCTTGCTTTTTGAGGTAAAGATTGGGATCATATGGATTTCTAACAAATCCATGTTGTATGAGATGCTCATCAATCTTGATGTACCATGCCCGGGGTGCCTATTTGAGGCCATACAAGAGATTTCTTGAGTCTGCATACCTTTGCTTCTTGACCAGGTACTACATATCCCTCAGGTTGAGTCATGTAGACTTCTTCTTGTAAATATCCATTTAGGAAGGCACTTTTTACGTCCATCTGGTGGACTTTCCAGCCAAACTGTATGTAGCTAGAAAAGATCATTTGATTGTTTTGATCTTAGCTGTGGGAGAAAATGTCTCCTCGTAGTCAATGCCTTCTTTTTGTGCATACCCCTTTGCTACAAGTCTTGCTTTATACTTGTCCCTTTGTCCCATCTACTTTGTACTTTGTTTTAAATATCCATCTGCATCCAATGGGTTTCTTCCTGGTGGAAGATCGACAAGCTGCCAAGTGTTATTTTCATCATTGATTGATATTCAGAATCCATGGCATCTTTCCAAGCTTTTGATTGTAGGGCTTCCTGGACTATAGAGGGCTCATCAGATTCAATAACTCTACTCATCAAAGAAAATTTAACTTCTTCTCTTGCTTTATTGTGAGTCCTTGGTCCAGGGGTGGATGTATCAGTGGAGCATCCATTCTTGCATCTCGTAATGTGCTAGTACACCACTTGGGCATACGTTGAACTATTCCCATGGGTTGTGGTTCTATCTGATCAAACACCATCATCCCCATCATCACTTTCATCATCAGAGGAACATCAGCTTCATTTTTACAACTGGTGAAAAATCTACATCTGGTGAGTCTGGAGGGAGTCTCTATGCTTCCTTCTTCTCAAAAAACTCAACATCTCTGTTGGTGTAGACTTTTCTGGTCTTAGGATCCATCAATCTATACCCAAGAGTCTCTTCATTATACCCAATGAAGATGAGTTTTTGTGACTTCATGTCTAATTTCTTTATGTTCTGCTTGGGTATGTGCATGCTTGCTTTGCACCTGAATACTCTAAGGTGTGTAATAGATGGTTTCTATTTTGACCATGCTTCTTGTGGTGTTACTCCATCAAGAGAAACTATGGGCACTTTGTTCAACAAATACACTATTGTCTTTGTTGCTTCTTCAAGAATGTCTTTGTAAGTCTAGAATCATCGATCATGCATCGCACCATTTCCATGATAGTATGATTTCTTCTCTCAACAACACCATTTTGTTGTGTGTGTGTGGAGGAGGCATTTTCGATGAATCCCATGAGTTTGTAGGTAGTCTTTGAACTCATTATTGGTGAATTCCCCCTCGATCTGAGTGGAGAGTTCTGATGTGATGACCAGTTTCATTCTCAACTGCTACTTTGAACTTCTTGAAAGTTTCAAAAGCTTCACTTTTCTTGTGAAGACAAAAAATCCACATTTTCCTTGAATAGTCATCAACACATAGCATGAAGTACTGAAATCCAGAATGACTTGGTTGCATCGGACCAAAGATCGGTATGAACTAGATCAAGCTGACCATGAGCTGATATGTACTCTTCTGGAATGAAGCTCTGTGTTGTTTTCCTGCTAGGTAGTGAGGACACTTGTTTGTATCCTTCTGAAGAGATGGTAGCCCATGTACCATATTGCCGGTGAAGTGTCTCGAGATACTTGAAACTTACATGACCAAGTCTCGATGCCACAAACTATGTTGAGGTGGAGTTCTTAGCCACAAGTTCTTGATCATCTCTATGGACAAAATCAAGTTGGAACATGCGTCCCACATTAGAGGATTTTGCAACTATTTTTGAGCCTCTGTGATTTATCTCGAATCAAACATGTTTTCTTTCGGAATGACTATCAAAGTCAATTTTTAGATTTGTGATCAAGGAGTTGACTAACTGAAAGAAAATTCTTTGTCAACCCAGGGACATATAAGACATCTGATAGTCTATAGTTGCATGAACCAAGGGGTAGAGAAATGTTCCCAATCCCCTGAACTGTATATGAAGAATCATCTCCCAACGAAACATGATTTTTTGATGGTGTGTCCCTCATTGAAATAAACTAGTCTCTATGGCTGGTCATGTGTCAAGTGGCCCCTGAATCAACATACCAAACATCACTAGATGACGTGGATGGTTCACTTGATCGAGCAGTGAACAAGTAGTCTTCATTTTCTGATTGTTCTTGTTGCTCAACAATATTTCCTTGTTGATGGGGTCTTCTTTTCCAGTTCCCCTTTTTCTACCCTTGATTGTAGTTAGAATGTCCCTTGTGAGATTTTTGGAGGTCTAGAGTTCTTGATGAACCTTTCTTGTAAGTATTATACCAACAATCTTTTAGGTCATGTCCTCTTTTATAGATAGGACATTGCTTCTTCTATTGTCTATCCCCTTGATATTGATTTTGATTTTGGGACTTTTGATAGGAATTAGGTTTTCCTTTACCTTTTCCTTTCCATTTTTGATGTGAAGAAAGTGCATGTTCTTCTTCATCATCCTTATTGTGCATTACTTCCTCTTGTTGTAGTAAGTTTACCAATTTGTCAAAACTAACTGTCATATCTGACAAGTTTAGTGTTGTTACAAAAATATGGTATGAAGAAGGGAGTGCTCTCAGAACAATGGGAATGAGATCATCATCTTTGATTACTTCTCCTAGGGCTAGAAGTGAAGCCCTCAATTCTGTAACTCTTCTTAAGAAAGCTTCTATTTTTTCATTTTGCTTGAACTTCAATGTGTGTAACTGACTCTACAAATTTAGTATAACATTCTTGTTCTTGGCCTCGTATACTATGCTCAACTTATCCCATGCTTCTTTGGTTGTTTTGGCATCTTGAATGTGGGGTTACACATCATCGGACACTCAAACAAGATGATGAGTTTGGCCTTCTGATCTGCTTTATCAAACTGTCATTGTTGTGTTGTATCAGTAGTTGATCTGGTCAAAGTACCATTCACACAAGTAGGCAGATCTCTTCAAACTCAAGTTGTGTCTTGATTTTTGTCTTCCATGCAACATAGTTGTTTCCTCTAAGTAGTTGTGAATCTGGAAAAAAAAAATTTGGGGGCATTGGTGCCCATTTTTAGAGATCACTGATAGGGTTTGGCTCTTATCACTCTAGGTATAAGGTCTCCCAATATATATACCATCATTTTGATATACCAAACCTTTCTATATACGTGCCCTTCCGATATACCCGGTAGGTACGTGGAAGAAGCTCTCCTTTCTATATACCCGGTGGTACGTGAAAGAGGCGTTAACGTACGTGAAAGAATTCAATACGTGGTACCAAGAATACTTGAAAAGGGTCATGTGATTATTGACACCGGCTCAAAGAAATATCCTCATCATGCACGCGTAACTTCACTATATACTTGGATAATTTCTCAGTCTGGATTTATGTCATGTAATCATTCACAGATGGATGGGATGGCTCATAGTGTGTGCATTGTGACCTTATTACTCCCCATCGATTTAAAGGGTCGATGCCCAGACGACGTTGTTGCAGCTATATTAGGCATTAAGTGTAGTAGTAGTCATGATGGCTTTACCTGTAAGCACTTCCTAGAGGCACCGTATATACCGAAACGCTGCGAATGAGATCTAGGATCTCGTGAGTGTTTCAGAACCAATTTTTTTTTTGTTTTTTATTACAATTCTGCCAGTTTTTGATTAGTTACAAAGTTTGTAGTTGACTTATGGCAACCTACAAATTAGTACAATATATTGCAACATGTAATTACATTCAAAAATATGGAAAAATTGAATGGCAGGAAAAAAATTTTTTTTTTTTTATGGGCCCAGTGGCCTCCGAGCCCAAAATGACCCACTACCAAAAAAATTGCAAAAATATAGCTGAAAATGCAATTTTTGGATAGGCCTCCTTTAGCAAAAAATGTCCAGAATGAAAAAATAGGCTGAATGGGAAAATTTTTTTTTACCCTAAATTTAGGGTTTTTCCCGCTAAATATTTAGAGACCTATTTAGTTATAACTAAATGGTTTAGTAAGTTTTTCCACTAAATCCTCCTCTAGAGTTGGTGATTTCTCTAAATTTTCCTCCAAATTTCAAAATTGAAAAACTTGTTATGTTGGTGTGATTCGAACCATGCACCTCACACTTCTAAGTCCTTTCCTCTATCCACTTAGGCTCTATGAGCACTTGGTGTATGAAATGAACAAATTTTATATAAAGAAGATGAATTTTGAACTCACCTTTTAAAATGGTGACTTGGCAAGCGAGTTAGAGCTCCACGTGGATGCATGGTTGGAGGTGTATGCGGATTAGGTTTTCTCCATGCTCGAAAGGAGGATCGAGAATCCTCTTATCCCTTTAGGCTTTTGATAAACCCCGTTTTCTTTATTTCTCCATTGTTTAGCAAATGTCGTTGCTTTCTTTTTTTTTTTTGATTTGTTGTCCACGTTTTTTTTATTTCTTTCCATTGATATTTCTTTCCACCTTTTTTTGCTTTTTAGGTCTTAGATGGAGTGAGGGACATGAGGAGGGAGGAGGACAAGATGGTTCACTCTCCCATCACTTGTTTTGTTTTTTTTTATAGGTTATTTCTTTGGTAATGTGTTTGTGATGCAGGTGTAGACTCGGCTTGTTCGTCCTACTTTGAAGAAACTTTCAACAAAAAAAAATCAACCCAATATTTTTCTCGAATAATGAATGAATGATTGAAGTGAATGATCCAATACAAATCATAATTCTAGGATCTAGATCATGTAATGCAATCCGATTACACTCAACAACTCGTGTATGTAATGTAGGAGACCACCTTTGAATGAATGGGTCGACCTTTTGATGTGGGACGATATATAATCGGTGGGAGACTTTTTCAAGATCGGCTTGCCCCAATGTAACTTAGTGGTTGAATAACTCCAACAAAGCAACACTCTAAAGGTAAGTAATGATGAGATTCCTCTAAAAACTAGTAGTTTTCTATTTTAGAAGAGAATATAATATCCACTAATTTTAGTGGAGAAACCCCTAATGGGGAAAATTTTTTTTTTTAATTTTCTATTCCTATAGTAAATTTTTCCTAGTGTTGGGTGCACCAGTGCAAAAAAAAATTGTGTTCCAAACACCTAGAACGAACAGGAGGATGTGGGAGGTAGGGATGGGGTTGGGAGGTTACATGGAGGCAACACAAGGCTCTCTTAAAAGAAATTCTTCTGCAAACGCTTCTCCAAAACTCCTCTATCTTGCTTGCTCTCTCTTTCCACACCTTCATAGGATCACAAGTCCAGATTCTCACTCTGGTACCAAATGTAAATTGAAAAAGGGTGGAAGCCTGAATATCTTTATTAAACTCAATCAACCAAAAATACAATGGAGTGTTATAATTCTTATAGGAATTGAATAGCCATGTGTAGACAAAGAAATAGGTTGCACAGGTAAAACTAAACTCACAACTGCTTCCAATATTACATCGGGAAGCACATAATTGTTATAACAATTATAACAATTATACATGTGGAAATAAAAGACAAATATGGTTGATAAAACCATATAAAAAAATACAACAATAATATGGTTTATAATATAACCATATAACAACATTATTTAATTAATAAAATTAATTAAATAATCAATTTATATTATGCATAATTAATTAACCTAGGTGACAAAAATAGGAAAAGACATTGTGGAATATGAAGGGTCATTCATAGGGATCAACAATGGGTTTTTAGCAATGGTTTTCAATCAAGTATTTTTTTATTTTTCCAATTTTGGATTTTTATTTATTTTTGGTTATATTTTGGGTGCGAGGATATGCCAAGTCTGCCCCCAAGGTGGGCTGAAAAAAAAAAATTGGTGAGAAAAATTTTCAGGTGGAAAAATTGGTGGGTATCCACCAATGTTATGATAAAGTCCTTATTGTTATATCGGATTGATCCCTTTCTTTGTGCTTATTTTTTCTATTAGCCTTGTTCAAGGGTATAGTCCCTTTCAAAAAACTATTTCTAATAAAAAAATGATAATTAAATTATACAACTCCATTTATTATGTGTGAATGAAATGAAAATATGTGGTGGCCTTAGAGGTGGGGATCCAATAGGAACACTCCACTAAACTTGTGGTAAAAGATTACAATTTCTTGCAAGGGATGAATTTGTTGAGAGAGTAGGAAAGGGAGTGGGAAAAAAGAGGGGGGGATTAATATTGTAGGTAGAAAATTAGATTCCTATAACCATTAATCAAAATACTTCAAAACACATAGATGGAAAGAACACAACTTTTCTACTAGAAATAAGACAAGATAATATTAAGAACACAAATTTTCAAGTAATATTCTCATCAAAAAAGGAATAAACTCCTTTCTCTTTCATTGATGTTTTAAAAAAGTTGTACATAATAGGAAATGGAAGAACATAAAAGGAGGGAATTAGAAAAACACTATCTATATTTCTTCTTCACAAGTAGTAATCTCTCATGAGAATACAAAATTGACAACCCTTAATAATGATGGTATCATTACAATTTATATATTTTAATAAGGATCTTCACCTACCCCCATGTGACCTTTAATTTATCCCTCTAACATGTGACTTTTGATATTCCTAGAAGTGAAATTAAGTCCCCTTTTATTAATTAAGGGTGACTTATAAAAATGGTTATTAAATTCACCTTTAAATGAATAATATGAATGTTATGATTTCTCACAACAAAAAATTAGAAAGGGGGTAGAGAAGAGGAGGAAGAGTGAGGAGGGGGAAAGAAGAAATGATCAAAGGATGAAGATACCTCCATCATTGATGAAGATCCACCATGAATAATTTGAAGATGGTGATATTGACCTCTGATGACCTATACAACACTACTATACTGATGTGAAACTATAATGAATTTTACTTTGAACAATTTTCCATCACTGATGATGATCACAAGCTACTCCCAGACATCTTGGACTGCCAAATGAGTGTTTAAAAAAATTGTCCCAAGACCTCCCAAAGTGATCTTGAGATGAAAAAAAACCTCATTCTTGATGATGCATTCCTGATCTCATGGTGAGAGTGAGGATCACTCTCTTGTTCCTTAGGATTTCACATTTTTCTTAACACCTACATCCTTGTTCTACACATTGTGTTGTAAGATGATATTTCCAAAACCCTTATGAAGTTATCATTTCTCTGTTTGAATCATGAGGCCATGTACTACACTCCTCTGGAGATTCCAAAAGGAGGAAAGATGAGTGAAAATGGAGTCATATATACCTTTTCTGGACCCAAATGAAGACTTTCTATTTTTAGCAGATAAGACCAAGACTTGCTATTTTGGGATATATCATCCATTTTTCTCCAATATGATTATTTGAATCATATAGCAAACTCCATCTTCCTTTTTTGATGATATGTTTCTATTCTTAACAATTTTATCATTTTAGTATGTTATATTTTGACGACCTACTAATTTGGGAAAATTGCCATTTTCCCAGTTTTCTGCTTAGCACCGTTTATAAATGTCTTAGATGATTCAAACTTTTAATTCAAGGGACTTACTATTTTTAGCATGTGGAGAAGAATAGAATATTATATTTTTATTAAGTGTAAAAAATGACCTCGATTTATGATGAGAAAAATATTTATAGATTCAGCTCTTAGTCGCGATCTCATGTTGCAAATTTCACTATGTTTCGCTCACTGGAATGCTTGCAAATAAAAATATTTTTTTCCTAGTGAGAGATTCAAGCACGAGATACCATAATAGCCATTAATGGAGTCACTAATATTTTAAAACTATTCTTTCCCACCTTAGATTGTGATGAAACCAAATTCATTGGGTTAGGTTTTTCTTGGAACTTCGCTCATAGTTTCAACTTAATTAGTCTCGCAAAGTGATGGGAAATTGAAGGAACGAAAGAAAGTGAAAAAAAGAGGGGTTTTTTCCATTAAATATCTAGGGAATCACTTGAAATTCTGAAAATTTCTTCTTGGAGGCCTCTGAAAATGAATAATTTTACCAAAACTCTCACTTGATACATGCACTCGATTGTGAGATATGAGTGTTTCACGTTTTTTATCATAAAGTTAATTTAGCAAAGAAAGGACATAGTGTCTAAAATAATTACAGGTTTAATGGAGGTTTTGTAGAAATGTACCATGGAAATAAGAAGCAGCAATGGATAAATGATGAATGGCAATGTCTTTTTATAACATTCCTTGAGAATTGAGTTTTCTCTCACGGACGATTAAGAAAGCGATACGACACTTGAGATTTTCCAATTTTTAATTTTTAAAATATTCATGAGGTTGAGTGAAATTTTGTATCCCAAATTTCCCAAGTGGATGGGAGATTTTTGTAGTAATATGCAACTCACCCTTATCTTGACAAGTGGATGAGGATTTTTGGTGGAGGAGAGAGAAAGAATGAGCGGAAAGCACTGGGGCTGAAAGCGGGTCACGTGGATGACCAAACTAAGGGTTGGGCTTGGACACATTTTTGTGTCCCAAATTTCCCAATGGTATGGGATAAAGGTTCAATAAAATTCACTATTATCTAGTGATGAAAAGTGGTGGATGTTAATTTGTGGATGTAGAGAGGAGAGGGGGCTGAAAAAGGCCTACGGAGAACTTTTTGGATCACATGAAGGATCAAGGGCCTAGTTGGGAATGGGGAAATTTTTGTGTCCTTAATTTCTAAAGGGGATGGAATATAAGGTGCAAGAAAAGGTTCCTCATCCTAGAGTTGACAAGTGGCATTGTGGGATTCAAGACAAAGAGTGTTTAACATTGGTATAAGGGGGCTTAATTGGCGTATTTGATTTGTGCACGTGTCGGATGGGGATTGGGGAAGAGTCTATCTTGGGGATGGGAGAATTTTTTATGTTCATTTTGTCCTAAAGCATACCTTAAAGGATGGTAAATTCAAAGGTACATATACATTGCACTTAAACACATTTTGAGAGTGACATGTCCATTCTTCATTTAATCCCCTAAACAAAGGCTAAGTCCTGCTAAAAAAAAAGCATACCTTAGAGTGTAACTTGAAATCAACTTCTTAGGGATATCCTGTACTTCTTACAAACTCCTTCACCCTCCAAGCATTCTAAAGGAAATTTTTTTTTAGAACTTATTTATATGAAATTTACTAAAAACACAATTTTAATAAGGATGGGATGGGTCTTATGCCTTCATTCTTCATTTAATCCCCTAAAATAGGACTTTTTTCTTAGGATCATGGGTTGTGCATGCTAAAAATAATATGTAGTTGGAAGAATTATTTGTGCAACACCCACCTTTGCTTGAAAAATGAAAACAACCATCAATTATATATTTGAAATAAATTTCTAAAAAGGTTTCATGTTTCTCGTTTAAAATCCAACTTCTTAGAGGAGGGAGATCCTAAAATCACTTCCCAAAGCTAAGAAGGTTAAATGGCATGGTTCTAACTATTTTTGTATTTTTGTAATTCATAAATGTTACAGAAAAAAATTATTGTTACATTTTGTGTAGTATCATTAAATTCCTTTATGCATGACCCTCATGAGATCCCAAATTTTACTAAACTTGTCATTTGTAGCTAAACCTATGAAATTTTCCAAAATCTATATAAGTTGTAAAAATGTTTATATCTCCCCGATTACATACTACTGTGATATTTGATGAATCCTAATTTGGGGCCTACAAAATAATATTTCTACTCCAAGTGTCGCTAAAAAAACCTCCTGGGGTGTGAATCATTTTTAGAAAGGCTAAAATAGCCATTATGTAAAAAAGTCCTCTTGAAGAAAAGTCTCTCTTGAAGGGTATCGTCTCAAAGCACTTAAATGAACTATTATTTTTCCTAAATCACCTATAGGACATACTCTCAAAGAAGATGGACTTACTTAATTTGTTTAAGCTAACACATACACACAAGACAAGGCACTTGTATAAAGGACTAGGACAAGATGTTGACCCTAAAGTAAATTAAAAATCATGATTTACCATGATTAGTGAACATGTTATGTGCTTATAAATACTTATCTGATCAACCCATGTCGTAAGTTTGAACCTTTGAGTTTGAATCCTTTTCTCTTCAAAAATAGGGGTGTAATCTTAACATGGAATTCCCTTAGTTGTGAAAACTTTTGTGAATTAAGTATAATTGTTTTCTCTAGTTTTACCTATTTGTATGGTGTAGCCCTCTTTTGGGTGTTAAATAAAATTAGTCAAAGGTGGACCTCTCATGAGATTTAGGGTGAAATACATGCTTTAAGGTATGTGTGACCAATGAGAAGGGTAGTGGCTAGAAGGTAATAGGGTATATGAAATTATAATTGAATTTCTTGTAACATGCATCTAATACTGAATTACCATAGAATAATCCAAACTTGGTTAAGTGTGAAAACATACTCCTTAGGACCTTGTTGACTAAATAAATGACAAACATAATATAAACCTTAGTTTTTCTCAAAGGAAATCTATATGAAGTCAATTTACATACACAAGGAAATAACATATTCACCATACCTCTCATCACGATTTAAAAAATAATATTAAATGAATAAAAGTGTTAAGAGGAATTGGAGACTTACCCCATTCAAATCAATGGGAATCATCTTTTCATATCATGAACTATGAAAATTAAGTATGTAGGTTAAGTAATTATAATTCATAGTTTAAATAACTCAAAAAAAAAAAAATGAAAAAGAAGGTAACCTTAGTCTTTAAATGCTACTATGATAAGAAGAAAATTTTCCACTCTTGACCTATTAGACTTCCTTTTATTTCATGTGAATCTCCCTTACCACAACATGGGTAAATTACAAAACTAATTAAACATGATCCTTAAATGAATCCTTACAACAAGAACTAGTATACTCATGTGTGCTAAAATGTTCCTAATAATGATCATGTTATATAATTTATCTGTGACAAGTGAAATGAAAAAAATAAATTGGAACCATCATAGGTGAAATTCTAAAATAAAGAATTTCCATCTTGATTAAAGAGGAATAAAATTATACATGTTAGGATATTTTCAAATAAGAAAGGTCAATAATGGAATATGACTATCATAAATATGTAAACCAAGAAAATGTCATGTCGTAGATAGTGCTTATGCATGAGTTTGTTCTATAGTGAATCATGATTTTTACTTTTCATTTGGGGAAAATGTGGCTTGATGTGAATCATGTGTTTCCATGTAATATATGTGGCTTTAGTGTTGTATAAATGTCATAGTGATTTAAATTTATCATGGGTGATCTAGTGTGGTGTTGGGTATCAAGTAATATAGTTCAAAAAAAAAAGAATCCAGTATTTTTGTTGTTGTATTTGTGTGTAAAGATTATGGGTGTACAATAGTGTTGTGTGTGATACCCTTCATTTTTGAGTTCCATAAACTATTTTACAAATCCCTTTAGTATAAATTTAGAGAATATTGTTTATTAGATTCGATATTTTTAAATATTTTTATATGAATATCTAATTTTTTAATAATTTTGAAGTGAACACATCCGAAAATGAAATATTTGTGCATACACCCCTTAATTTTGAGAAAAATGGTTGAAAATAAATTTATTTTAAGTCTATGTAGAATGGAGTGTAGATTGTGTCAATTAATTTTTTTGAAATTTGGATGAGTGAATTATAAATTATGTATAAAAATGATACATGTTTGGTGAGAAAAGAAGGAACTAGTTAAATAAATTAAAGATGAAAATCTTAAACTAATAGGATTTTAGAAAGAAATACATCGACATAAATGTAAAATAGAGCTTGACATTGTAGTCATGTTTTTTTTGGAATATTGTCTTATAACACATGAGAAATTAGGGTGTACATTTGAGATTGTTATGTTTTATGTAAAATACAGATTTAGTCACGGCTTATACATTCCAACCCTTAGGCTTAGATATCCTAGCCAAATCCAAGGATAAGGATTGAAAATATCAATCTAAAAAGAGAAAATGTGCTCATATTATAATGTGAGTGTGTTATAACATATTGTAGAAGTGCCATGGATATGCGGGTTTGAAGAATGCATAGGTAAATGATGTGAGTTTTCAATTGTTCCAAGACAAAAAAATTGCACATACAAGACTATAAATTATGAAATTACAAGAGAGATGATTGCAATAATGCGAAATATCAACAACTCAATATGATTAAATAGAATAATGATAAATATGTACATTTAGGAGGTGAATGTGTAATATCCTCCTAGAATCATGGCAAATCCAGTTAGAATAGTGGTAACCAACACCTAAAATAGTGTAGTCAAATGGTAAGCTATATGATAGAAAAGTGACAGGTGAGCATGAGAATCATCAAGCAGCCTTTCTCCATACCCGACCTCCGAGGTCGTGCCAAGACAGCCGGTGAAATATAATATATGTGGATGTGGACAAATTAGTTGGGAAATCCTATATCCTCGATATGCAATAATAGGATATGAATCCAAAGCAAAGAAGGCTCTTCTAACTTAAACTGGTGTTATGGATCGGTTTAACACTATAACTATTCGGAGGCTCCAATCAATGTCGAGCTCTATCGAGATCCTATTTGTTGGTTGTTGGATTCGTGGAAAGTGACCTGTAGGTGCTTCGTATATATTTCCAAATAGGGTCATGAAAGTGGTAGTGAGAGGTGTAGTGGATTTATAGGAAACTATGGATGGTTTTTTGGTCTGACCCAGAAAATATTGGCTTGATCGGTTTCTACGTTCAACACAAAAAGTTGTGTGATGATATCTGGTGGGAGTGGTGAGGATCTAAATACTAGTGTATGTAAACTGGTGTCGATGTTTAATTGGAATTAGCAGGCCCGTTGGGTTGTGGGACCTAGGGATCACAACCATGAGTTTGTGGTTGTTGAGGACCTTTTATGGTCATGTGAAGAATCAATCTCTTCTTCGACTATCTAGTAGTCATAAGCTTTTTCAGCCTCTATGTTTAATATTAGGAGTTGTGCGATCTTCTCGGAATACCTCACGGGTGTCCTAGCAACTTGTATGCGTAGGCTTGTGTCTATGTCAATGAGAAGGTCTCTGCGTCTGGTTGTGGAACTAATGGATCACAACCGAATGTTTTCTCTCTTTGGGTTCTTGTATGGTCATATGGACATCCTATCAAGGCAATCTATAGTTGGGTTGATTTGACCAGAATTTGTATGCTTTGTCGTCTTTGATGTTTAATTTTCTCAATTGCTCACTAATTTCTTGTGGGTTTGTTGTTGTTTGGAAGACGTGGATCCTAAGACCTTGATCTATATCCACTAATGCCGTGTAGAGATTGGCTGAGGGTATCATTGGTTGAATATGTAATCCATGGGCTCTCTTGGTCCCGTAATAGTCATGCAAGAAATAACCAAACTTAAATAAATGAAGTAAACTAATTATGAAAATGAATCTACTATGCTTGTTCTTTTTGTATTTTAGAGATATAAACTTGAATGATTTTAAAGAGCAACTAATCTAATAAATTTAGATAACAAGTAACTAATCTAAGAATAAAGCTAAAACAAGCAAGGTAGCCAGATGTAGCTATTTTTTTCTTGTGCACTTGTGAGTTGATACAAATATAAATATCTAACTAATTTGATTGAAAGACCTCCAATCTTACCTCAGAAGTGAGAAACAAATCATAGCTTCTCAGAAGCTATCATTCCCCATAGCTTCCCCAGTAATATTGAAAGTGAAGCTTAACTAGAAATGAAATGATTCACTACTCTATTTGATATATTGTAACTACAACTTTGACAATTCAAACCTAGAGTCTGCAGAAAGAGAGGAAAATCCGGTTGTATCGTAGCTTGTCCCCTCAGTGTGATTTCTTTGTTCCTTTGTGTTCTCGTGAATCTAGAAAGGTGAGAATGTGATAGTGTGAAAATAGGAGAAGATATTTGAACAGTGGCAGCTTGGAGGTAAACCAAATGGAATGCAAGTAGGAGAGAGATAGAGTGCAAGAGAACAGAGCTTGGCTATGTGATTCCTAGCAGGATTGTTGTAGGGATACGAAAAGACACACCTAAAATTCTAGGACCTATTCTTCCTGTGATGAAACAAAACCTATAACTCTAAGTAGAACCAAGATTCAAATGAACTTAATCTAGAACTGATGTTGTATTATGCTAAGCCAGTTGTTTGGAGAACAACAATGGAACAAAATGAAACTAGAGAGATCAAGTGATCTCTAAACTAAAAAAATGAGGAGCCTTGAACTGAGAGGCTGAGAACTTATGCTAAGTCTAAACCTGTTGAGACTTATTGAGGAACTTCCAAATACATTGAATAATAAAACATAGAGAGAGAGGGGCCATTTGCTTGTAAACAAGCTCAAGTATTTATAGCATTCTTACTCACCAGAAGGCAAGTCAAATTGCCATGCTTTATCATTAAAATGGAGGACTACTATTACAAAGTGGCTGGAAACTCTAAACAAAGTAGAAGTGGTTGAGAGTTGCAAGTGCAACTTGATTTTTCATGTTGTTGAGTGTGGAAGGTTCTGGAAAGTGTGGGAAAAGTGGATAGCCACCGCCATGCCCTATGCAGGGTGGTGGTTATAGGACCACCGCCTATGTCTGGTGGTGGTGGCGATCACGGGACCGCCGCCTTGGGGGGCGGGTCTATAACTAAAGACCAAAATGCAAGGAAAAGGGGGTAGGGGTTAGAATAAAGCATGCAAAGGTTGGATAAGGAATTTTAGGATGCAAATGTATACTCGGATGAGCTTTTCTAGATTTCGAACACCTTGCGAAGAGATCTGAATCATCATTGGGGTTTTCGTAACCTCTTTTCGACGATAGTAATACATATAATTTTGGGTACGTACATATTGCCCCCTCGGAGAAGCATTTTAGCCATGAAGAGGCATAAAATGCGGTGGGTCAGTATGGCGGTCCCGAAATGGGGAGTTAGAAGCTATACCTGACATGCCCGTGTGTCGCAATGTCACCATCCAAATTCCGCTATCTACAAAATGAAAAGGGGACTCAAGTGTAGATAGATAAAATAAATTGAAAAATAAATACTAAATTAAAATGAAAATGAGGACTCACCATTTTGTGTGGGGATAAGAACTTACCTCTCTTGGTGCTCAACTCTACGTAAGAACACTCAAAACAAGATTAGAATATATATATATATATATATAATGAGCTCATTTTACTATTCATTTGTGCGTATCGATTTGGTAATTTTTGAGCTCTGGGACCCATGGTAACCATTTTTGATGAGAGTATAGTCAAAACGTTCATTGTGAGATCGTGATCATGCCTCGAGAGTAGGAGATCGACCCCGTGAAGTCTCAAGTTAGTTTTCTCAATTTATCATTTTTGAACCTAAAATATAGAAATGTTGAAATCTTTGTCTTGGGGGATCATTTTTAAAATGTTAGTGTTAAATGAGTCTCTAGGGGGGTGCCCATAGGGTAGGTTTTTATTTTGTCAAAAATGATGTATTTTTTGTTGTTTTAAGCATTTTTAGGGCTTTAGGGGCATTCATTCGATTCGGGATAGGACCACCGCCCTGCACAAAGTGGCTCATGGGACCCGCCGCCTGTGATGGTGAGTGGATGGTGGTGGGGGTCACAGACCGCCACCTCAGAAGGTGGAGGTCATGGAACCACCCGCCTGCTACATGCAGGCGTGGCGGTTCTAAACAAAAAAAAAAGATGTATAAATTAATTGTTTTTGCATTTTTGACATTTTCTATGTTTTTGATGAGCTTTCTATGTTGGATTATGTTACTAACTTTCTATTTTTCTCTATTTTGGGTGGATGCAGAAGGAGGAGGAGTATATACGGTGGAGTAGAGAGAGGGAGTGTGATTGGCTCCCAAGTAGTGTTAGACTCATGCGACCCAGACAGAGTGAGACACTCTGAGAGGGCCGGTATTTTGAGGATTTCATAGGTTCCTCATGTTGCTCTGCCAGTCACATATTGTGTGACTTATTCTCATATTGGGATGTAGACCGGAATACCTTCCGAGTTACTAGGTGTTAGGGGTGAGTGGACTATCACCCTGGAGGATGTTTATCGTCGCATACTTGGGGTTCGATTCTTGGGAGGGTTGTCTCTTAAGACAATAGGATCCAGGTCCCAGATGGTTAAGTGGGCTACATATATGGGAGATGTTGTTGTCTCCTTTGGTTGAAGAAGGGGGTGAAGGTCCATTATTGTTGTTGCTGCTCCTATCCCCACCATCCGTAAGGCCATTATGGGTATCCTGGCCTCACGGTTGATTGGGGATAAGGGAGGAGATACTCTATTATACTGTTGGTCTCCCGTGATTACATAGATTGAGGCTCATGGCATGTATTTATGCTTGGGGAGTAGACATTCTTGGGACCACCTATCATGACTTATATAGGGTGGTCAAGTTACAAGGGTAGTCTTTGAGTCACCCTACTCTAGTTATGAGTTGGGTGTATGAGCGTATCATTCCCTATGGGAGGGGTGTACTAGCAGAGGATCGGGGCTGTCAGGGCAGCGAGGTGGATGGGGATGATAGTACTCAGGATGCCACATCAGCCAGTGGCTTCACTGACTACTTGCAGACATGGAGGCCACTCCTTATCAGGCCATGGTAGGACTATGGGGAGAGGAGACACATACATTGATTCCTGCTCTACTATCAGGTCAGTTGGTAGATAGGATAGGGAGGTTGGAGACCCACCCATTTGATAGAGTCCCTCAGCAGTTTGGCCTCCCCTATGTTGATATGCTTCCTCCAGTGGGGCCAGTGTATAGGTCTATTCGTGAGGCGGGGAGGTCCTAGAGGAGGCCGAGGTTGGACCATGGTTACTCTGGAGTTCCTATTGTAGTTAGGTGGGTGGTTCGTGCTCGAGGGGCAGCCGGTGCTCCTCGAGCACCCTTACTTCAGATCGGGGCTGCTCCTGCTCATAGTGGAGAGGGAGATGAGCCCATTGATGTGGACTCAGACTCTGAGGAGTTCACAGGAGAGGAGACTGAGGAGGAGATGATGGGAGAGGGGATTGGAGGTGAGGTCGGTGGGATGGATGAGGAGGATGATAGTGATTCTGAGTGGCATGACACTCAGGATATCTTTGAGGGTGGAGAGGGTGGAGGTGAGTGTAGAGAAGGAGACCTTGGTCTCAGAGAGATTGCCTCACCAGGGCACTGAGGGAGATGATGAGTCCGTGGCGGGACGTCATTTCATTCTAGATTTTGGGAGGCTCTGTCATAATCGGTAGCAACGTCAGTGGTAGGTGCAGATCCTAGAGACCCCACCTGGATGCCTGGAGATCCGAGTGAGTTACTACTCTTCTCTCGACTCTGTTAGTTAGAGATGTTAGTTGATATTTCTTTTTTTTGTTGTTTTGCTTTTTTTTGATTTCATTTTTGGTGATTTTCTAACTTGTTATTTCTCTTTTTATTTGTAGTGACTACTGAAGGATGGTGGGATTTGATTCACGAGTGTGTGTGTGGATACCCTATTGCTCCCCTCGGGGAAGACTCGGGCTCTGAGCTTCTTGCGAGGACGTTGGAGAGCCTTGATGCGGTCAGTGAGACATATTGATGTGTTTTCCCCTGTCTGGAAGGTGGAAAAGTTAGTGTCCTCCCTTCGTACTTGAGCTAGCTGGATACAAGACTGTTGAGTGCTTGATGAGGTGGAGCCATTCTCGTAGTGAGACCATAGCAGTGGCCATGATCATGAGCACTCCCATCATTCGGTACATTAGAGCATCGTCGTAGTAGGAGCCCTAGATGTGGTCGTGCACCCTCGAGGGATCCCATAGGGATTGAGAGGCCATTTGGTCTTTTTGTAGTGATTTTTTTAGATGTTTATATGAGTTGTTTTTGTATTTTTGGGCTCATTGAGCATTTTGACCATGCCTAGTGCATGATGGCATTGTATATAAAACATGATTTCTATATATATATATATATATATATATATTTTGGATTAGATCTTCTTTGTATCTAGAGTTTTTGTGGTTTGTTTCTCATGTGTATACTAGATGCTTTAGAATCTCTATTTTTATATGCTTTTCAGAATGTATGCAATGGATGACAAGTGATAACAAATGTTGAACATAATGTTTCTCTTTTTGTTTGTTTTTGTAATATTGATATGAGATGATGCAAACATATTGTAGTACTGAACTTTTGGCTTCTTTGGGAAATATTCGTTGCTTCTTCTTGTTTTGGAAAAATGTGATGAATATGTAGTGATAATGAGATGAACTTGCCCCATTCCTAACTCCACGCAACTAGTAAGATGCGAGGGCTCAACACCAAGAGCTAGGAAGGGCAAAATTGTATGAGTTTGACTTGAATGGAAATGATGAGAGAAAGACAAAGTATTGACAGAAACCAAATTTAGACCTACGTACTTACCTTACTCAAAACCTGCTACATAGCCTAGAATGCAACTTACTTTCTAGTTTATCTAGACTTAGATCCATAAATGGAAACTTGGTTGACAAAATCTGGTTTTGAGGATTTGATCTCTTTGGAACTTGGATGCTTAATTTCACTTTTCACAATACACTTTGTTTTGAATTTTAAAACACTAAGATTCATTAATTTGCGTGAATGGACCCCCTATGCCTTGCCCCATGCTACTAGTAAGAAGTATGGGCTTATCACGAAGGTAGGACATAGGTGAGTAAGGGCACTTCTTTCCTTTCCCAACCTCACACCACTAGTAAGAGATGTGGGCTCATCACCGAAGATTGGTAGGGAAAAGAAGTGTGTAAAATAAAATATTTTGTTTGTTTAGTATTTTGGATTCAATTTGACTTTGACATTTGTGATCTATAATTTTGGAGTATCCTTGTTTCAAAGAGATGTAAGAGGGATAGATGTGACACCAAGAAGCTTCTAGAATAGACCGTAGGTAAGAACAACTTAACCTAGTAGAAGAAAATGAGTATGACCAAGTATGTAGGCCTTGGTATGGTTTTTGTCAAGATTTTGTCTATCGAATTGATGAGATGATTTGAAATCATTTGATGATATCATGAAAATTGAAGAGATATGATTTGAATACTTTTGCCAATATTTTAGAAGCTTGTAATAAATTGCTTAAGAATAAGTTCCTTGACCACAACATTTACGAAAATGAGTGAACAAAATGAATTAACTAAATGACTAATGCAATGTAGGTTAACATAGTATACAAATGGTGATGTTGATCACTTATGCGTAAAACCATTTAAGATGTAAGGAATTGATAGTTTCATTAAATTCCTCACCTTCTAGTGTACACAAGAGATATGCACCATTTCCGTAGTCCTTCATGACTCGGTATGGGCCTAGCCACTTAGGCCGGAATTTCCTTCCTTCTCGGTTTTCTTATCAATCGGCTATCTAGTCTTAGAACTGAGATCACCCTCGTATATTTCTCATTCGTAGACTTTCTTGTTATATTTCTAGCACATTCGGTCAGCGTAGGCTTTGTGCCTTTTCTCGGCATTTAACCTAGCCTCATCAAGGCTTTCTAATTGAGAGATTTGTGCCTCTCTATAGGCTTCTTCTCCTAAGATCCCTTGTAATGAGATGCGGAGGCTAGGTATTTCAACTTCTATTGGTAGAACTTCTGCTTGGCTCGAATACCAATGAGAAAGGGGTTGCCCCTGTTGGTGTTCTTATTGATGTTGATAGGCCCACAAGGTTGGGTATAGCTTTAAATGCCAATCCCATTTGTTCTCCTTAACTATTTTGAGGAGAATGGTTTTTAATGTTTTATTTGTGGCCTCAGCCTGTCCATTGGCTTGGGGGTAATAAAGAGAAGCCGTGTGATGGTTTATCTTGAATTTACTACATAGTTCATGGACTTCATCATTCTTGAAGGATGTTCCATTATCTGAGATAATGACTTGTGGGACACCATACCTACAAATGATTTGATTTAGAATAAACTTAGCAATTACGGAACCTAGTATGGTGGTGAGAGGCATGGCCTCTACCCATTTTGTAAAGTATTATGTGGCCGTGATTATGAAGTTATGGCCATTTGTTGATGAGGGAGAGAATTTCCCTATCAAGTCTAAGGCCCCATGTGGAAAAGGGCCAAGGGTTGCGATTGGTTGCAGAGCTGTGCCGGCATGTGAATCTCGTGGGAGAATTCTTGGCATTTGTGGCATTTATGCACAAACTCTACTACATCATGTTCTAGGGTGGGCTAGAAATAGCCCATCGATGTATCTTGTGAGTAGTGGCATGGCCGCCAAAGTGGCCTCCACATACCCCGCTATGGGATTCGTAAATAATCCTTATGGATTCTTCCATGTCAACACATCTTAACAACATCCGTCGAAGGCTCTGCGATAGAGCACCTATTCTAAGATGACGTATTTAGCAATGATAATGCGTAACCACCTTCTTTTGTTGGGATGTGGCCCCTTCTAGGTATGTGTGGTCCATGATGAAATTGATTATGTCGGTGTACCAAGGACATGCAGAGATAGGGGGCCTGGTTTTGATAAAATATACACACTCATCGGGAAAGTCTAGATCTACCAGATCACCTCCATTCAATGGGTTTCACCAACCAATCTATAATGATTTTTCCCTAATGATTTTTGGTTTACAAATGTTAGCTCAAATTCACCCATTAAGGTTATGAAGCGTCCAACCTTTTTAGACAAAGACCCTTGCGTGAGGAATGTCCACAAGTGATCTGTCTTGACAATCACCCTTGTTTCTTGATTTAGCATGTAATGTCTTAAGCATGTTTTGTTGCAAAGACTATGGCAAGGCATTCTCTTTTCTACTATGTGTAACGTGTCTCATAGTCGAGCAACGTCTGACTAATGAAGTAAACTACACGTTCTTGTTTATCATCATCTTCTTGAGCCAACATGCAGGCTAGTGAGACATCAGTAGCCCGTGAATACAAGATCAAAGGATGATCTGGTCTAGGAGGCATTAGTGTGGGAGGAGACAACAAGAAGTGTTTAACTACCTTGAAGGCCTCATTGCATTCTTCAGTCAATCAATGCTATAATATTTTTTAATAAATTGTTGATTGGATGAACAACAAAACTTAAGTCAGGATGAACCTTCAAATTGCACCGAGTTTCCCAAGAAATGATCTGATACCAGACTCATCTGATGGTGGAATCATTTCAAGAACAAGCCTAGATTTTGGCTGGGTTGACATCAATCCCTCGTGATGATATAATGTAACCTAGAAGCTTACCTCTATTACACGAATACACATTTTCTCTGGATTCAATGTGACGCCATATTCGATCAATCATGAGAGAATGATACGGAGCACTTCTAGGTGATCACAATGCTTTTTGGCCTTGGCCAACAAGTCATCTACGTAGGATTCCACAATCTTATGAATAAGATCATGGAATATATATGTCATTTCCCATTGGTATGTAGCGCCAAGCATTCTTAAGACGAATGACATGACAACATAATAGTAGGTTCCCCAAGGAGTTATAAACGTGGTCTTGGCTTGATCTTCCTTAGATATTTTAATTTGATTATATCTGAGAACCCATCCATGAGGGACAACAACTCAAATCTAGTTGTTGCATCAATAATAACGTCGATGGATGGTAAAGGGAAGTCATCTTTGGGACAGGCTTTGTTAATGTCCCGAAAGTCTATGCAAATGTGTATCTTCCCATTCTTTTTGAGAATGGGGATGATATTAGATACCCATTGTGAATAGTCAACTGGTTTGATGAACCCCACTTGGAGGAGTTTCATCACTTCCTCTTTCACCATGAGAGCCACTTTTGGCTTCATTGGTCTTGACTTTTGCTTGATTGGCTTTGCATCTGGTTTGGTGACAAGATTGTGTACCATGATATGTGGTGCAATTCCTGTCATTTCTTTGTAACTAAATGCAAAATCCTTTTGATGTTCTTTGAGGATATGAGTATGTATTTCTATCTCCTCTGGAGTTAAAGAGGATCCCAACTTCAAAATCTTTGGTTCTTCTCTATTCGATATTTATGTCTGATGGTTCCTTTGATTAAGGAGGCGTTTCCTTCCTCAAACTTGGGAGGGCTAGGGGTAATTCTAAACTCCCTTCATTCTCCACCTCGTAGATTTTGAGATTCTCTTGTGGGGAGATTCTATCATGGGATTTCCAAAATAGGAAGAGGAGCATGGGATTAGAGAGAAATCAACTATGGAATGAGTGAGATGTAGCTCTGCAAAGGTGTTTAGATATTCAAGGGTCACCTTATCACTATCAGAGTGATCTAGAGTGGTAGACTCATTCTCAACTTCCACATGTGTTGATATCGGGATTATTGGTACTTTATGAACCAAAGGTTCAATACGTATTGATACCATGAAATCAAGTATTTTCCAATTCATTGCTTGGAGTGAATCGGGAAGCTGAGGTTGCTACAGAATCAGTGAGAAGGTTTTGTTCTCATGGGATTGCTTCAATTGATATGAAGTCAAATCCCTTCGTTAGTTTTAGTACTGCCATTTTATAGAGTTGCAGGTGTTCAGCCCTAGTCTCATATACCTCGATAGTTGGTTTGTAACTAATTGCGAGTCTCTCAAGTACTCTAATATTACTAATGTCCATCCTTTTGGCAATGATAAGGCCAAGAAGGAGGGCTTCGTATTCAGCCCCATTGTTTGTGCACTCAAAGTTTAATTTGAAAGTGAAAGGTAGAACCTTTCCCTCGGGTGAAGTAAGGATCACACCTACCCCAACACCAAAATGACATTTTGCTCCATCAAAGTGGAGAGTCCAATAATAATTTGGAAAAATGGAAGTTGGGACACCCTTAGTCTCTACTTCCCTTGTCTCAGTTACTTCCACCATACAAACTTCATCAGGTATGGAACCAATTCCTAGGGTATGTCCTATACCCATAGAATCAAATGGTAGGAGAATAGGTAGATCTTTCTCTAGTAATTGACAATTTTTGTAGTGGTTCCTAGTGAAACTATTTCTATAGTGATGGACTCATCTTTGATTTGGGATGCCTTTGATTAAGTTTGTGACTTCTAGTTCTGTCGTAGGCACCAACTTTGCTTCTAGGTTTGTATTGATTGGTTTGTTGAGCTGATTTTTGGGAGCTCAAATTTAGAATGGATGCTGGTCTTTTCTTCAAATCTGCTAGGTGTATGTGAAAGGTTTTGGGTCGCCTTGTGCTACAAAGACCTTTCCTAGGTGTAGAAACCTTACTTCTTGGAATAACGTGGAAGGGATTTCCTTCATGCGATGTATCCAAGGGCGACCGAGAATCATATTATAGTTGGTTTCCCGATCTATAATATAAAATTAGTGAGGATTGTTTTGGGTCCTAAAGTGACTGGTAGCACTATAGTCCCGATTGAAGTTTCCTTGAGGCTATCATAGCCCCTTAGCGTGTTTCGTGTGAAGAACAGTTCATTTCTCCATATCCTAGATTTTGAAGAAAAGTGAAGGGGACTATGTTAACTGTTGCCCCATCATCGATCATTACATGCTTAACATAGTTATTATAAACCCAAACCTACAAATGCAAGGGTGGATCACCTCTACGTGAAATTTCAGCATCCGTTGGCATTTTACTTATGTCGAATATAAACTCGGTATCCCTATCTGGCTTCCCTGGAGGGTAGACGTCAAAGTCTACATGGTTTACTTGCATTTAGGGGGAGGGGTGATGTTGATGAGATGACCGAGACCTAATGCTTCTAAGAGAGCAGCTCTATGAGTGGGAGAGTTCTTCAACAAATCCAAAAAGGAAATGTGAGAGAAGGTCTTTGTTAAGTCATTAATCAAATCATAGGTGCCTACTTAGTTTCTTGGTGTTTGTTGAGTGTTTTCTGGTATTAGTGAATAGGTTGGAACTGGTTGAGAAGAGTAGTCCCGTGTTCTTGTTATAGTTTCTACTTGTAACTCGGTGTCTAATTCTACTAATCCAACTATCTTGGCTTGTGGTCGAGTTCCTAATTGGGGTGCGACCATTGGATTTGATGAAGTTGAAGCTTCATGATTGTTATTCCCCATTATGACACCTTTGTTTGTTCCACTTGGATCTAACCCATTGTTGTTAGAATGATTTGGGAGAGGATCATTGAAAATATTGAGAGGTGCATTTTGAGGAGAAACTGATCCTGGTAGGTATTTGATGTGGTTGGTATGGAATTTTCCAGAAACATATCTACAAAGAGTTGTCTTTGATCTTCTGGTAAATGTTCCAAGAATTTATTGTAATCATGGAAAGTTCTAGTATCATGACCTCGGATTTTTATGGAAAGCCACAAGTATAAATTGGGATTATAGTTCCGTGGTCATTGGTTTAAATCTTGTTGTGGCCCAAAGTTTTGATTGGGTTGTTGATTGTTATAATTGTAATTTTGAGGTTGTTGCCTTTGGTTTTGGTTTTGATATCCATATGGGCCTCGGGGAAGGGCCTTGTGATTGGATTTTTTGTTGTTAGTTGTTGTTGTTTTTGTTGTTGTGGAGGATGATTAAAATCCACTGTATTGATGTTGGACTAAAGTTATTATTGCGTTGATTGTTAGTAGGTGTTGGGGTGTTCACAACATTTGGTCTTTTGGCTTGATCAGTGACTCCATCTGTTGTAACCCCATGGTTTTTGTTAAGGATCTTGGGTCCTTGATTGGTATTTCCCATGTTGGGATAAGTCGTAGTGTTTTGATTGGGAGTGATTAATCTCCCATTTGTTCCATAAGTCTTACGACCACTGTCTATTGCCGCTTGATCTATTCGGAGAGCACTCTCAAGTACTTCATCATAAGTCCTTAGTGGGAACTTCTGGACTTCTTCCTTTATCTCTCTATTGAGAGAATGAAGGAATAAATCACATAGTTCCATCTGATCCATGTTTGGAGCACTTGCTGAAGAGTAGAGGACTATACGCCATCTTTGAATGAAATGGGCAGCAGATTCATTGTGCTCTTGTTTAATGTGTAAGAATTCCCTGATCCCCATTCTTAATAGTTTGTTCATGTCAAAAGCTTTGATGAATTCTGACACAAGTTGTTTGAATGAATGTATCGAGGCTTCAGGTATTCTATAATACCAATCAAGGGAAATACCTTCTAAGGTTTTAGGGAATATTTTAGCAACAACCACATCCCAAGGGAGTAGTTCTCGAATGGCCGTGGCATAGGCCTTGATATGAGCATTTGGATCTCCCTCCCCCTTGAATTTAGGAAAATCGGGAAGAGGTCTTGGAAGCATGATGCTTCGTACGGTGAAATCTAAAGGCTCTTTTAAATATTCTGAGTAAGTCCCTACCGCATAGGTTTCAACCATAGATGGTGCTGTTGAGGGAGTGGAGGTGGAATGGGTTGTTGATATGGCATAGCATATGTATTTGCAAGGGGTAAGGAAACCCCTGTGGTTGAGTGAACATCCGGGAGAAGAGAACATATCTCCTGTGGTGATTTTGAATAAATGTTTAAGTAGGGAGGAGCATTGCTCTGATATGGATTGTTTGGTACTAAACCGGGAGGTATCATATTTTCAACTGGAGCAACGTTTGAAAATGTGGTTCTAGTTGGTGTTTGTTGTGGATAGCTATATGATTGTTGAGGAGGCATGCCTAACATGCATGTTCCTATAAGGAGGTCAACCTGGCTAGGATGATGCGGAGGGTTGGGAGTTCCTGCTTGCCCCGAGTGTGAAGCTTGATTTGCTTGAGCAAGTTCTAGCCCTCTAACCCTTTCAACTAGAGCCGAGATGACTTCGATTGGTGATGATACAGTGTTCTATCATGGTGGTTGTTGTGGCACCCCTTGAGGTTTTCGAGGGGTATGGTACCCTACTATGAATTGATCATTACTCTGCCAAACCTCACCAAGAGTATTTTCCATAGGTGGAGGAATGGGGGTGTTTTCTTGGAGTAGGGTGTCGGGTTGTGTTTGCAAACTTCCTATAGGTGGGTACATGTTTTGGAAGTGTTTTTCACTTCTAGTAGTAGCGTCTAAGTACTCCTCATCCAAAAATGGGAGTGGATCTGACTGCCTACTGATTTGTGGTCTAGACAAAAACCGAGGAGATGAAATGGATTCTCTAGTAAATGTCATATTGTTAGAGCCTGAGGGCTCCGGTTGTTGTGTTTGTGTAAGTTGGTCCAACTCCTCAATTCGGAATGAAGAACTAGAGCTAGTTCTTTGAGGAGGAGTTTGTGATGACAAGTAGTTGCTTGAGTAGTTGTCAACCCATGCAGAAAGTGATGGTGACTATTGTCTACTTGTTTGACCATAATATGCTTTGAGACCTGAGAGAGGTCTAGCCATATGCATCGTATCCCGACATATTTGGGGGTATATAAATACCCATGCAGAATAATGGGAAGGAGTGAAGGTGGATGAAAGAAATGGAAATGAAAAAGGAGTAGTTATTCCTTTCACGTCGGGTTCACCAATTTTGTATGATAGAAAAGTGATAGGTGAGCATGAGAATCATCAAGCAACCTTTCTCATACTGACCTCCGAGGTCGTCAGAGAGACAGTGGTGAAAATAATATATGTGGATGTGGAAAAATTAGTTGGGCAATCCTATATCCTCGATATGAAATAATAACAGGATCTATGAATCTAAAGCAAAGAAGGCTCTTCTAACTTGAACTAGTGTTATGGATCGGTTTAACACTATAACTTTGGAGGCTCCAATCAATGTCGAGCTCTATGAGATCCTATCTGTTGGTTGTTGGATTCATGGAAAGTGACATGTAGGTGCTTCATATATATTTCCAAACAAGGTCATGAAAGTGGTAGTGAGAGTGTAGTGGATTTATAGGAAACTATGGATGGTTTTCTAGTCTGACCCAGAAAATATTGGCTTGATCGGTTTCTACGTTCAACATAGAAAGTTGTGTGATGATATCCGGTGGGAGCGGTGAGGATCTAAATACTAGTGTATGTAAACTGGTGTCAATGTTTAATTGGTTTGCAAGCCCATTGGGTTGTGGGACCTAGGGATCACAACCATGAGTTCATGGTTGTTGAGGACCTTTTATGGTCATGTGAAGAATCAATCTCTTCTCCGACTATCCAGTAGTCATAAGATTTTTCAGCCTCTATGTTTAATATCAGGAGTTGTGTGATCTTCTCGAGAATACCTCATGGGTGTCCTAGCAACTTGTATGCGTAAGCTGTATGTCTATGTCAATGAGAAGGTCTCTGCATCTAGGCTGAGGAACTAATGGATCACAACCAAATGTTTCTCTCTTTCGGGTTCTTGTATGGTCATATGGACATCCTATCAAGGCAATCTATAATTGGGTTGATTTGACTAGAATTCGTATGCTTTGTCATCTTCGATGTTTAATTTTCTTAATTGCTCACTAATTGCTTGTGGGTTTGTTGTTGTTTGGAAGACGTGGATCCTAAGACCTTGATCTATATCCACTAATTCCATGAAGAGATTTGGTTGAGGTATCACTGGTTGAATATGTAATCCCTGGGCTCTCTTGGTCCCATAATAGTCATGCAAGAAATAACCAAACTTAATTAAATGAAGTAAACTAATTATGAAAATGAATCTATGCTATGCTTGTTCTTTTTGTATTTTCAGAGATATAAACTTGAATGATTTTAAAGAGAAACTAATCTAATAAATTTAGATAACAAGTAACTAATCTAAGAATAAAGCTAAAACAAGCAAGGTAGCCAGATGTAGCTATTTTCTTGTGCACTTGTGAGTTGATACAAATATAAATATCTAACTAATTTGATTGAAAGACCTCCAATCTTACCTCAGAAGTGAGAAACAAATCATAGCTTCTCAGAAGCTATCATTCCCCATAACTTCCCCTGACAATATTGAAAGCAAGCTTTAACTGAAATGAAATGATTCACTACTCTATTTGATATATTGTAACTACAACTTTGACAATTCAAACCTGGAGTCTACAGAATAGAGGAAAATCTAGTTGTATCGTAGCTTGTCCCCTCAGTGTGATTTCTTCATTCCTTCGTGTTCTCGTGAATCCAGAAAGGTGAGAATGTGACAGTGGTAGTAGGAGAAGATATTGAACATAGTGGCAGCTTGGAGGTAAACCAAATGGAATGCAAGTAGGAGAGAGATAGCGCAAGAGAACAGAGCTTGGCTATGTGATTCCTAGCAGGATTGTTGTAGGGATACGACAAGACACACCTAAAATTCTAGGACCTATTCTTCCTATGATGAAACAAAACCTATAACTCTAAAAGAACCAAGTTTCAAATGAACTTAATCTAGAACTGATGTTGTATTATGCTAAGCCAGTTGTTTGGAGAACAACAATGGAACAAAATGAAACTAGAGAGATCAAGTGATCTCTAAACCAAAAAAATGAGGAGCCTTGAACTGAGAGGCTGAGAACTTATGCTAAGTCTAAACTTGTTGAGACTTATTGAGGAACTTCCAAATACACTGAATAATAAAACATAGAGAGAGGGGCCATTTTCTTGTAAACAAGCTCAGTATTTATAGCATTCTTACTCACCAGAAGGCAAGTTCAAATTGCCATGCTTTATCATTTAAAATGGAGAACTACTATTACAAAGTGGCTGGAAACTCTAAACAAAGTAGAAGAAGATGAGATTTACAAGTGCAAACTTGATTTTTCACGGAAAGTGTGGGTAGGATTCCACATACTGTTCCAAATACAATGAATAATAAAACATAGAGAGAGAGGGGCCATTTGCTTGTAAACAAGCTCAGTATTTATAGCATTCTTACTCACCAGAAGGAAAGTTCAAATTGCCATGCTTTATCATTTAAAATGGAGGACTACTATTACAGAGTGGCTAGAAACTCTAAACAAAGTAGAATTAGATGAAATTTTTAAGTGCAACTTGATTTTTCATGTTGTTGAGTGCACCAGAAGGTTCGGAAAGTGCAGGCAGGACCGCCGCCCATGCAGGGTGGTGGTCCTGTAACTAAAGACAAAATGTAAGGAAAAAGGGGGCAGGGGTTAGAATAAAGCATGCAAAGGTTGGATAAGGCATTTTAGGATGCAAATGTATACTCGGCAAGCTTTTTGGATTTTGAACACCTTGTGAAGAGATCTGAATCATCATTGGGGTTTTTGTAACCTCTTTCCGATAGTACAAAGAGATACAATTTGGTACGTATAAGTAACCAACACCTAGAATAATGTAGTCAAGTGTAAACCTAAGAAAGCACATCCGATAAGTTTAGGAAACTCCAAATGAGGTGGAATATCCCAAGTAGGATCATCCAAATAAAGAGATGAAAAATAAACCCTACACTAACATAACGTTCTTTAAAAAAGAGATCTAAAAATAATAATAGAAGTACTTATGATTTTGGTCCCATAAAGCATTATTTTATACATATTCCTACATCATTTTATTCCTTTGAGACATTTTATTTCTCTCTACCTATTTTTGTCAAAAATATAACATAGTGTTATATGTGTGCCCCCTCATTTTTTGAGTTCCATAAAATATTTTACAAATCCCTTCAATAGAATTTTAGCTAAGACCATGTATTATCTTCTAATAACTTTTTATATTTTTTAGATGAATATATAATTTTTTACTAATTTTCAAAGTGAAAACATCCCAAAAATGAAATATCTATGTGTACACCTCTTATGTTGAGAAAAAATAGTTGAAAATCATTTTTTTTGAATTTGTGTAGAATGGAGTGTAGATGTGTCAATTTAATATTTTTTAAAGTTGGATGAGTGAATTATAAATTATGCATAAGAAATGATTCGTGTTTTGGCAAGAAACAAATGCACTAGTAAAAGAAAGTAAAGATGAAAACCTTAAACTAATAGGATTTAAGAGAGAAATACATTGATATAAATGTAAAATAGAGCCTGACTTGTAGTCATGTTTTTGCAATATTATCTTATAACACATGAGAAATTGGGGTGTATACTCATTATTGTTATTTTTATGTTAAATGCAGATTTAGTCATGAATTATACAATATAAATGATCCAGATCTTGTATCAAATCTCATGCACTCAACTCTAGCCTTAACTTGAAACAACTTCAACTCTACCACTAAATCACTCAAACAACTCATTTCTCAAACTTGAACATACAATAACTTGGTCTTTTATCTTAAAACCCCACCTTGAAATCTAACAATATTGTTTAGCTAATTCAAATGAGGGTCATGAAATCATTCAAAATTCTCATTAACAGGATAAGGTCTAACATTATTACCCTTCTAGAAAATTCCCTTTACTAGATTTTAAGAAATAGGCTCTAGAAGGCATAATCTGGAATTTTTTCAAGCATAATATTTCAACTCTTTCCACTTACCCTACATGTCTCTCTTCCTCAAAGATTATTTCATCATCTTAGTTCTTACCTTAAGCCAATAATTTCTTCCACTTCCTGTTTTATACCCCACACTATCTTTTGACTTCTATTAGATCCTTACCCTCAAGAAAAGAAACTTCAAAACATATTAACTCGAGATTTTTACCCTTAATTTTTTTAATCACACATTTACTCATTTCCTTGGAACTCTAATAAAACAATATCTTCCATCAATTTGATATAAATCATCCAAAATTCTCAACTCACTTATCTTCCCTAAACTACCCTTCTAAGTGCACAAGAATAATGGTGTTTGGTCATTTCATGATTAGATAATTCTATAAGTCCTCCATGAAAACTAATCCAACTTTTAAGTACCTTTTCTAACTATATGGTGTGTTCCAATTTTTGTTACCTCACTCCTTGATTAAGTACTCTTTTCACCCTCATCTCTCTTTGACTACTTTAGCTCCTTTCTAGCCATGTCTAGGTAGTTTTCCCCTCATAAATTTTCTTTCACTCCCTTATTCAACCAAATGAGGACATTTCCTAGCACCCATTTTGGGTTTCTACCTACATGTAAAATTTCACATAGTCTTGTTTCACAAAAATGCTCCTAAATCACTAATCTCATCATCAATTAGGTCTCTCCCAACTATGTTTTCTTTGAATTCCAAACTTGTCATATCTTGTAGCATTTGAGAAAAAATTAAGCTATGAACCTACTAAAATCATTGAGAGGTATGTTCTAGGATAATTTAACCCTTGACTCATTCTTTAAGACCATCAACAAGTAAAACCTCGTTAAACCCTATATAGTGTTACCTATAAACCCGATAGGAGTCTTTTTGAAATAAAATGAATTAAAGTTCACATCGAGGCTTAAAATTTTCATTAAAACTCTGTCATTAACTTTACCACAAGTTTTCCTTACCAATAGGTCTTAGGTCATCATCAAACCTCATGGTTGACTTCAATAGGCATTGCTCTGTCTTTAGAAATAGGGTCTTCCTACCTACCATGTATCAACCCTCTCAAACAAATAGTCCTCCAAATGTTGAAGGATCCTTATTGGATTGATAAATTCTTGAAGATGATCATCACTCTTCTCTTTTGTACTACTTCAATCTTTGACAAGACTTTCTCATCAGTCACACCAAACTTGCATGCGCAAAGCTTCCAAATACCCTGTTATAGTTTACCGAGTTTTGTTAAAACCATAAATCTCACCTTTGAAGAAATAAAATCACTCAATACATGTAAATAAATTCTCTAACTCTACATGCACAAACTTCTTAAACAAATATCTCCCCCAAAAACTTCCTCTAATGTGCATTTCTTATTCAAATGGCCTTCTACAGATCATGCAGTCTTGTTTAAGTGCATATGCCTCTCAATCAAATAATAAAACACTCCAACCCTCATAAACAATTTTTTTTTTTTTAGAGAAATTACTAGTCATGGTTCACTTCACAAATTCATCCACAAGATTTAATGCTCACAATATTACATGAATGCAACTAATATAGGTCACACGTGATATATACATATATGAAACCTTTACCAACTCTCCTTGAAGCTTTCTTTGATTAAAATTTGAATGGGAATGAGATAAAAAATTTAATATGGTTTATATACACTCCTAACTCCTTCCAACCATGGGTTTTGAATCCTTATGTCATTTACAACCATGGTTTATAAGCACTAGTTCACCATTTAGAGGTCCTTTACACAAGATGTCTTAAGTATAGCACCAAATAGCACTTGTTATGACCCTAAACACCCTTACTATGCCTTAATTCACCCATTAAAAACTTTTAAGCTCTAAGAATTCATTATAACACCTAAACCAAGCCAAAAGTGGCCTTACAATTCAAATCTTGCAATTTGGAGGGAAAATGCTCGATTTAAATTTTGAAAAAGACCAAAGAAAAATAACAAAGATAGACTCCTAATGACCTATAGGACACATGACCACACTTTAAAACTAAAATTGATGACAACATGACATATTTACAAGATGGATATGATTCTCCTACATCACCAAACATTAGGCTTAGATATCCTATCCAAATCCAAGTCTAAGGATTAAACATTTCAATCGAAAAGAGAAAATGCACTTGAATTATATAGAGAGTACGTTATAATGTATAGAATAAGTGCCATGGATATTCTAGTTCAAATAATGCACATGTAAATTATGCAAGTCATCAATTGCTCCAAGATAAAATAAAGCATGCATGTAAAACTGTAAATTATGAAAATACAAGAGAGATGATTGCAATAATGCAGAAATAGCTCCAACTCAATATGATCAAATAGAATAATGAAAAATATGTACATATAGGATGTTAATATGTAATCTCCTCCTATAATCATGGTGATTTCCACCTAGGATAGTGGTAACCAACACCTAGAATAGTGTATTCGAGTGGTAACCAAAACCTAGAATAGTGTAGTTAAGTGGTAACAAAAACCTAGAATAGTGTAGTGAAGTGTACACCTAAGAAATCATATCCCATAAGTGATGGGAAACTCCAAGTGAGGTGGAATATCCCAAGTAGGATAATACAAATAAAGGTATGAAAATAAATCCTATACTAATACCCCCATAAGCACAACTTAGGTGGGAATTGAAAAAGGAAAGTGTGTCCTAAGTAACAAGGCCTGATGAGGTACCCACGTACAATTCATCTCTCACAAATATAGAGTAAAATGAGAAACCCCAAGGGGAAAAACTACCCCATAAAAGAGAAACAAATAAGAAAAGGTAGGACTAGAAACCCCCACTTGAAGCTACAAGTGTCAGTAGCCATGTGGTATCTTGAAAAAGCAACCTCTTGGAGTGAATGTGACTTAGAAGTAGATGCAATGAAGAGTGGATCACCATGGAAGAGTGAAGGTATTCGTCAAGTGTCTAATGGATCTCCAACCACACTATGGTTCATATCCAATGAACTATTCTCCTCATGCAAGGTAGAAGTGCTAAATGCTCCATAAAGGAATGATGTATTTGATGCAGAAGCAAAGAAAGAGTGTGGAGGGTCATGTAGTTAATTAGAATATTTCTTAATGTTTGATGAGTCTCAAATCAAGATGCTCATTACCTAAAATTCTTAGGTGGACTATAAATAGGTGGATCAAGAAATAACTCCTACAAAAATAGAAGGTGAGAAGTAAATGGTGGATGTGGGTCCCCATTAATAATGTAATCATTTGTCTTTAGAAGATAAGTTCTTATTAGAAATGTGCTCAAGTTAAGAAGTGTCATTAAGTATAGGTGAAAGCTGGTGAAGAATATTAAGAAGGGAAAAAGTGAGAGAAGGAATATATTGAGTCTAATGATTGAATACACCCACTGCAATGATAGTATCACTATGTAGCTCTCTAATATAGACTGAATCTAGAGTGAACTCAACCCGCATGCCTTGAATAAGGTGAGAAATCTAGTAGACCCATAAGAGATTAGTTAATAGTGAGGGAATACTAGGAGAATTATTGAATGTTCCTCAATTGACTTCAATAGACCCTCTCACAAAAACATGTGCAGAACTCACTGTCACCAAATCGTATAGTAGACATCTCACATGGCTCTAATGAATTGAATTATATGTTTGAAGAAGCCATATGATGTGATGCACCAAAATCAATAACCCATGTAGGAGGTGGTGGTACAACTGCAACATGAGGATCTCCCTTTTTTCTCCTTTCCCAATTCTATATCTTTCCCTTTTCCATCTATATTTGCATTGTATGATTCATTGGTTGATGAAGATTTTTGAAAGACTCAAAGTCACCTATATTTTTCTTCTAAAGAATACTTATGAGGTGGTCAATCTCTTTCTTCATACATTTATTTTCATCATGTTTGTCTTTGCAATAACCACATTTAATCCTTTCTTTGTTGGACTTAACACTAGAAGAGGAAGTTTCAGAGTTTGATTTCAAGGTGGAAGAATGTTTCTTCTTCTTGCTTTCTTGATCCTTGTTATTCTATTTGTAATATATGTTGATAATGGATTTCTATTTTCCATTCCTAGAACGAGAGCTTAAGGTTTGGATAACTTCAAGGTGACCATTTAGATTAACTTGAATTTCTCCTTAGTCATATCAACAATAAATTCATCTAAGGATGGAATTTTATAGTTGGCTCAATGGATCTCTTGGTGGCATAGAAGGTAGAGATAATGATGGAATAGTCAGGACCTATTTTGGTAAGAATGGAGAGAACAAGTTGTTAATCCTTCTTTTATGTTCCACATTCCTTCAAATGTAACCTTAAGGACTTGATTTTGGTAAAGAAATATTCCAAAGTGTCAAAGTTTCTAGGACTTAGGCTTATAAGTTCAATTTCTAGCTCATACCCCTCATTGTATCAATTATTTTAAACAATGAAGCTAAGATAGTCCACACTTGATTTGGTGATGTGGCTGATTCTACATGGAAGAGGAGTTCAGGTGACATTAAAAGACATAAGATACCAAAATATTCATCACACTTTTTGAGTTTGCTTGATTTTTTCTACGTCTACACTAGGCTCAATTTCTAACCCCATAGTGATACAATACAACCCTTTACTCCTAAGAACAATGGTCATTTTTATTTCCATTCCTGAGTAGTTAAGAGGTTTAAGTGCATTAACTGAGCTTAGATCTATTTTGTAGAAAACAAAGTAGTGGATTTTTTTTCAAAAATGTGAGAAAAGATGGAAATGCCAAACAGAAGAGAATACACACTTTACACACCTCCCGAAACTATATCAAGTAGCCCCCCTCAAATTTGGCACTTTATAACTTAGCATGTTTTACAATATAAATAGGACCAATGTGTGGGAAATTAAAAATATTAACTTTTTTGAAAAATACAACACTCATTTTGAGCTACCAATCAAAAGTTATTACAATAATGATTTCTCGTAAATAAGGCCTATTTAAAATAATATTTCACTCCAGCATTAAAAAATGCACTAGATGAGGGTGAACATAGCCTTCTACCCACTCATTTGAATCTACATGAAATGTATATTATAATGGTTTAATATTTGAGGGGGAAATGTCCTCCTTCCAACCTCGGCCTCACACTTCATCTTCATCAAGTGAAAACACAAGCTTAATTAAACACTTAATTCCTTCTAATGCAATTTTTTCCAAATGATTTATTTTTAAAAAGGCATGAAAATGATAAATTTTTAATGCTAAAATCAAACAAGTTGGAAAATAATGCAAATAAGGATTAATATTACCCTTTTTCCACTTGGATGTGGGCCCACCAAAGAGGAATGCATTGAAAGAGCTAGATTAGAGTTTGAAACAACTATTTTAATTTTGTGTTTAGCTATATAGAGCCACCACAGATTGCAAATGACCATGCTAAATATTTTTTTAGGCCCATCAAGGTAAATCCAGGGTAATGTAGATTTTTTCAATTTTTTTTAAAGTTAAAAAATAGATTAGAGCTAAAACAATTGTAGATCCATCCAAAAATGCCAAATCAAGACGTTGGTGGGATGCGTAACACCTTCCAAGAGTTTTAAAAGTGTCCAAAAAGCTTCAATTTCCTATAAATAGACTGAAACACCTTGTTAAATCCATCAAAAATATGTTTTTTCAGCTCTTCGGAATCTAAAACTTTGTTACATGTCTGAAACACCCTTCCATCGGCAAAAAATACCCTTTACAAGTATAAAAATGAGTGGATGATCTAATGTAGCTCTATCCAAGTGTGTATACCCACCATAAGGCTTGCGAATAGTTATAAGAGCCTACAAATAGGTTGATAACACATGAACCAGAAAATAACTAGAAAATTCAAGCACCCGCCACCAAAACACTTTGCAAATAATGATCTTAAATGAAAATAAAATTTAAGAATAATAACTAGAGAAGCTCAATACCAGCTCAACTTTGATACCATATTAGAGAAGCGCCACAGATCTACTGGTTCAAAGAATGCACAAGTGAATGATGTGAGTCATGAATTGTTCCAAGACAAAACTAAAGCATGCATACAAGACTTCAAATTATGAAAATACAAGATATATGATCACAATAACACAAAAATAGCTCCAACTCAATACAATCAAATAAAATAATGCAAAATATGTACATATAGGAGGTGAATGTGTAACCTCCTCCTAGAATCATGAGAATATATACCTAAAATAGTGTATTTAAATTGTAACTAACACATAGAATAGTGTAGTCAAGTGGTAACCAACATCTAGAATATTGTAGTCAATTATACACCTAACAAATCATGTCCCATAAGTGTAGGAAAACTCCAAGTGAGGTGGAATATCCTGAGTAAGATAATACAAATAAAGCAAGGAAAATAAATCCTACACTAACATAACACTCTTTAAAAAAGAGATATAAACACAAATAACAAAAGTACTCATGATTTGGTCCCATAAAGCATTGTTTTCTACATATTCCTACAACATTTTTTTCTTTTGAGACATTCTATATGACAATTTAGTAATCTTTATGCTTTTACATTGATAGAAGATTCATTTTGTATCTTTTGTCTTATATAGAATCATTATTTTGTGAATTATTTTATCATTATTTGAGATTTGAGGGTGTTTTATTGTTTCTTATATCCCTAACATTCATAACACACTTGTTTTGGTCAATTGTCTTGTTTTTATAAATATACGTGAGTATTATGGGAGGATACCAATGGAGGCAAATAATTGAGGAGCTAGAAAAATAAAGGGAACATATGCAAAAAGGATGTTAAAAAATAAATTGAACAAATATTTTCCAAAGAAATTAGATGTCGAAAAAGACTGTCTATTATCTAATATATCAAAAAAATAAGAAGAAACAAAGAAAAAGGGGGACGAGAGTAAACAATCTGTGAAAGAAAGAAATCAACATATGGAGTTGAAGGTATGTCATCTCTTCCCAATGAAACTTATAGTGAAACATATTCTAAAACACCAATTGAATCAATAAATAATGAATGTTCAATTAATGATGATAGAATGCCAATTTCAAACTTAGATGTTACACCAAATCATAAACTTATTCAAAACACACAAATTTTATGAAATTATGAAGATTAACAAAAAAATAGAAAATGAACATTATTTATCGATGTTAACAAAACCTTACAGTTGAAATATCCAATTAAAATTTTGTATACACGCACATGATTTTACTTGAAATTGATAAAAATATTTTAAACCTAATGACTAATAAGATTAGTAAACATTCTTATAGAAGAAAAAATAATATATGGAAAACATTTTTAATGACTTAAATAAATTAGGATGATGTCAATGTTTTGTTGAAATGATGAAAAATGTTAATTTTAGACCTACTAAGAAGACCCTTTGTCAAAGAACATCTAATAAACAGTGTAAAATATATTATAAAACATCTAATAAATGTATACCAATCAATAGGTCTAATCTCACGTACCAAAGATAGTAATACTACCCAATGAGTTAATACATCAACTATAGTAAGTAAAGAAACAATGAAAACTTGTTTAATTAGGAAAATAATTAGTGCACTAAAAATAAGTAGGAAAACACTATTGAAAGGTCTTAGAAGACATGAAAGAGTTTAAGATACCAATAAAAATGAATTATGGACATTCTCGGTAGAATATCACGAAATACAAAGACATAGTTGAAGAGTTAAAATCTAAAATTGAATAATTTTGGAAAACTAATACAATGGTTTCATCTAATGAAAAATACATTTTAAAAATAATAATTGGTTCTCAAAACCATGAATCACACAAATACACAATTTTATAATAAATGTAAAGAGACTTATCCCAAATAGAAATTAGTCCAAATGGTATTTTGAAATGGAAAAATCTTTTATGTTGAAATAAATCACTCATGGACTACTTGTTGTAGGATCCATATTGTATTTGTTATAAATTATGGCATTTTTTGGAATATATGTGTTAATTTTCATAGTATGAATATTTTGTAGGAGTGTATGATAAATTTTCCACCTAGATTAACAACATATTTCATCTCAAGTGTTTTTTTACAAGAGAAGGACAACTTTTTGTAAGAAATCATGTTTGGAAGGAACTTGTTATAATTGTGGTGTTTTGCAATGTTTACAAAATTGTATACACATAGAGAATACACATGCAATTAGAAATGAACTAGTTAGTTTTGGGAAATACAAATCAATGTCATACACTTTAAAATATGGTAAAGATTCCAAAAGGTGTGAATTAGTGAATAAATAAATAAATGTATATGATTTTATGACTATATTTCAAGTGAAGATATTGCATGCGCATGCATGACATACACATGGAGCTTGATGGTTAGATGGGTGATTCAAGTTATGTAAGGATACATTTTCTCTTGGTACCATTGTGTTAGTTATTGATTTTGTAGAGAATTGTACACTATAACCATAGAATGAAGTGCAATATTAATACTACAAATTTGTTCATGTTTCCATATTTGTGCATATAGTGTTCACTCATGCTCTCAAAAGCATGGAGGAATTCAAAAATATTTTGAGAGAGTTCATTTCTATATTATTAATGATCATACACATTATACATAGTTTATGCAAGGTTGATTTGAGATATTATATGTTAATTTGAGTAACATAAACATCATATTTGGTCAATACATCATATGTTTAAATAATTGTACATCGAGTATTCAAGAATTTGTGAATGTTCTAATAGTTGAGAAGGATGCATAGGATGAGTGATGTTCAACATATTTGGAATTTCACTGAGGTTGGGTATGGAAAAGGAGAGCATGATGGTGTTGGAGAATTTGTTAAAAATCCCGTAAGAGAAGAGTTTAAGTACAAAGATGTTGCACATTTGATCGATACAAAATTCATTTTGAAATGGTGTAACTAAACAATGGGTTCAAGTAATGAGGTAATTTTAGTTCATATTTTTTTACAGTAGATGAAAGAAATTTAGCAAAATATGAATATATTTTTTGAGGATCTAGTGAGTTGCACTCTTTTAGAGTTTCAAATCTAGGTTCATGGATTATTTATACAAGGTAGATGGCATGATTTTTCTCTTCATGTACATTTTATTTGGGATGAGTGAAGTCAAAAGAGTGGTTAAATGAATGGTTTTATAGATAATTATATCCACTTGACATCTATCGACCTCAAGATCTTTATAACTCAAAATGAGTGTATCATCATCAATTGAATATTACCATATATCAGATCTAGTATAACAAGGTATTATAGATGCATTATTTTGTTAAAATTAATAATTTTCTCATTACGTAACTTATTTATCAATCATTTATTTAAATTAACTATTTTGTGTATACAATGTGATTGTTGGTTGTCAAATTAGGAATTTAATGAAAGAAACAGTCAATGGATAGAAAGTACCTCCTCTTTAATGGGAGAGGTTACCTTATTGAAAGAAAACAACACAACTATTTACAAATGTAAAACTTCCAACTTTGATGAGGAACTTTGATATCATGAAAGTGTTTTAATGCCAAGACAGATTATCAATACAAGAGAACAGAAGAACTAATGGAGGGAAAAGGTAGAATAACACTTTCAGGAAGTATAGATAGGAAAATAGTTCTTATAGATCTTTGAGAAAAGACAATATATAGAACATAATCATTTATATTAAAACCACTAGATGTTATTTCACAAACAAAAAGTTCCAGAGATAACATCCACAAGAATATAAAGCTTCTTAATGTAAATAGATTAATGATTCAACAACTTTAGACAAGTAAGAGGGAATAAATAACGTAGATAGAAAAAGGAAGGGAAAATATTTTGTATTGATAGCTTTTGATTCTTTTACACTTTCAAAAATATCCAAGTTCTAGCCCTTGAAATGGTGTGGAGAGCCCAATATATAGCTTACACAGTGGTTACATTTGGTAACCATTTCTTTTAACTAAAAGATTAATTAAGGAAATGCACAATACAAAGTCCTTAATTAAATTACAAGGAGCTTAGCACTAAAAATAGAAGAAGAGAAAGAAAATATTGAAGAAGAGACATCCGATTATAGCTGAGGAGGGCCCACTAATTTGAGAATCTGATGCCTGAATCTTTTCAATGCTTCTACTATTTCCATGCCTCTTGGAATTATGGTGTTGGCAGTAGCATGAGTCCATGTTCCTAGACATTTCTCCATATCTTTATCAAACTCAGTATGTTCCAAATATTATTTATTAGCTTCAGTAATAGCTGAATGGAGGGAACACATGTCTTCCATATTCTCTTTAGTAAATGATTCTTCTTTAAACAAATCATCCTTAACAAAAGTTTTGAATTGATCCTTGAGCAAGAGTGAAAATGGAGTATTGGTCTCACAAATACGTAGGGAAGTAGTAATGGCGGAAACATCCGGTTTGGTAATTAATTCCCCATGCACATTAGTAAGCTCCCTGGTATCTAGGTTGAAATGAGCTCCAGGGAAAGCATGGTGTCGGCACACTACACGGAGATGTGAAAACTAGCTGCATACACAATTCCATTGTCACTTTGATCATTTGGGCCAGGAGAAAAGTTGGCGCATGTTAGTCTACCCCAAAAATTGCCAAAATATAAGTGCCGAACTTCACTATCACCAATATTTGATACAAAGGTCTCTAGAGGAGACAGATGTTCCTACCCTTGAAACTTGATCTTCATTTTTGCAATGCACAGAGGGACGACCTTCAAAAAAAAATTCGATGAAAATGCAAAGCGATACTGACGGAAAAATGACTCAATTGCTAAGATGTGGGTGAGAAAAAGCAAGCAAGAAATGTGATAAATGCATAGGTGGTATTCCTTTTAAATATCCATTCAGGAGAGAGAAGATCATAAATGAGCATTAAATACACCTTGTGTCATCTCAAAAAGATGAGATGCGGGAAAAGTGGAAAAAAATGGCCTAGATGATCCATGGGACATTGGGACATATAGGATGCGAAGACGTGATCCGGTTAATGCTTTGGTGAATGCGGGAAAAGTGGGCCAATTGAGCATGGGTGGTCAGGGACACGAAACGTGAGGGACGTGAAGACGTGATTCATCCAATGCATGCAATGTGGGGAATTGGAAAATAGAAGGCGTAGACGCATTTGGGATAAATGGGTTGAAAAGTGTGAAGAAGCCAATAGACAGAATTTGCGGGTGAATGGCTGATCAACGAACAAAAGGTTTGTCGAAATTGGGACATATGGGACAAGAAAACCCGATGCGGTGATGGGGAAATTTGGGAGCACAAATCCTAGAGGAACTTTGGGACATGAGGGAAAAAAATGTCCACATACTTGCAAGTTACTTAAAATTACTCCAAGAAATGACATTTTCACTATCTCTTCAAATTTTCTCTTCACTAAAACATTACTGAAGGGTGCCAATTCAAAATTGTCAAAATTTTCAACTTTCAAAAGAGGAGAATTTTGAGGGGACAACAAACCGATTCTTTCTCGGGGATGAATTGACTAGATCATAGGAACAAGGTAAAAAAGAATCAAGAAAAACTCTAGGGAAGAATACCAATGCCTTATCCATTGGGAAAATAGAGTCAAAGGAAAAACAATACAAAAGGCAACACACCAAAAACAAGGAAAGGAAAAAAAAAACAAAGGCAAGGGAAAGCAAACACACACTGTACATAATATACAAAGGACTTCCTATTCACCTAGGATTTGAACAATTTCAAGTACTACCCACTATAAGGAAGTGGGAGGGAGGATCCATCCATGTAATCAAGATAGAAATAATTTTCACCAACAAAGTGCCTGATTCTAAAAGGACCAAGCCAAAGAGAATCAAACTTACCATGGCTTCCTTTAGGTTCATGTCTTTTATCCCACAACAAAACAATGTCTCCAACTTTGAAATCTTGGATCTGGTTTTCTTGTCAAATAAAGATTTCACCTTCTACTAATGGGAAAATATTCTATCAAAAACTTGTAGCCTATCTTCATCTAGCTTATGGAGATACATGATCCTCTTATCCAAAGAATCACTGAAACTGGTGTCCTTAATAGCTTTCATCAAATACAAATCTGGTAGTTCCATTATTACTAGTAGTTGAGCTTCTACACCATACACTACTTGAAAAGGGGACATCCCAATTTCTCTTTTGGGTGTAATCCTATTTTCCTAGAGAGCATTGTAGAGCTTATTATGCTAGTTTCTCTGGGATTCATTGACAAGCTTTCTTACAATGGTCACCAAATTCTTGTTTGTTGATTCTTCCTATCCATTCCCTTGAGGATAGTAATATGAAGAATGAGTGAGGGAAATCCCATACCCATAGTAGAAATCCATCATCTCAACAGAAGAAAAATTTGAAGCATTATCAGTCATGATCTTGTTTGGTACTCCAAACCTTATCAAGATGTTTTCTTTGATGAAATTACATACTACCTCTGAAGTAGTACTTTTAACTGGGATGGCTTCTACCCACTTAGTGAAATAATATGTGGCAATCAACACATGAGTATGTCCTACACTTGAAGATGGGTTGAGTGTTCCAATGAAATCCAAACCCCATTGTTGAAAGGGTTCTTCAATCACAATTGGCTTAAGTGGTAAAGTAGCCAACTTAGGTCTTCCCATAAAGGTTTGACAAGCCTCACACTTGTCGACCCACTTTGATGCATCTCTAAACAAAGTAGGCCAATAGTATCCTACACGAAGAATTTTGTGAGAAGTGACAATAGATGAGAAATTACCTCCACAAGCTTGATCATGAAAGGCTGAAAATAACTTCTTCTACTGCTCTTTGTCAACACACTTCAAGAATCTTCCATCTACTCCTCGCTTGAACAAAGCATTCTCCCACAAAACATACTTGCTTGACCATAACTTGATGGCTCTCTTTTATTTAGTAGTTAAGTGAGATGAGAATTCACCTTAGGTGAGAAATTGAGAAATGTCAACATGCCATTCATCCATTGAGTGAGGAAAAGAACAACGGGATATCAAATTCATCCTAAGGTGTTTATGACAAGCTCCCTCGTGATGAGTTCACGCGAGCCTTTACCCCAAATTGTTTTTTGGTTTGATGTTAAGATCATACTCTGAACCTTTCTACCTAATTTCCTATATTGGTTCCAAAGTCATGTTGTGTAAGGATAGACTTGATAGTCATATCGAGCACAAGCACAATAGAGTGAGAGTTAAGAATGTAAAATCAAAACTACTTAACAAATTTAACTACTGCGAAAGCATGCTTCTCCATCATAGTATACTTTAACTCATGAGTTTTTGTAATATAAATCTTGAATGAAATTAGGAGCTCATGATCTTTAGAATCTTTTGAGTCAATACAACGACAAGGTACTTTCGTAGCATAGGAATAGATAATAAAATCTTTGCTAAAATTTGGACATGCTAAGATAGGAGTCTTAGCAATAGCTTTCTTAATGCCTTCAAATGCTTCTTTTCCTTCAGAGGACCAACCAAACATCTTCTTTCCCTTCATCATTTGGGAAATGTTCAAATTCAGCTCTATAAAATCAAGGATGAATCTCCTCAGGAAGTTGATCTTACCAAAGAAGGAGTGCACTCCCTTTTTGCTTGTGGGAAGAGGAATCTGCTGAATAGCTTGTACTCATTCAGGATCAATCTTGATTCCATCTTTGGAGACAACATGTCCCAATAAATTTCCCTCCGTGACACAAAATATAGATTTCTTGGGATTCAAAGAGACTCCATGCTCTCTACATTTCAAGAGGACTATTTCTAGATGTTGAAAGTGATCTACTCTAGATTTGGAAAACACAGTCAAATCATCTAGATACACAACAATACATTTTCCTTTGAGACTCCCAAAATCCAAATCCATTGCTCTCTGAAAGGTGGCACCAACATTAATGAGACCAAAGGGCATCCTCTTGTAGGCAAAACTACCCCAAGGAGTAATAAAAGTAGTTTTTTGTTGATCATAGTATTAACATCTACTTGGTTATATCCGAGAAACCGTCAAGCATGGACAACATTTCTACACTGTAATAGCTTGCAACACCTAGTTCCATCATGAGGGTAGGAGGTAGTTATCCTTAAAATAAGCTTGATTTAGATTCTGAAATCAACATGGATCCTAATCTCACCATTTTTCTTCTGACAAGGACAAATTAGAAATCCATGTTGAATGATGAATGGGGAAGATGATCTTGGCTTTCAATAACTTGTGTATCTCTTGAAAAAGAGGCAATATTTGTATTATACTACCTTTTCTTCTTGAAGGGCTTAACCCTAGGCTTGAGGGGAATGAAATGTTGTATTTATTTTGGTTGAAAAGCCTTCAAATCCTCATAAGAGTAAGCAAGGACATCAGCGTACTTCTTCAAAAGATCCACCACCTTATTCTTCTCTTCGTGGGTACAAAATTTTCCAATATTTACTATTTTGGGTTCAGCAGAGTTCCCAATGTTAATCTTTTCATATTCAACAGACTATTGAGGTCCTTTTGAAGTTTTAGACTTGACATATCTGTCATTTTTATCAAACAATTCCCCTAGACTTACCAACCCTTTAGGAATCTTGTTACCTTTAGTTTTATGTAGCCATCTTTATCCATCTCCTCCTTGACACTTTCTTTATTGGAAGAGACACTCTCGTGAGGAAGATGACCACTTCCTTCAAAATACAATTGGTCAAAGTTATCCCTAAGCTCCAGGAAAGAGAGAAAATGTTGGTCGTCATTGAAAACTTGCCAATTTTTTGCATTATCTGGTATGCTTGATCTATGGATCATTTAATGGTGAATTTTTCCTAAGAGAAATTAGGGTGAGGTATCAACAAAGACCCTAAAACAACTAGGGAATCAACTCTAGTGTTCTTCTCTCTTGGCACTGCTTCGATGGAGAAGGCATTGAGGAATTCAATAGAATCCTAGACCAGATTTATATAATGCTTCAACCTTCTATTCTTTACTTGGAAAATGTCTCTGACTTGTTTGACAAACCGATTCGCATCACCTGAGCCGGGGAGGTTCCTCACGGCTCTTTCTTTTCCACGTTTAGTCCAAGAATAAGAGCTTCATATTTTGTTGTGTTATTTGTATTTTCAAACTACAGTTTGAATGAGAAAGGATGAATCTTTCCTTCTGGAGATATCAATACCACACCAGCCCCAACACTATGAGGAGAAACTCCATCAAATTCCAAATTCCAAACACTATTAGGATCATGGAGCACTTCTTTGGGATGTTCTGTCTCATCCTGAGACATGATCATGTAGTTACCATGCCCAATATCTTCATAAAGTATTTGTGCTTTGGGATCATCATCTTTTACACAATATATTCAGTTTTTTCTTGTGACAACTTCTTCATCTTTCCATTGATTGGTATAAGGGCATGTGACCAATCCATTTGAAATTCTCCTCCCACATCCTTATAGAAATTCCTACTCAACAACATGCCATATGAAGGAGGAATATCAGATACCAATATAGTAGCTAAAACCTTTTTCTCCAAAGAAAAAAAAACTTGTGCATCTTTAATTCTTCCAACAGAGGCACCTCCTTACTCTCCATGGAATAGTAAGAACCAAAAGTATGTGTGAGGGTAAGACCCAAAGCATGAGCTAGTTTAGAAGTCCTAACATTATCTCGATGCTCCCAACGCTCTATAAGACACAATTCCTAAGTCTATGGCTAGCTATGAGAAGGGTCACATAGAATGGTTTGATTTTCTCATTAGGGGAAGTGATTGTGGCCACAAGGTTTGGTTGAGGTGTGGAAGAGGGAGTGGGTAGAAGACATTTATAAGTTTTGGAATGGGAATTGACACATTGGACCATTTTGGCAAAGGATTTTGGATGGTTTGATAAAACTCAGCTTTAGAAATCTAGATTTTTGTTTTCTTGAGATGATCAATGATATCAAAAGATCCAGAGGTGGATGGGCTATCATCACTAGGAATCCTAGGCTTATCGATTTTGAAACCGGTGAATAGGAAGTTTTAGAAGTAGGAGTAGAAGAAGAAGGGTTATTAGAACTTACCTTTTGTATGGAGGTGGTGGGAATAGGAAATTCTCTTCTTGTAATCTTTGGAATAGTTGTGGTATGCTCCTTAGATTTTTAGTGGGTTGCATCACCTTTTCTCTCTTTTTTTCTACTCCCCAGTCATAACACCATACGACTCACTTTGTTCATCTCGATACTAATTCATCATAATCATCTTCTTCATCAATGCCCTCGGGGAGAGAGAAAATTAACTCGAGATTCATCAAGTTCCTCTGGTTCTTCCTCGGCCCTCTTCTCAGGTTCTTCAAAGTCTTCATTAAACTCTTTTCATCAGGTTCTTCGACTTCACAAGTTGCATTAACAAGGACCTTGATAGGTGGTCCTTCAATTGCCAACCTTTTTTGATAAGGAGGCAAGCGGTTCCTAGGCTAAAAGTTCCTCCTTGGAACATCTTGATAGGGAGCATGTTGAGCAATTGTTTCTTGATGGTAATGAGGTCATTGGAAAGCTTCTGTACTAACTGATCTATATTAGCTCCAGGGGTAGAAGAAGAAGTTTTAAATTTGGAAGTGTCTCTTCTCAATTTCAAACATGATTAGGTAATCCTCAACACTGATGGATAAACTCTGATCAACATCCAAAGTTGCAAGATTGGCTCTTCTCAATGCATAGCTTACTTCAAGTAATTGAGCATTTAGGAAGAAACATTTTTGAATTTGATCTATAGGCCCGGTGTCTGGTGGGATCTTGTTGATCAACTTATTGAACTTGGTGAGAAATTCTCTCATGGGATCTTGAGGTTCTTTCTTGATTTGAGAAATATGGGCTAAGCAAAGCATGCACATCTTCAACATGTTTGAAACGGGTCTCAAATCTAGTTCTCATGGTAGTCCAATTGGTGATGGCCTTAGCAAGGAGATGATAGAACCAATTTCTGCTGCATTTTCCTGCAAAGTCTCCACAAAAAGCCTTACAGAGACATCCTTGTGTTCAACTCCAAGGACTCCACATGCAACTATGAAGGTTGTAATGTGTTCATCAGGATGTGACTTGCCATCACCTCTGAACTTGGGAAAGTTCTTTCTATTACCCCTGGGTAACTCATGCAAAGGTTGAGGAAGGGAAAGAGGCCCAACTCATTGGCCCCAAGAAATGGACCTTTCATTCTTTGAAAAATTTCTTAAAGTGGAACTCAAAAATGCCAATAATAACTAAAGCACGAAGATTAGGGCTGAGTTGTTCTTGAGGAATACCACTCCCAGAAGCTCTGTCCTCAACAGGGGGTGTGCTTGCAAAAATGCTCTTCTATTTCTCCTTGTTGAAGGAAGGGGAAACCTTGTTGATTTAGAATTTAAAAGCTGTGAATCTTCAATCCCAAGAGCCCTTCTTTGTGAGTAAATCTTAGAGTTTTCAGATCAGAAATGATCAAGAAATTGTTCTTTTAAAACTGGAATTCGTTGAAACGAATCCCTAATAGAGTCACCAAAAACTGTTGGTTGTCAAATTAGGACTTTAATGAAAGAAACAGTCAAGGGACAGAAAGTCCCTCCTCTTTAATGGGAGAGGTTCCCTTATTGAAAGCAAATGGCACAACTATTTACAAATGTACAACTTCCAACTTTGATGAGGAACTCTGATATCATGAAAGTGTTTTAATGCCAAGATAGATTATCAATACAAGAGAACAAAAGAACTAATGGAGGGAAAAGGTAGAATAACACTTTCAGGAAGTATAGATAGCAAAATAGTTCCTTATAAATGCTGAAGAAAGGACAATATATAGAACATAATCATTCATATTAAAACCACCAGATGTTATTTCACAGACACAAAGTTCCAGAGATGACATCCACAAGAATACAAAGCTTCTTAATGTAAATAGATTAATGATTCAACAACTTTAGACAAGTAAGAGGGAATAAATAACGAGATAGAAACAGGAAGGGAAAATCTTCTATATTGATAGATTTTGATTCTCTTACACTTTCAAAAATATCCAAGTTCGAGCCCTTGAAATGGCGCGGAGAGCCCAATATATAGTTTACAAAGTGGTTACATTTGGTAACTGTTTCTTTTAACTAAAATATTAATTAAGAAAATACACAATACAAAGTCCTTAATTAAATTACAAGGAGATCGACATAAAAATAGAAGAAGAGAAAGAAAATATTGAAGAAGAGACATCCGATTATAGATGAGGAGGGCCCACTGATTTGAGAATCCGATGCCTGAATCTTTTCAATGCTTCTGTTATTTCCATGCCTCTTGGAATTGTGGTGTTGGCAGTAGCATGAGTCCATATTCCTAGACATTTCTCCATATCTTTATCAAACTCAGTATGTTCCATATATTCTTTATTAGCTTTGGAAATAGCTGAATGGAGGGAACAAATGTCTTCCATCTTCTCTTTAGTAAATGACTCTTCTTTAAACAAATCATCCTTGACAAAATTTTTTGAACTGAGCCTTGAGCAAGAGTGAGAATGATGGAGTTCTTTGGTCTCTTAGGAATGCATAGGGCAGTAGCAATGGCAGCAACATCTAGTTTGGTAATTAATTCCCCATGCACATTAGTAAGCTCCCTGGTATCTGGGTTGAAATGAGCTCCGCAGGAAAGCACGGTGTCGAGCACACTACATGGAGATGGGAAAACTATCTAGCATACATGATTCCATTATCACTGATCATTTGGGCCATAGGAGCAGGGTTGGCGCATGTTATTCTATCCCCAAAAATCAGCAAAATATAAGTGTTGAACTTCACTATCCCCAATATTTCAGTGCAGAGAGGTCTCTAGAGGTGACAGATGTTCCTGCCCTTGAAACTTGATCTTCATTTTTACAATGCATAGAGGGACAACCTTCTAAGAACAAATTTGTGATTAAAATGCAAAGGGATATAGGGAGATGAACAAATGACTTAATTGCTAAGATGCGGTGAGAAAAAGCAAGAAAGCAATGTGACAAATGCATAGTAGGTGGTATTCCTTTAAATAGTTATTCAGGAGAGAGAAGATCATATATGAGCATTAAATACACCTTTTGTTATCTCAAAAAGATGAGATATAGGAAAAATAGAAAAAACTGGCCCGGACGGTCCATGGGACATTGGGACATATGGGACACGAAGACGTGATCCGGCCGATGCGAGTGATGCGGGAAAGTGGGCCATATGACCATTGGTGGTCTCAGGGACACAAAAACGTGAGGACGTGAAGATGATTTGGATGATGCGGGTGATGTGGGGAATCGGTGAACAGAGGCCTGAACGCATTTGGGACAGATGGGTCAAAAAAGCGTGAAGAAGTTCAACATGACAAGAATTTGCGGGTGAATCGATCGGCGAACAAAAATTTTCTATTGGAACTTGGGACATATGGACAAGAAAACCCTATTTGGCCAATGTAGGCAATGTCAAAAATCGGGGAACATGAAGCCCGGAGGAACTTTGGGACATGAGGGACAAAATGTCCTATAGACCCGCAAGTTACTTAAAATGACCCCAAGAAATGGCATTTTCACTATCTCTTCAAATTTCCTCTTCACTAAAACATTACTGAAGGGTGCCAACTCAAAATTTTCAAAATTTTCAACTTTCAAAAGAGGGGAATTTTGAGGGGACAACTGATGATGTAGGTCATGTTTATGCATTTATTGTAGAAGAAAATAATAAAGAAGGAACAAAATATTATTTATCTTATTGTAATTTAAGGAAAAATGAAATTTATAGCTTTGATCATAGATGGAGAAGTCTGGAATGTCCAACATGGTTTTTAGTTATTTACTAGAACATGGCTTAAAATATACCCAATGTGTGGTTCTTCGAGGACTTTGACACTCATAGAAAGATTATTCATTATTCTCACCTTGTTTTTGCATCTAATGTTCAATTTATCAAATATGGGGGTAGACCACGTAATAAGAACTTGTGAAAAGTTCTTGAGTCTGACCATGAAGCAATAATCGACACCCTCAAAATTATATCAAACCTATATGGTTCATTGGATTGAATTGGTACAATATCATGTAAGTTTTATAGTTTGAAAGTAATATTGTTGAATTCTTATGTTTTGTTTGTTTGAGTAAATTTTTCTATTAATTTTATTTATTTATATCATTACTAATATTATTAATGTAGGTTAGTGGTTCCACAAACTCTTCCACCTTTACATGGTTGTCATCATTAGTAAAGAAGTTACATTCTTCAAGTGAAAGAGAATATTTTATTTTAGGACCTTTGGTTTAAATATTCTATTCACTTGATCTTATTGTATTTGTAGAGGCACAAACATTATATATTCATATAAAGAGGATACAAAAAGAGAGAGAGAGAGAGAGAGAGAGAGAGAGAGAGAGAGAGAGAGAGAGAGAGAGAGAGAGAGAAGAGGGAAAAGAGTTAAAGAAATATGGAGGGAGAGATAAGGAAGTGAGAGCAACAAGGAGAGAGAGGAGGGAAGAGAGAAAAGAAGGAGAGAGGGGAGAGAGAGAGAGAGGGAGGAAGAGAGAGAGAGAGAGAGAGAGAGAGAATGAAAGAGGATTGAAGAGAGAGAGAGAGACCATATTGTATGAAAGTGATCTTTTCACATTCTTGTTAACAAGAAAATGTTATCATTTCACCACCTATATTAAAGGAGAGAGGGGGGGAGAGAGAGAGAGAGAGAGAGAGAGAGAGAGAGAGACCATATTGTATGAAAATGCTCTTTTTAACATTATTTTTACAAGAACACGTTCTCATTTCATCACCTATATTGAGGAGAGAGATGATGGAAGAGAGAGAGATAGAGAGAGAGAGACCATATTGTATGATAATTATTTTTAACATTCTTTTTTAACAAGAAGACATTCTCATTTCACCACCTATATTGTATGAAAATTTCTTTATTTTAACATTATTTTTACCTCTTACACAATCTAATAGCATCTAATGGCCCTCCCAAACATGTGATCACCATCGGTTCAGTGTCACGAGGTATTGATTGCAAAATATTACCATAGATTCCTTGACACTAATGTTAATTCAAGGTTTTGAAATGTATCATTCACTACAAATGTGAGAAAAATGGGAAAGATATGGCAGAAATTGAGAGAGAATTTTACAAATGAAAAAAATTCCCATCTATAGGTTCAAATTATAGATTCTCAAGTATAATGGTTTTCAAGTTATCGCTCACCAAATTTCACCTACTTTTTACTCTCAGTGTGCTTAAGAGACGTCATCAAACTTATGTAGTCGGGAAGGGCCAAGATAGTTGAATAGAAAAATGACACCTATAATAGCATCTAACGGCCCATCCGGATGTGTGGCATCATTTGGTGATATGAGGTGCCGATTGTAAAATCATTTCATAGATGCCTTGATACTCGATGCTAATTGAAGGTTTTGCCACATTCGATTCATTGTGATCAAGAAAAAGCAAAGAGATGGTATAATTTGAGAGAGGCTTATGTAGGTGAACTAGATTTCCTTTATAATTTTATAGACATTACCAGATGTCATGTTTTGCAATTTATTTCCCATCAAATTTTTCCTACTTCTTTCTCTCATGGAGCTTAAGAAATGCTTTTAGACTAATGTATTTTGGGATGAGATGGTTAGGCATAAAAATACACCTCTAATAGCATATATCAACCCATATGGACATGTGGGCACCATAAATTTGGTGACACAAGGTGTTGATTGTAAAATATCACCCTATATGCCATGACACTTGTTGGGTTTTAGATGTGCACTTGGAATGAAACCACAATCAGGGGACAAGAAAGTCCCTCCTCTTTAATGGGAGAGGTTCCCTTATTGAAAGAAGGAGAAAAACCTATGTACAAATACACAATATTTCATTCAATGGTGGTTTCTCGATATCTTGAAATGTGTTTTATGCCTAGAAATTTATCAATACATGAGGATAGAAGACTTGAAGAGAGGAGGGAGGTAGAAGAAGACAATACTTTCAGGGAAAAGAGATGGCATAGAGAAAACCCTTATATGTATTGAGAAAATGAGATATAGAGTAGAATCATTCACATTTATAATGGGAACAATCCACAAACTCAAAGTTCTTGAGATTGTATAAACTAGAACACAAAGTTTCTAAGCATGCAAGGATTAAATGATTCACAGATCAGAGCAAGAAGGAAAGAGAAAGCAGAAGAAAAAGGGGAAAACCTTTGTATTGATTTCTTCCAATTCAAAATTACAGTTCCAAAATATCAAAATTCCCAACCCTTTATAATGGATTTGAAATCCCCTGAAATAGCTCACAAGAGATGGTTACAACTTCCTCAAAAGAAAGAAATAGTTACAACTTATTCCAATCATTCGTGCCCTTTCGAATTCTTTATTCACAAAGAAACGTTAATGGCGGAAAAACCATGATTTTAAATATACAACCATTACATTATTTTTCAGTTAAAACATGGGCCATTGATTTGCTTTTACAACTTTAAATTTGGGCCACCCACGTGGAAGAAATTGATTCGAGCAAGCCTATGGATGCCTTTTGCATTTTTTACCTTTGAAGTTGTGTCAAGCTGACACATGGGGAGCTCGCCGGTTCCTTTATACTTAGCTAATTTGGGCCTATTTCCTGCTTGACTTATGTTGACCCCTAGACACGTGGAGAGCTGGCACTCATTTGAGTTTCTATTTTGGAAATGCCTCCTAAAATTGTCGCCGAGCTAACACGTGGCTCCTTCCGCCGGTCTTGGACTTTTCAACGACCAACTCTATCTCTCCATTGACTTTGACCACGTGGTGAGCTGGCACTCATTTGGAGATTGACCCTTTGATTTCACTTTGAAATTACACCATTAAGGCACGTGGAGACTTCCACCAACCCGCCCATACTTAGTCAATTTTAATGATCGACTCTTTCTCTTTTTGGACCTAGGACACGTGGAGGACTGGCACAAGTTTGAGAACTTCCCCCGACTTTGACTCTTGAAGTTACACCGATGAGGCACGTGGTGTCATCCACTGAACCTTCCATACTTAGTCGATTTGAGCTTGTTATGCCTTCATTTTGAACACGGGACACGTGGAAAGCTTGCGCTTATTCGAGGACTGTCCCTTGGGCCCATCCCCAGAGTTGCACCATTTGGATGCATGGAGGCTTCCGTTGTCTCTTGAAACATGACCATGTCGTATCTAATCAAAGATTTCCACATACTACCCATGGATGCTGGGGCCAAAAATTAATGGGGAAGATACTTGTCATTCCCGACTGCGGGAAGAAAATAAAAAGAAGGAAAGAAACTTCACCATTACCTAACTTTCAAATTGTTCTCCATGAATGGGAAAATACAAACAATGCTAGGCTCGACATGATTCAATACTCCAAGGCACAGACTCAAAATTTTTGAAACTTGACTTTAAAAGAGGGGAATTTTAAGGATGACAATAGCTCTTTCTAGGGATGACTTGGCTTGGAACAAAGACACAAGGCAAGATCAAGAACTGTAGATAACTTGGGAAAGAGGACCAATGCCTTATCCATTGGGCAAAGGAGTCAAAATCAAAACCAATACAAGGCAACACACACAAGAAGGAAAAGAAACAAAACAAACCAAAAGGGATGACCCAAAAACAAAACACCACACAACAAAGAACAAGAAAGGGACACAATCCAAAAACCAAAAACCAAATGCAATGTACAAAAGGACTTCCTAGCCACCTAGGACTTGAACAACTTTAGGTACTGCCCACTATAAGGAAGTGGGAGAGGAGATCCATCCATGTAATCTAGATAAAAAGAGTTCTCTCTAGAAAAATGTCTGATTCTAAAAGGACCAAGCCAAAGAGAATCAAAATTACCATGGCTTCCTCGTGGCTCATGTCTTTTGTCCCAAAGTAGCACAATGTCTCCCACTTGGAAAACTCTGGGTTTGGCTTTCTTGTCAAACAAATATTTCACTTTCAATTGATGAGCTGCTATCCTGTCAACCACTTACAATTTGTCCTCATCAAGCTTCTGAAGGTACAAAATTCTCTTGTCCAAAGAGCTACTAAAACTTGAATCTTCAATGGTTTTCATCAAATGCAAGGCTGGAAATTCCACCATGACTGGCAGTTGAGCTTCCACACCATACACCACTTGGAAAGGAGACATTCCAATTGCTCTCTTGGGTGTAATTATATTAGCCCAAAGTGCATCATATAGCTTCTTATGCCAATTCCTCTGAGAATCATTTACAAGCTTTCTAACTATGTTCACCAAGTTCTTGTTTGTTGATTCTTCTGTCCATTCCCTTTGGGGTAGTAATCTAAAGAATGAGCAAGTGAGATCCCATACCCATAGCAGAAGTCCATCATCTTAAAGTGAGAAGAAAAGTTGGAAGCATTTTAGTCACAATTTTGTTTGGGGTCCCAAACGATCAATATGTTCTCTTTAATAAAGTTACAAACTACCTCAGAAGTAGTGCTCTTGACTGGAATGGCTTCCACCCACTTGGTGAAGTAATCTATGGCAGTCAACACATGGGTATGTCTAGTACTGGAAGGTGGGTTAAGAGTTCCAATGAAATCCAATCCCCACTGTTGAAAGGGCTCATCAATCACTATTGGCTTTAGTGGAAAAGAAACCAACTTAGGTCTTCCAACAAACGTTTGGCATGATTCACATTTACCAACCCATTTTTATGCATCTCTAAATAGAGTGGGCCAATAATAACCAACATGAAGTATTTTATGAGTTGTTACAACAGAGGAGAAATGACCTCCACAAGCCTGATCATGAAAAGAAAAGAACAACTTATTTTGTTTCTCCTTGTCTACACACTTCAAAAACCTTCCATCTATGCCTCATTTGAACAAAGCATTCTCCCATACACATATTTTGTAGACCTCAATTTTGATGGCTCTCTTCTCTTTGGCACTCAAGTGAGATGAACACTCTCCATAGGTCAGAAAGTGAGAAATGTCAACATACCATACATCTATCGAGCTGAGGAACAGAACAACAGGGACATCAACTCCATCTTTGGACAACTCCTTGGCAGCTCCTTAGCAATGATTTCACACAGGCCCTTACCCGAACCAACTTTATTGTCCTGATGTCAAGATCATACTCTTGCACCTTTTCTACCCAATTACCTCTCTTGGTTCCAAATTCTTGCTAAGTAAGAATGGATTTGATTTTTGTATCAGGCACCAAAGCACCACAGAATGAGAATTAAGGATGTAAAACCTAAACTTCTTGACAACTTTGACAACTACAAAAGCATGTTTCTCCATCATGGTGTACTTCAGCTCATGAGTTTTCAAGACATAACTCATGAATGCAATTGGGAGCTCATGATCTTCAACATTCTTTTAGGCTAACACAATAGCTAGGGTATTTTTAGTGGCATAACAATAGATAATGAAATCTTTGCTAAAGTTAGGGCACACCAAGATTGGAGTCTTTGCAATATCCTGTTTAATGTCCTCAAATTATTTCTTCCCTTAGAGGACCAACCAAAATTTTTCTTCCCTTGCATCATGTGAGCAATGCTCATAGTAAGTTCTGTAAAATCAAGGATGAATCTCCTTAGGAAATTGATCTTACCAAAGAAAGAATGGATACCTTTCTTACTTGATGGAAGAGGAATTTGTTGGATGGCCTGAACTCTCTCTCGGATCAATCTTGATCCCTTCCTTTGAAACAATGTGTCCCAAAAGCTTTCCTTCTATGTGACAAAAACATAGACTTATTAGGGTTTAAAGAAATTCCATGCTCTCTACACTTCTACAATATTGTTTCAAGGTGTTGGAAGTGATATTTTCTTGCTTTAGAAAACACTATCAAGTCATCCAAATACACAACAATGCATTTCCCTTTCAAACTACCAAAATCCAAGTCCATGGCCCTCTGGAAAGTAGAACCAACATTGATGAGACCAAATGGCATCCTCTTGTATGCAAAGGTGCCCCAAGGAGTAGTAAAGGTAGTCTTATGTTGATCTGTAGTATTTACCTCTACTTGATTGTACCCCGAGAATCCATCTAACATAGATAGCATCTGAGCCTGTGACAACTTGCAATACTTGGTCCATCATGGGGAGAGGGTAGTTGTCCTTCAAAGAACCTTGATTTAGATTTCTGAAGTCCACACAGATCTGGATCTCACCATTCTTCTTCCTGACGATAGGCACTATATTAGCAATCCACGTTGAATGGTGGATGGGGAAGATGATCCTAGCCCTTTGTAAGATTTTGTATTTCTTATAAAATTGTATCAGCTATCTTTGGATTATATTGCCTTTGTTTTGTTTGAAGGGTTTGATCCAGGCTTAAGAGGAATGAAATGTTGCATTTCTTTAGGCTGAAAAGCCTTAAGATCATCATAAGAGTAAGCTAGAACATCAACATACCTCTTCAATAGATTCACCACCTTCTTTTTCTCTTCCTGAGTGCAGCATTTTCCAATGTTGACCATTTTGGGATCATCAAGACTCCCAATATTCACTTTCTTAGTCTCAGTCAGATTGTTGGGCTCCTTGGGAAACTTTAGACTTCATATATCTATCATGTTTATCAAAAATATCCTCTAAACTCACCATCCCTTTAGGAATTTTGTTTCCTTTCAGTTTGATGCATCCATCTTGATCCATCTCTTCTTTGACACCCTCTTCATTTGATGACACACACTCTCTAGGAAGATTGTCACTTCCTTCAAAGTACAACTGATCAAAGTTGTCTCTGAGCTCCAAGAAAGAAAGAAAATGTTGGTCATCATTGAAAACTTTCCAATTATTTGCATTGTCAAGCACACTGGGTCTATGGATCAGCTCAATGGTGAATTTCTCCTGAGGGAAATCAGGGTGAGGAATCAACAAGGACCCAAAATAGCTAGAGATTCAGCCCTAGTGTTCCTTTCCCTTGGCATAGATTCAATGGAAAAATCATCAAGGAATTCAATGGAATCCCAGACTAGATTCCTATAGTGTTTCAACCTTCTGTTCTTTACCTGATAAAGGTCTCTAACTTGTTTTACAATTATCTCTGCATCTCCACGAGAAAGAAGGTTCTTCACTCCCATTTCCTTTGCCATGCTCAACCCAAGAATAAGGGCCTCATACTCAGTAGTATTGTTGGTATTTTCAAACTAAAATTTGAAGGAGAAAGGATGAACCTTACCCCCAGGAGAAATAAGCACTACACCAGCTCCAGAACCAGCTGAAGAGAAACTTCCATCAAACTCCAAATTCCACACACCATTAGGATCAAACAACACTCCTTTGGTAGAATTGTCTCCTCTTGTGACATGATCATGTAGTTCCCATGCCCAATGTCTTCATATAGTATTTGTGCTTTAGGATCATCTATCTTTTGCACAATATACTGCTTGTTTCTTAGGAAGCAACTTCTTCATCTTCCCATTGACAGGGATCAAGGCATGTGACCAATCCATTTGGATCTCACCTCCAACATCTTTGCAAAAGTTCCTACTTAGCAACATGCCATAAGAAGGAGGGATATCAGCAACCAAGATGGTAGCCAAGACCTTCTTCTATGGTAAAGCAGCAAAAGCTACTTGTGTATATTTGATTCTCCTAACCAAAGGCACTTCTCTACTTTCCATGGAATAGCAAGAGCCATAAGTGTGGGTTAGGTTAGACCCAAATCATGAGCCACTTTTATAGGAATTACATTATCAGATGCACTAGAATCAATGACACAATTCTAAGCTTGTGGCCAGCTATGAGGAGAGTCACATAGAAGGGTTTGATCTTCTCATTGGGTGAAGTGACTACAGCCACAAGGCTAGGTTGAGGTGAGAGAAGAAGGAGTGGGAAAAAGGCCTTTAGAAGAATGGGTTGGGGTTTTAGATTTAGAATTTACAAAGTTAACCATTTTGGCAAAGGCTTTAGGATGGGTTTGATAGAACTTTGCCTCAGAAATCTGAATCTTGGTCTTTTTAAGATGGTCTATAATGTCAAAAGATCTAGATGTGGATGGGGAATCACTACTAGGAGTAGGAGGAGATTTTGATCTATCAACTTTATCATTTGTTGGACAAGAATTCTTAGTAAAGAAGTAGAGGAAGAAGGACTAGCAGAGCTTACCTTTTGGGTGGAAGTAGTAGGAATAGGAGCTCCTCTTCTTACAATCACCGGGATGGTGATGGGGTACTCCTTGGATATTTTTGCAGGTTGCACCACTTTTTCCTTTTTGTTGGTCTGCTCCCAGGTCATAACAACATATGACTCATTGTTCATCTCAGCCACTACATCATCATAGTCATCTTCATCATCCACACCTTCAGTGGTGAGGAAATGAACTCGAGAACCACTAAAGGCTCCTCTAGTTCTTCATCATCTTCCTCTTCTTGTTCATCATAGAGCCCATTTTCTTCCTCATCATCAAGCTCAAGAACCTCACAAGTAGCATTAACAGGCACCTTGAGGGGTGGACCTTCAATGGCCAACTTGGTTTGAGAAGAGGGCAAGCGGTTCCTAGGTTGAAAGTTCTTCCTTGGAACATCTTGATATGGAGCATGTTGAGCCAATTGTTTCTTGATGGCAATGAGGTCATTAGCTATATTTTGCACCAATTGATCTGCATTACCTCTAGGAGGAGGGGAAGAAGAAGATGCTTTGGATTTGAAAGACTCCCTTTTCATCTTTGCCAGACATGATCAAGTCATCTTCCACACTGACAGCCAATCTTTGATCAAGCATCCAAAGTTGCAAGATTTTCTCTCCTCAGGGCATAGCTTACTTCTGAAATTGAGCATTCAAGAAGAAACACTTCTGAATCTGATCAACATGCCTAGTATCTAGTGGAATCTTGTTAACCAACTTGTTGAACTTGGCCACAAATTCTCTCATAGGCTCATGTGGCTCCTTCTTGATTTGAGAAATATGAGCTAGCAAAGCATGCACATCTTTAGCAGGTTTGAAACGTTGCTCAAATTCAGTCCTCATAGTAGTCCAATCGATGATGGTCCCAAGCATGAAGATGGTAAAACCAATCTACAACATTGTCTTGCAAAGTTTCACAAAATACCTAACAGAGACATCCTCATGTTCAACTCAGAGGACCCCCACATGCAACAATGAAGGCTGCAATGTGTTCATCAGGGTGTACTTTTCCATCACCTCTAAATTTGGGAAAATTCTTCCTGTTACCCCTAGGTAACTCATGCAATGGTTGAGGAAGAGCCAGAGGCCCAACTCTTTTTCCCCAAGGCCGAGGTGCTACCATCCTTGGAAAGATTTCTTGAAGTGGAACTGAGACACCAACAAGAATTAGGGCACGAGATTAGGGCTAAGTTTTGCTTGAGGAATGCTACTACTGAAGCTATGTCTTCAATAGGAGGTGTGCTTATGGAATGAGCTCTTCTATTTCTTCTTGTTAGAGGAAGTTGAAAACCTTGTTGATCCAAGAGTTGAAATTAGGATCTTCAATTCCAAGAGCCCTTCTACCATGAGTGTATCTTAGAGTCGCTAGATCAAAGAAATGATAAAATTAGTTGTTCTTTTTAGAAAGGAAATTTAATGAAAAAATCCCTAGCAGAGTCACCAAAAATTGTTGGGTTTCATATTTTCACTTGGAATGAAACCACAATCAGGGGACAAGCAAGTCCCTCCTCTTTAATGGGAGAGGTTCCCTTATTGAAAGCAGGGGAAAACCTATGTACAAATACACAATATTTCATTCAATGGTGGTTTTCGATATCTTGAAATGTGTTTTATGCCTGGAAAGTTATCAATACATGAGGATAGAAGACTTGAAGAGAGGAGGGAGGCAAAAGAAGACAATACTTTAGGGAAAAGAGATGGTAGAGAAAACCCTTATATGTATTGAGCAAATGAGATATAGAGTAGAACCATTCACGTTTATAATGGGAACAATCCATAGACTCAAAGTTCTTGAGATTGTATAAACTAGAACACAAAGTTTCTAAGCATGCAAGGATTAAATTATTCACATAGATCAGAGCAAGAAGGAAAGAGAAAATAGAAGAAAAAGGGAAAAACCTTTGTATTGATTTCTTCCAATTTGAAATTATAGTTTTAGAATATCAAAATTCCCAACCCTTTACAATGGCTTTGAAATCCCTGAAATAGCTCGCAAGAGATGGTTACAACTTCCTCGAGAAAGCAAGAAACAATTACAACTTATTCCAATCATTGCACCTTTCGAATTCTTGATTTGCAAAGAAATGTTAATGGTGGAAAAACCAGGTTTTTAAATATACAACCATTACATTATTTCACCAGTTAAAACATGGGCCATTCGATTTTGCTTTTACAACTTTAAATTTTGGCCACCCACGTGGAAGAAATTGATTCAATCGGGCCTGCGGATGCCTTTTAAATTTTTTTACCTTTGAATTTATGTAAGTGACACGTGGGGAGCTCCACCGGTTCCTTTATACTTAACCAATTTAGGCCTATTTCCTACTTGACTTATGTTGACCCCTAGACACATGGAGAGTTTGCGCTCATTTGAGTTTCCGTTTTGGAAATGCCTCCTGAAATTACACCGAGCTGACACATGGCTCCTTCCACTAGTCTTGGAATTTTCAACGGCCAACTTTGTCTCTCTATTGACTTTGACCATGTGGCGTTGGCACTCATTTGAGATTGAACCTTTGATTTCACTTCAAAAATTGTGTCGTTAAGGCACGTGGAGACTTCCGCCAACCTGCCCATACTTAGTCAATTTTAACAATCATCTCTTTCTCTTTTTGGACCTGGGACACATGGAGGATTGGCAAGTTTGAGAACTACCCCCGACTTTGACTCTTGAAGTTGCACCGATGAGGCACGTGGTGCCATCCATTGAACCTTCCATACTTAGCCGATTTGAGCTTGTTCTGCATTCATTTGAACTGGGACACACGGAAAGCCTACGCTTATTTGAGGACTATCCCTTGGGCCCTGCCCTAGAGTTGCATCATTTAGATGTGTGGAGGCTTCCACTATTGCTTGAAACATGACCATGTTGTATCCAATCAAATATGTCCACTTACTACCCGTGGATGTCTGGGGCCAAAAATTAATGGGGAAGATACGCTGCCATTCCCGATTCGGGAAGAAAATAAAAAGAAGGGAAGAAAATTCACCATTATGCCCGAATTTCAAATTGTTCTCCATGAATGGGAAAACTACAAACAATTCCAGGCTCGATGCGATCCAATACTCCAAGGTACAAACTCAAAATTTTGAAACTTGACTTCAAAAGAGGGGAATTTTTAGGACAACAACAACATTGATGTTAATTTAAGTTTTTCCATGTTTCATTTGCTACCACCACAAGAAAATGGGTGAGAGATGTGAGAAACCAAGAGATGATTTTTTAGATGGACCATATTCCCATTCTTAAGTTTAAACAAGACAATCCTAGGTGTCATGTTTTATGAGTTATCATCTGTCAAAGTTTTCCTAATTTTTTATCTCAAGGCTCTTAAGAGATGTTTCCCAACCGATGTATCTAGAAGGAAAAAATAGTTAGGCAGCGGTGGAATGACACCTCTAATAGTGTCTAATATCACACCCAAACATGTGGTCACCATTAGTTAAGTGTCAAGATATTTCAATTGAATATATCACCCTAGAAGCCCTAATAGTGATGTTAATTGAACGTTTTGTCACATTTCATTTGATGAAACTGTGAGAAAATGACCGAGAGATGAGAGAAAATGAGAGAATATTTTATAGATGGAAAAAATTCACATCTTTAGGTTCATATTATACATTCCTAGGTGTCATGGTTTGTGAGTTACAACCAATCAAAGTTTTCCTACTTTTTGCTCTCATGGTTCTTAAGAGACATCATCGAAATGATGTATCGAGAAGGAATAAGATGGTTGGGAATTAGAAAGACACCTATAATAGTGTTTACCTTCTCACTCAAATGTGTGGACACCATGTGATTAGCGCCATGAGGTTTCGATTGTAAAATATCACTCTAGATTACCTAACATTGATGGTAATTGAAGTTTTTTTGCATTTCATTCGTTGTTATTTTGAGAAAATGGAAAAGAGATGGGGGAAAAGAGAAAGGATTTTGTAGGAAAATCATATGTCCATCCTTTAGGTTTAGATAATACATTTCTAGGTGGGAAGGTTTGTGAGTTATCATCCATCAAAGTTTTCCTACTTTTTGTTCTTAGGGAACTTAAGAGACATCACTAGAACGATGTAGCCAGGAAGGACATGACGGTTGAGAAATGGAATGAAACCTCCTATAGTGTATACCATACAACATAGATGTGTGGGCACCATAATTTTTGTGCCACGAGGTGAAAATTATAAAATATCACCCTAAATGTTGTGACACTGATGTTAATTGAATGATTTTTCAACTTTTCATTTGTTGTGACCATGAGAAAACAAGAGAGATATGGGATAAAAAAATATAGGATTTTATACATGAACCATATTCCCATCTGTAGGTTTAGATGATACATTACCATGTTCCCATGTTTCTAAGTTATTAGACATCAAATTTTTCCTACTTTTTACTCTCTCTCTCTCTCTCTCTCTAGAATTGACATTATATGATTATTGAGATACCAGAAAGTGGAAGGTATTAGAGTTGAAATTATATGATTATAATTGATGGCATTAAATAATTGAAATAATGGATAAATTATATGTTTGTTTATGTTTTGTAGGGCTAGTGGCGCTAGGCTTTAACTTTGCTTTGTAATAAAGTTCTAATAAATTTTAAAATTTATTTAAGATTAAACTATGCAATTGTTGGAATAATCGTGTAACAATTTCAGGGAATCCAACATTGATCTATAAAACCATAAACATAACATTTTTATGTTTTATATGGGCTAACAACCCGCTAGGCTTTAATTTTTGCTTTGGAATAAGGTTCTTATCATTTTTAAAATTTCATTAAGATTAAACTATGTAGATCTTGGGAAAATATTTTAATGATTTCATGGAAGCCAACATTGGTCTGTAAAACAATAAACCGATCATGTTTCTTTTTTATATGGGCTATCACTACTAGGATTAATTTTTGTTTGGGAATAAGTTTCTTATCAATTTTAAAATGTCCTTAAGATTAAACTATGCAGATATTGGGAAGATATTTTAATGAATTCAGGGAATCTAACATTGATCTACAAAATAATAAACATAACATGTTTCTATTTTATAAGGGCTAGTGTCCACTAGGCTTTAACTTTTGCTTTGGAATAAGGTTCTTATCAGTTTTAAAATGTCATTAACATTAAACTATGTAAAATCTTGGGAAAATATTTTAATGATTTCATGGAATCCGACATTGGTCTACAAAACAATAAATTGGTCATGATTATTTTTATACGGATAACAACCACTAGGGTAATGACATTCAAGAGATGTGAGACACTTCTAGGTTCATTTAATATGATGTGATTGAATCTCAACATAACTAGATAATTACCAAATATAATATGAAGAAACTAGCAGAGGGAAATGATCCAGACTATGAGAATATAACTAAATGTTAAACCATTCTAGAGATATTTTCATATTTAAATATAGATATCAAATTGTAAAACCATTTGATATATAATTTAATATTTAAATATGGATATGATATTATTTAAAATTAAATGTAAAACCATCCCAGATATCTTTTTGTATTTTTTTGCTATTGATACCTAGGAGAAGGTCCTCACCTTTAAAAAATTACACGAGGCTATAATCCATGATATCAACGATTATTGATGGACACTCATAAAGTGAGAAGGCACATTATCATGAAAATTACATACAAAATTCATGGGGAATATTGTAATCATTTTAACATCCCCATACCTATTCTATTTCCTAAATACAAAATATAAATTCTTTGCCATTATAAGCCATATAATATAAGTAGCTTCAAACCTTACACAACCAGACTCAAAACTTGCAAAGTATTCTCAGAAAAGACACATACCAAACCATTTATTCCATTCTTCCACCTGATGGTATCTTCACAATACTTTCCATATTTGAATTGTACAATATTTGTGCAGAAGAAGAAGATGGCTCGACACAACATTCAGTCATTTCTACCTTAGTGCTCATTGGAAACACCACCCCCTGATTATCCACCAAAGCTTCCAGCCCATAGAGAATGACTTTCACACCTCAAGCCATAGTATGGATATGAAAATACATACTAGCCAGGAACTCCTCCAATCCTTCATGTTTTTTTGTAGAATAAACTATCTAGAATAATTACATAGGATATTGTTCACGCACAGTCCTTGGGCCATATCAAACACATTCCTTTTACCAATTAATTTATTTGGGTCAATCATAATTTTCCTCATCCTTTCGCATATGGCTGCCTCTTCATCCTATTTGAAGATTTCCGCAATAGACCACACTTTCTCCAACCAACCCCTCATGACAACATTCTTAATTTTACCATCCATCCAGGAAAAGAAGGAATCTCCAACCACTTCTCTAGTTAAGGATATTTTCCTTTTATGGCTTGGACCAGTGTCGATCCATCTGTATTCATCATACTGTCAAATTGAAAACCACCCGTCAAAGCTCTCGAATCCCTACCACTTAAACTTTCCCAAAATATACTTACAGAGGTGATGAAAAATCCCTTCCAAGCACCACTTATAACACCCTCTTTAATTCACTTCATGTGTGTGTAAGGGCACAAGCTAAAACTTAGATTCTAAGAGAAGATATCCCTTACAAAAACATTAGCATCCCCTTAATAGTTATTAATGCATGATAAAATTCATCATCAAACCCCGGATCACCTTCCACCATCCTTGTGTCCCTCAAAAGAAGGGACATGAAATCACTAAGGAAATTTTCCTCCCACACCTGACTCTTTAAATGAAAATTAAAATTCTCCTTACTCCCCTTATTAGGAGGATATCTTTTCGTATTTAAATATAGATATGAAATAAATTAAAACTCCTTTTCTAAAGGTAGAATTATGGTAAATCATTTTAAGAATTATTTTAATTTCATTATAAAACTATTTATCACGTTGGGATCCCTAATTCATAGAATAAATCATAGAAAAATAAAATTTATTTACATGATACCTATGAACTCACTAATTATTGAGGTGGTTGAGAATTTTACAATTCCTTAAATCAATGTAAACAATTTGTGCAGCAAGATAGTTTAAAGTCAAGAGGATTATATGACTTTAAAAAATAAAAGTAAGAGAGTTAAACTTAATGATCATTGGGAAATGTCAATGTAGCTTATTTAGGTAAATTATCATTAATCAAACTAGAATTCAGAAAAAATAATAATAATATGTACAATTTTGGTATTTATTAACATATCTATTATCGTGTAAATATTTATTGTATTATAACATCACTAAATATATTCACACATATATATATATATAATAACATTATTAAGATAATCACACACATTATATAGAAAGTGGCTTTCAAATAAATTTAGGGACAAACTACATAATTTTCTTTTTTAGATAGTTAAATGCTTTTGACTAGAGCTATGAACCGAGAGGGTTGATGGGTCCCCACCCTACAAGTATCAAAAGATTTGATTGATGAAGGGATACATACAAAACCAAAAACTAGTACAAAATATTGTAAATAACGAGGTAAAAAGTAACATGAATTTACAGGACTGCAAAAACATAGAGCTAAAAACACAAAAAATAGAGGGGGAATGACTGAGAAACCCTAGGGTTCCACCTCTAATTGGTCTGTTGAGCCAAGCATTGAAATATTCCTAAGAAAGGCAAAGGATGAGCCAATAATAGTCTTCAACTGCACCACATGATTAGGAAGGGGTGGGGAAGGTTTTGTGAGTGTGACCAGGTCCAAGGATGGCACCATGGAGTACATTCCCATCAAATCTACAAATTCTTTGATCATACTCAAAAAAATTGAAGGAGGGCCTGAATTTTCGGTTCAGGGGAGTCACAAATCCATTATCAACCCAAAATGGAGAGATGAACAAGGATAGATATTGGAAAATAGAATAATAAGGCATACTTTTGGTAGAGCTTTGCCAAATCCACATGATGACATGGGTAAATGAATTGGGATACAATCACCATGACCACTTCCTTATCTGCACATAGCACTAGGAAATTGAATACGAAGGTGCCTCAAATCTCATAGTTGACACGAGCTCTCCCGGTGCTCTAAAGATAATCCACAACCATCACTTTATCAATCCCATTTAGAAATGGTGTGGATCCTATGTGAAATACATTATGAAGATGAGTGGAAGACACATGAGAGAGGAAATCCATTTCTAGCTTCTTTCACTTGTGCAAGAGGATGAAAGGAACATAAGTAGATGCCATGAGAGGGAAGGGGAAAATAATAGAGAGAAACATGAGTAAACGAGTGAGGGAAGATGAACACAAAACCCAATTATGTAGTCCCTTGAATCATGTGAGGGATGTCGGCACAATAAAAATAGATTGTGTCATTAATATTTTCCCATGCATTGGCTTGATTCCAAATAAAGGTTTCCATTGATTGATAAAAACACATTATACAAAAAAGTATTACTAAAGATAGTCACACACATTATATAGAAAGGTGTTCACAAATAAATTTAGGGACAAATTACATAGTTGTAATTGGGTTATTGATTTAATGACATCGTGAAATATCCACATCGTTCAATAGTTGTAATATAGGTCACGAGTTCATCTATCAAGTAGAATTGTAATATGCATGATAGGCCACATTTTGTCCTTCAATAGGTGTATTTTTACAATTGTAATATACATTACACTTTCTCCAAATGGTGCTAAGATTTTTGAGAAATATGTTGGGATCCCTGGAACCTCGATAATTGGTACATTTGGCCACAATGAAATCTTCCTATGTGAATATAAATTTGAATGGAAACCTCCAAACCATATTATGTATCATAGGAATCAAGGCATCATGTCATTAAAATTTTACACTCTTGTCGATGTCCACAAAACAATAAATAGAAATCTCTCAAATAAAGATCTTGTAAAATAAAAAACTTAAAATGTTTTTGTTCTATATGGCCTAGCATCCACTAGGATTTATTTTTCTTTGGAATAAGGTTTTCATCATTTTTAAAATTTCATTAAGATTAACATATGCAGATCTTGGAAAAATCATTTTATGATTTCAGGGAAGCCAACATGGATCTGCAAATCAATAAACATAACATGTTTTTGTTTTATATGGTCTAAGTGGCCATGAGGCTTATTATTTTATTTGGAATACTTTTCTTATCATTTTCAAACCATCTTTAAGATTAAGCCATGCAGAACTAGGAAAAAATCATTTTATGATTTTAGGGAAGCCAACATCAATTTTTAAAACAATAAACAATATATGTTTATGTTTTATACGTGTTAGTGGCCGATAGGATTAATTTTTCTTTTGAATAATGTTCTTATCAGTTTTAAAATGTCTTTAAGATTAAACTATGTAGATGTAGGAAAAGTTGTTTTTTATTTGTCCATGATGCATGATTGTCTCCTCTCCCTTAGAAATATTTTTTTGTTGAAAAAAAAAGAATAGAAAAAAATGATTGCATACTATGAATCTTTAAGAACTTTAAGGTAGTTATTTTATTCCATATAAATTCACAATACATTGTTGCATTTTAAATCAAAGTATATAATTCAAACGCTAATTCTGCATTTGAAATTTTTCACTTATCTATACATGCTCTTGTGTTCTCTTGCATACTTCAACGATGTACATAATTCAGTGTAAATTTTTGAGTAAGTCTTATAGTTTCCATCAAATCTCTAGTATATTTGGGTTTTGAGATTAATTTCTTATTTGACTTCATGTGACAAGAATCTCACGTCATCGATCAAAAGTATATTGTTTTCACCATATACATTACCAAAACTGACTATTATCTCGTTGACCGGTATTTTTTTGATCTTACATCGAGGCATCCCCAAATGAACCTAAAATGGGTATCTCACAACCAACTAATTTTTTTGACGAACATGTACTTCACCATTATTGAATCCATAAATGAAGACCATAAGGCAATGTCAAAATATTTTGATGCAGTTCTTATCAATTTAACACTAAATTCTCGTTCAAAGTATTTAGTATTCCTAGATATAAAATCTAGAACCATATTATGAGGTATTTTTTCACCAATACCAGAAATTCCAAACAACAAACCTTCAACTCCAAAAATAGTAATTTTCAAGGCTTCCCAATTGGATCTATAAAAACAACTCAATATTAATTTAAGCTTCCAAAAGTGATAAAAACATTTCAACATATTATTGTTATAATATTTTTTTGGGTAATTCACACAAACAACTTATAAAACTATAATATCAACTTAATCACATTGAAGATATAAATACTAACTTTTAGATTTGTAATCTCAACATATAAAATAAAGAGTGACCATATGAATGTACAAATGAATATCATTGTAATTTTTTTTGAAATAATTTATAGTTATATAATTTTCATTTTCTGTAAATGTTTAATGCCCTCTACAACACTCAAACCCAAAGATAGTAATTGTGATATATTTGTGTATAAATTATTCATCAACCACATATCTTTTAAAAATGTTTCTCCATTGGCTTTCTTCCCACCTTTGTAAAATTTTATGGAGGGTTTCCCTTTGGGCCTATTGTAATACAAAATGTTTTTGTAGACATGAAAACAATATCATCTCTACTCCAAATATTTTAGAGATCTTTTACTACAATTTCATCTTCTATAAAGAAATGTTCTTTTCGAAAAAAGAACTGGTTTCAATTCAACTACTATTTTTTCAAAACATTTATCATATTTTCAACTATGGCGGAAGAGAGATAGCTAGAACAAAATCCCACTTCTAATTTAGCTTATAGTATATTTAAAAATTCCTTGAGAACACCTTAAAAGTTGATAGTCTCCTCAGTACTTGAATGACATCTCCTTATGGGATTGGTTTTTCTCATATAGAAAATTGTCCATATCTAAAATAATTAAATAATCCTTTTGGTTAACTACACAAAAATAATTTGTTTTCAATTGTCCACAATTTGATATTAACCAATTAAAATAATCAAAACTTCAGTAGGTCAACACTTACCGATTATCCTTTTGGAGGTTCTTTTGATGCACGTTCTATTTCAAAAACATTGATCAATTCAAAATAAATTTTATGTCAAAGTAAATAAATATGTGATACAACTTTCTTTTATACAATGTAATACTCTTTTCTAGACAATATTGCATAGCTATAGTTATATATTAGCGACCTCTAGGCTAAACCATTAATGCATGGACTATGTTTGGGTTGATAGTATTTGATGAGCTTAGTGACCCTAATGGACAACTGCACAAAAGTAATTTTTTTCAATTCTCCATAATTTAATGTTAACCAATTAAAAAAACATTAATCAATTGAAAATAAATATCATGTCGACGTAATTAAATTCATGATAAAACTTGTTTCTATACAATGCAATACCCTTTGTTGGACAATATTACATAGCTATAGATGACATCAAAATCCATTACTATGTAGACTATGTTACAAATAGCAAAAGTAAATTGTCTACATTTTTTTTTTTATTATTGGCAAATAGTTTTTTGAAAGGGACTATACCCTTGAGTACAAAAGATGGCCTAGGAGCCAGAATAGGAATGTGAACCAGAGAGAAAAGGATCAAAATCCAAATGTGACAATGAAGCTCAAAGTAGCCCAAAAATAGCTACCCAAACGAGACAAAACAACAAAATACTACAAAAAAGTAGTAGAGAGACCGCAAAAAAACAACATAAAAACATACAAGAACAACAAAAGCATCTACAACTACTTTTTGGCAGCTTTGTCAATGTTGGTCTTGATATTCTTCCAGGAGTGGAACATACCCAAAGTTGTCATGTGGGCAGCATCAGTATTATCCAGCTGCTCAATGGTCCTTTTGCTTTCCTTTTCGTTACCCCAAAGTGTAGCCGGAACACCGCTGAGGTTGGAGACACTTTTGACATGTTGCTCAATGAACTCCTCAATCGCCCTAAAGATGGCCATGTTGTAATCATGTCGAGTTTTGGCCTTCCCTAAATGGGAGTCTAAGGAGGTCAGCTTCTTGTAGATATCATCAATCTGGCTGCTATCAATATCCCCTCCTCCTCCTTTTTTCTCTTGCCTTTCTGTTTAGCCAAGTTCTTAACCTCATCCTTCAATAGTTTCATATCAGCCTCTAAGGCATCCAAGCCTTTTTGAAGAACTTTCCATATGCACATCCTGGGACTGGCACTGCTAATATTCAGAAGGTCATGTGCAATTTCAATTTCATGAGGCCCCTTCTCCACAGCAAGAGTCTCAAGGTTAAGCTTTCTAGAGGCCCTGGTAACCGGTCTTTTAGAGGTAGAGGTGAGGTGGGTGGTGGGAGCAACAGTAGGGGGAATGGAAGGAGAAGCTTGGATAGCCGGAGGGGGGTGACTGCAGCGGTGGCGGGGGTAGATGGAGAAATAGGGCTGGCAGCAGCAGAACCCGGCAGAGGGGGAACCGAGCTAGGAGAGGAAGGGAGACCAGGGTACTTAAGAAGACAACATTTATGAAGCAACAAAATAAGCCCTTGGTGTAAGGGAACCACCGGGTATGCTTCTGAAACTCCAAAATGGAGCGTTCAAGAGAGTTCAGCAAGTAATGGGGAAAACAAACCAAGCGATTCCTACGGAAGTGGTTAAGAAAGATAAGATGTTTAGCAGGAACAGTGACAAACCTACCTTCCAAGGAGATGAACCGTATCATCATGCGAGTAACCTCATCATAGGGTGGAGGAATCGAGCTAACAAGCAGGCCCGCTGTAACATATATTAGCTTCTCAGATCCTTCCACAAATCTCCTCTCTTCAGCATCTCTGTCGACCCTTTTGTTAAAGAAATGGTAGCCCTCCAAACTAAGGCCGGTCACTTCAGCAATAAGTTCTTCATTGACCAAGATCTTCTGCCCCCCATAATCAACAGTCCGCTCCTTCCATTCCTTTGCAAAATGCACAGAAATGCTTTGATCATGCCCCTGAACCTTCTCCATGAAGTTGGTGATGCCACCCTTGCTGAGAATGCTCCATAGCTCAATATTATCCTTCCAGTCCGGGTCCGCACTTGGCTCAATTTGGCAAGGAGGTCCCCCCATCTTCTCTATGCTTAACTGATTGCAACAAATTCCCAAATTCTTGTGAGCGCTGAAACCCGTCCGCTTCTTGCTATTGTAATCCGCACAAGATTGGAAATGAGAGCCGTTGCTTTTCCCACGAACGGCTGCGTGTCTGCTGAACTGAGCCTCATGGAAAATCACATGTGGGAATAGCCCACTCCCTGTCATCAATCACATTACTACTGTCTTCGGTTTCCGTGGAGCTTTGTATCTAGCTTTTAGCAGTCGCATGCAGCCCGCATGCGCGATTTTCAAATCAATGTAACTCCACTTGGAGTTCCCCATATATTTCACACTAACATGTTTATTTGACATGATTTGCATCATCATATTCTTTAAGTCAACACGTGTGGGAGTATTATTGATGCTGATCCACACCCAAAGATCATGACTCAGCTCTAGATATTGCTTGCGTATAGAAATCCGCATGAATGTTGTTGTGGAGCTGCTTAGGGATGCTATTATTATCCCAAACAGTGAGGTTAACATTAATGCCATAATTAGCCAGCGCATCCGCCAATTTATTACCCTCCCTGTAAGTATGCATGATCCTGATGTTATTGAAAGTATGACTAATACTTATGGACTCTGAGATAAAATCCTTAATGCTCCAACTAGGAGATGAGCACTGTTTAAGAAGATTAATGACATTCAGGGAGTCCCCTTCAATAATGAGGTTCTGAATATTTTGAGTCTGGGCAATTCTCAGGCCCCATAGTGCAGATAATGCTTCGGCAAAATGATTAGTTTGAATTCCCATTTTCCCAGCATACGCAACAATCAGATTACCTTTATGATCCCGTATCGCTCCTCCTCCTGCCGCTATCCCAGGGTTTCCCTTAGAGGCCCCATCAAAGTTCAACTTATACCAATTAAAATTAGGAGGATGCCATTTGATCGAAGATCTATCAATGCTATTCCGGGATTGCTCCGACTGTTGATAGTTCCAATCTGCCAATTGGATAAGATGTATTCTTCATTCTCTGGATATCTCTTGTTTCTTGGGGGGTTTAAATCTAGCAATATTTTCTTTGATACCATTAGAAATTTTACCAATACTAAGTTTATAGTTTTGCTTCTTTTTGAAGATAATATCATTTCTATCCTTCCATATCCTCCAGATTAAATGAGGGATAGCCAGCTTCCAGATCCTTTTAACAACACAATGCCTGAAGGGTGGGTTCCATTGAGTCCATAGCTGATTAAGATCCTTCGGCAACACCCAGAGAGCTTCAAATTTAGAGAGGGAAAAACTCCATATTCTGGTGGCATATTCACAATGTATGAACAGGTGGCTGATATCCTCAGAATCATTCTTACAAAGATGGCACCTATTAGGAATTATAAATCCTCTTCTCATCAGGTTGTCAGTGGTAAGAATCCTGCCTCTGATAGCCAGCCAAAGGAAAAAATTTATTTTGGGAGTTAATTCAGACATCCAAATCTTGTTCCAATTGAACTCTGTTTGACTATTATGGAAGAAATTATTATATCCAGATTTGACAGAGTAATTCCCATCATTGGAATTATTCCATACCAGCTCATCCTTGGAATCCAACTGACTTAATGGAATAAGATCTAATTGATCTTGAAGGGAGGAAGTAATTTGCTTCAGATCAATTCTCTCCACAGTAAGTTTTTTCCAATTCTTGCTGGTACCATTTCCTTCAATATAGTCCTTGATTTTAATGCCATACTTGCTTATGAGACTATCCTTAACCACCCCAAATCTATCCATGAGATTGCCATTAAACCAATTATCCTCCCAGAAGTTTATGTCCCTACCATCCCCCACTTTCCATTTACTGCCCTGCTTGATGAAATTTCTGCTCTTGACCAGATTATTCCAAAAAATGGAACCATAGGGGAGGTGCTCATCTTGAAGATAAGAATACACAACTTGATGATTTAAATATTTTTCTTTGATTAAATCAATCCAGGGTTGTTTCTCAGACAACATTCTCCTAGCCCATTTTAGCAATGAGGGCCTCATTCATTTTCTCAATATCTTTTATACCCAGACCACCCATAAACTTTGGGGTGCAAACCTTATCCCAAGCCACTAAGTGAAATTTGAACTTCTCTTCCATGCCTTGCCATAATTTTTTTTTTTTTGAATCCTTTCAATTTTATCTCTGAAGGAAGATGGGATCTTGAAGAGTGACATGACATAGATGGGCAGATTTTGAAGAGTACTTTTAATGAGCAGGCACTTACCAGCACTAGATAAAGTGGCTCCTTTCCAACCAGCCATTTTTTTTTGGAATCTCTCCAATAAATCATCCCACACCTTGTAAGAGACTTTCCTAGTGCCGAGAGGGAGGCCCAAGTAAGTGGCTGGAAGTGCACTTATTTTACAGCCCATAATTTTAGCAATTTTGAGCTGCCTTTCCTCAGGAGTGTTGAAAAAGAATATGGTGCTTTTATCATAATTAATCTCTTGCCCAGAAGTAGATTCATAGAGCTGCAGTAAAGCCTTGATAGCCTTAGCTTCAATGACTGATGCCAGAAGAAGAAGGATAGTGTCGTCCGCAAATTGCTGATGGGAGACAACTTGGCTGATGGAAGTGGGCTTAGAGCCATTTAAAATCCCATCTTTAACCGCTTTGCCAATTGTTCTACTAAGGCTGTCAGCCAAAAGAATGAAGAGTAAGGGGGAGATAGGGTCCCCTTGTCTAAGTCCTCTGCTGCTAGTGAAAAAACCCACAGGCTCACCATTAACAACCACAGAGAATCTGGCCGTAGAGATACAAGCCTTAATAATTCTTCTAAATTTTTCCGAAACCCAAATTTTGTTAAGACTTTGTCAAGGAAAACCCAAGAGACCTTGTCAAAAGCTTTATTCATATCAAGCTTAAGGACCATATTTGCCTTTTTATTATTTTCCATGGAATGTATGGTCTCGTGAACCATAATCACTCCGTCTTGTATAATCCTGCCTTTGATGAAGCCACTCTGCTGCCTTGAGATGAGATCATTCATAATGAGCTGAAGTCTAGTAGTAATAATTTTGGTAAAAATTCTATATATGGCATTCACAAGACTGATAGGTCTGAAGTCCTTGAAATCTTTAGCATCCATTTTTTTAGGAGCCAGCACAATGTGAGTGTTATTAAGCTCTTTTAAAAGATTTCCCGTTCTATAGAATTCATTCACCGCTCTGAGAAGATCCTCCGAACAGATTTCCCAAAATTTCTGGAAAAAATTTATAGAGAACCCATCCGGACCAGGAGCCTTGTCACCCTCTAAAGCAAAAACAGCTTTTTGCAGCTCTTCAAGCGTGACCGCTTTGGTGATACTTCTGAATTTCTGATCCTCAATTTTATTTTGGGGAATGGCCTCCAACATAAAGGAAATAGCTTCAGAGTTGATGATATTCCTCTCTTCAAGAAGTTTTTTATAAAAATCAAGCGCTTCTTTCTTAATGCTATTGGGATCTTTTATGATATTTCCGTTGTTTTTAGAAACTTCTAAGATCCTATTATAGGCTCTGTGCTTCAGAGTAGTCATATGAAAGAACTTCGTGTTCCTGTCTCCCTCTTTGAGCCAAATAGCTCTAGATTTAAGTCGCCATAAAGATTCCTCTCTGCTGCAGATCGTATGCAACTCTGAAAGAATATTCTTTTCATTAACTTCATCTTCAGCCGATCTCCCCATAGTATCCATTTTTAATTCCAGATCCTGAAGCTTTTGTTTTAACTTTTTTTTTTATTGTCAAATACATTACCAAAAACACTTTTATTCCAGATTTTGACTTGCTTTTTGACATTTTTGAGCTTTTGAACCAATCTAAATTGAGCAGTGCCTTCGCCATTCCATCCCCACCATTCTTTTATCTTGTCATAGATATTGTCATGCTCCATCCACATCTTTTCAAATTTGAATGAGCTTCTGGTGGGTTTAGTCCAATTGAGAAAATTTAAAGCAATCGGATTGTGATCCGATCCAACTCTGGGTAGGGAAGAGAGGTGGAAGTCTTGACTGAGAATCCAGCTCGCTGAAATTAGAGCCCTATCCAATCTCACCTGAATAAACTCCTTTCCCAACCTTCTATTATTCCAAGTGTATTTATTTCCATGAAGATCCACATCTAAGAGGTTATGTTCAGCAATAAAATCAGCAAAATCCTCCATACCAGTAGAAAAGCTGGAGGTACCTCCAAACTTCTCACCTGGGTTTAGTGGGGAGTTGAAATCCCCCATAATAAGCCAGTTAGCAGAACAATACTGGTTTCTAAATGTTTTAAGGTCAGCCCAAAGCTTCCTTCTACCACTAACCGAATTAGGGGCATAGATGTTAGAAAGGATCCATTCACCCTTATTCTCAATAGTAACAAATTTGATTGCAAGATGATTAATATTAGCATTGAGAACCATACCAGTACAGTGTCTTTTATCCCAAAGAGTAGCCAGTCCTCCAGAAGCTCCCTGGGAGTCAACAACCGCCATTTCAGAGTTATCCCAAAAACTCTTTTTAATAGTTTCAAGGGTCTTAGCTTTCATCTTAGTTTCTTGCAGAATCAAAATACTAGGATTACTGGAATCCCGTAACTCCTTGATGGTTCTCTGCTTGGAGTTTCCATTTAGGCCTCTGATGTTCCAAGAAATAATCTTCATTTGGAATGATTGGTGGTTGGAATTCCTGATGGTTCAACTGACGCTGAACTCCATCTGCAATGTCCCTCTCCGTTCTTTTAGATCTAAGAGTCTTTTTAGAGGGTCTTCCTCTTTTTGTACTTCCTCCAAAGTCAACTATTCATCTAGCAGAAGATCTAGTTGTTCTGGATGTAGAGGTGTCCCAATTGTCTTTTTCTTTTTTTTATCACTGTAAAGTGATTCTGGGATCATTTCAAAACCTTTCATTCTTTTTTTCTTTTTTGAAATGACCATTGTGAATCTAGAATCTGGATCCTCCTTATCCATGATAGGCGTAACTTCTCCCTCTTCACGTTCTTTCTGAATCCTGTCAGGTGTGTGAGTATCAGCTGATCTGGTGCTGAAACAAGCCGGTGAAACCGCTGTTATGTTGCTGGAACAAGGAAGTAGATCTGCATTACCATCTCCCCTAGGAGAGTTTTTCTTCAAAGGTTCTTTAAGAGCCATACAGTCCTTGTTCAAAGTTTCCTCAGTGATGCACAACTGATTATCTTTCTCGACTATCATACTACTGCTCGAAATTGCTCAATAGGGACTATATTAATCTTCACAGAGCCATCTTGCTCGTTCACCACCATGGATACCTTCACAGATTTATCCAAGTCTTCTTTGTTAGATGCTTCAATAGGTTTATCCAAGGATACCTTCACAGGTTTATCCAAGTCTTCTTTGTTAGATGCTTCAGGAAAAGCTGCTGCTGTGACTTTGGGACGCCAGATGAGATGTTTCCTTATTTGAGTTCTAAAACCCCTTTTTTTTCCTTTTCTATTTAACTCCAAATCCTTCTGACTAGGGGCTTTGTCTTCATTCCAGCTATCCGTGCTTGGAACCCTACTATCCTTGTTCAGATCTGAGCCCTCCCCAGGCTGTTCAGCATCCAAAGTAGGGGTCTTCTTCTTGGAACAACTTTTGTCAGAGTGTCCAATGCTATGACAATGTTTACATCTCAAAGTTTCAACCTCAATTTTTTGAGTCCATATCCCAAATCTAGATTTCAAGATTATGTGCTCCGAAATTCCTGATCCATAGCAGAGAAAATGCAGAAATGAGCAAAAGCAAGCCTGGATCTATTTCTCGTGGGTCCATCCAGCCCAATAGGTGCACCTAAGGATTTTGCAATATTTAGCAGAATTTCATCATCCCAGAAATGCAATGGTAGTCCTGGTAACCTACACCAGATTGGGATGGTGTTTATATTTTCAGTATTAGGATCAAACCCGGATACCATTTTTTCAAAAAAAGGCCCATGTTACCCAACCACCAGGGACCTCCCAGAAGCACCGAATCCAAATCCTCTTGCTGATTAAATTTTGCCAGAAAAAAGCCTTTTGGCATGATGGTAATGTTCAGGGCTCCCTTAGGTTTCCACTTTCTCAAAGCCCATTTTCTAATGAAATCAATATTAGGTCTAGAGCCAAGAAACTTACCAACGAGGGAGAGATTCACTTTGCTTAAGGCTCTATCAACAAATCCATCTGGGACCCTCAGGCAGGTGGCACCCTCGTTGTCCATTTCCCACGTGAACTGACCAGTAATTTTCGGACCCACCTTGATGTTAGGGCTTTGAAGCAACTTATTCCAGGCCATAGGTGTGGATCCCAACATTTCCCCATTTTCATTTATAACCGTCCGATTATGGCCAGAGATCTGCCTTTTCTCAGCATGCTTTGGTTTATTGCGCATTTTCTGCACGGCGTAGAATCAGAAACAACACCGACAAGTACATTCTCAAAGTGCTTTCTCCTTCATTCGTACTCATGCTCACAAATCATCCGATTCTGGCCATAGATCAGCCTCTCCTCAGCATTTTTAAGCTTAGTGCGTAGACATTCTGCAGCCAGAACTGCAGAAACCGCGTTGCCATAGTTTTCTCCATCGCTAGTTTTCTCCATAGCAATTTGTCAATTCTCAGAAACCGCGTTTGATACTAAATATTATATATGTATATTTCTCCATATATTAACCAATTAAAAACAAAATTACTTAATTTAAAATAAATCAATTTAATATATATGTTTTCTGTAAACCACTAGGCTAATACATGTAACAATTAAAACCAATTTGTTATATGTTCCTAATAATTATGAGGGGCTAATACATTAAAAATGGTTTTTTTATAATTGCACATACTAACATATCGATTTCTAAATAATTTGTGCATTCGTCATGACCAAAACCTCCCATTTGGCATCAAAACCGAAAATTTGAAGTTTTATTAAATATATGTAAACAATGAAAATTGAAAACTTATTGCAGTGATAAATTTATATAATGAGTAAATGCCACTCACCTTGTATAGATGTATAGATTCATTGGATGTATGGTCACCGACATCTAGCGTAACAAGTTGAATGGGTAGCAACATGTTAAGAATGACATTGTCTCCTTTGTTTTTATGTGGAGAGGAAGAGACAATGTCTTCCTCTTTTAGTTGGTTTTTTGCATAATTATTGTATGTATTAGTTCAAAGGAATTAAAATAATAAAATTTATTAATGTGATGTTAATCAATGTACCTTTTTTCAAATGAGAATAGTAATATTTTAAAAAATTTCTTGATCATGTGATTCAATAATAAAAACTACAGGTAAACCTATTTCAACCAAAGCATGAAATGCAACATTACCGTAGTAAATCATTATTATCGGAGAATTTTCAAAAGAGATTTGAGTGAACATATGAGACCAAAACTCATAATATATCTCATAAAGAAAAGGATATGTCTTTCCTCTTGGGTGATATCACTTTCACTCACAATTTTTTGTGTAAGTTGCTCCATCCAATCCATGATGATTTCTTCTCTATCCCCATCATTAGCATCACAATTGTGCACATCATTTATTGTGTACATAAGACACAAGCTCTTAAATTTTCCATTGCTTGTCATAAAATTTGTAACAACCTTCCACAACTGATTCCCCCTTGTCTTTAAATTTTTGCATGTATTTTTTTATCATCTCTCTTAACATTTTTTTGAATAAGCAATAGGTAAGAGCACAATAATAACACAATATTTAATAGACTAGATCCAAAACTATAAGTAGGTCCATTATTACATCGAAAGTTATTACACTAGACAAATTATAGAAATCTGTGATCACACATTTTGCATTGAATGGATTAGTTGATGGAATAGATGATATTGTTAACTGGAGATGGAATGGATATGCACATTGACATGTAAACTCTTTTGTGTCTTCCATCCTTGCTGGAATTTGTTCTTCCATTGAAATCACGTAGTTGTCTATAATTATTTGAGCTTCCGTTGGGAGAACCTTTGCCACTTCAACATCAATTTTTCTTCTTGATGATTTTTCACTTCCTTGGGAATCAAATTTTCTTTTTCCTTTATTCTCTTCTCCCAAGAGTACACATAACTGGTGGTAGTGAGATGCATGTCAGACCAAATTTTTGAATAATATTTGATTCATTGCATTCTTCCAATACAATATTACTTGGATATTTATTTTTCAAATATTTTAGAACTTTTCCTCTCATTTTTTGTCATCTTTTACTCTTTGGCAAGTAAGATTCAAAAGTCTCTGCTATGATGCCTACCTCAATAGAGATAATTAGCCATACTTTCCCTAATTACATTTATCTACTAGTAATGATAGCTCCTCATCATTCATTCCTCTTGTATCCCTAAAGGAATTGGTTGTGAACCTTGTTAGTGAATTTGGCTGAAAGTTAGGTTGGTTATCCTTAAAAGGAGAACAAGAAAGCCCACCTGATTTAAACAACTCAAAGGTTGTTGTCCATTTTTTCCATATGTCCTTAGGAAACAATAGAAATGTCCATTTTTCATAAATACTCTCTATCTTAGACACTTTGAAAATAGAAAGAATTGCTTCTCGAAACTTTGCATTGAAAGTGGAAATAGTATATTTACTTTCTACATATTACAAAAATTAAATTTTAAATAAAATGCATTAAAATTAAGTTTCATTACCCTCCACTCCTCTATCTTTGTGTTTCCCACTCTAGGCCTCCGAGGACATCCTAGGGATCTCCAAATCATTCGAGCCTTGTAGAGTACATCAATAAAATTGGTTTCAATCCAATTTTTGTTTACCTCATTTTTTTTTCTTGCAAATATCAATAATGTCTTCACTAGATGCTTTTGAAGACATAATGTGAGCCTTTCTAAACTGCAACACAATATGTAATGACTTGTATTTGATTTTAGCTAAAATATTTTTTTTGGGCACAAATGGTATGTTGGTCATCAATAATGTAGAATTGCACATCATCCCTTTTTAGGTCATTAGATCCTCTAGTTACACAAGTTCCTTTGTAGAATATAAAAAGGGAAGAAGAATTGCATCCCCTATGTGTAGGAATAACATTAATCAACATTGAATGGATAAGAAGGTCAACATTCTCATCATATATGATGGTATTGATATTTTGGAGGTGCTACATGAAACCTAGAAACTTCAACTAGAAAAACATCACCATTGAACAAAAACAATTTAAATTGTTCAACGGTTGAATATTTTGCTTTCTCAAATATATTGGTCACTTTTTTCAACAATACAACCTGATTTATTATTATTTTTAAGCCCTTGCAACTTTGACTTAGAGGGATCTATCTCTAATTTAGAAAAATAAGATCACCTTAGTGTTGTAAAATATTTGCATGTTTTGGTGGAGAAAAAACCTTTTTTATTCAAATAATGACAAATAGAAGAGGTATTTTGAATCTATACAATTTTTGAATACCGAATTCATGCCATTATGAATTTCAAGGGAATTTTCACAGCCTATTTTTTTATGAGTGTATGAATGTCCCCAAATTCTAACCATATTTAGAATAAGAACATGTCTTACTTTCTATGGAAGCCTTCATTTCTAGTTTCTGAACAAGGAAACTTCAACTCCATGTCAAGAATAAGGCACTTATTCATTTCAACATCAATGCATTTAACTTGAATACACAATGTTTTGATCAATAACTTTTGAAGTTAGAACCATACCGACTTCATTGGCAACATCATCATCAAAAAAAATAACCACAAATCAGCGTGATAGTTTTTTGGGGAATGCATTTCTACAAACCATTCCTCATTTCTTCTTCCAAAACTTATGAATGAATGAGACAAATGGAAGACATGTTACCTTGATAGTTTTTTGGGGAATCATTTCTACAAACCATTTTCATAATTCTCTTCTTCCAACCCTCTGCTCCTTCAATCAAAGGAATTTTTCATGAACAAAGTGAGACAATGGAAGACATATTACCTAAAAAGGAATTAAACAAATTAATAATTCGTATGCAATTAGGAAGGATTAATTATGTTTTTCAATAGTGCAATAGTAAGGAGATGTTGTATCTTAATGTCATTATTTTCATAGATTAAAAATCATTACAAATGGATATTTATAGCTTAGCGGTCACTAGGAAAATTTCAACATGTTATAGAATATGAATGGAAAGGAAAATTACATTGTAGATTAATTTACGTCATTCAAGGCTTTGTATAAATTGACTAACCATTAATCATAACTATTTAATATTGTTAAAATCATAACTATTTGTAATGTTATGTTAAAGCATTATAATACATGTAATAATGAAAATAAGCGTTAGTTAGTTAGTTAGTTTCTTTTATGCAAGAAGAATAACAATATGTGAAGAATTGACATTTCTTAGTTTGAAGAATATGTAAAGAAGAGGAGATCAACTGGAATTGTTTGCATTAATACCACCCACTATGAAAAGGAAGGCCAGTTGTTGTAGACTGGCATGCATGAGTTATCCACACATTTTCCACCAACTCTCTATTGACTCTCACATGGGATGAATTAAAATTCCCTCATAACTCAGTCATGATTTTTTTTGTGAGGTTTTCCAAAGTATGGAGTGACTGCCTGTTGTATTTTGTACCTCAAAATTGAAATTTCAAAATTTTAAATTTCATTGTTTGCATTTAGGTCATTTAGGTCATTTTCCTTGGTGGTAGTAAAATGATTTAGTCAAAGCCTGTGGTAGAATTAAAAAATTCCTAGGATAATTGAGATTAAAAATAGTGATGTGAAGAATCAATAATATAAAATTAGTAGAAAATACCAAGTAGTTGGAAAGTATTTAGGAAAATCATTTCTAATTGTTTTCTCTCTAATGTAAAAACTAGTGTAAAGGTTTCTTATCTCAAATGGTCATTATGATGCACTACATACACTCGAGAGGACATAGCCTTATGTAGTTCTCATAAGATATATTGTGTATAACACATAATCCATATCATTTCTTATCAAGGAAAATGCTTAGTGACCACTAAGCTCCATTACTTCATTAGGTAGTAGCCTCTATATTTTGTAGGAATCCATTTTAACTTTGAGAATAACAAGAACCAAGTGTTACAATATCCCTATGGAGCCAAGTGCATCAATACATACCCTCGAGAAGGATGAATCCTTATGTATTTCTCATAGGATATATTGACATATCACATAATTCATGTTGGTTCGTATCAAGGAAAATTCTTAGTGACCACTAAGCTCCATTACTTATTGAAAGGAGTGGCTTTGGAGGTCACTAGGTTCTATAGTTTTAGTTTTCAAAAATATTGACCTAATAAAAATTCATTGTCTACCTTAGTGACATAGATAAGCGTTAGACCATAGTAATAGAAGTACATAATTTTAAACTGAAGAAGTATCATGTTCATCTTGGCCCTGCATATTTCTAAAATTACCCATTAAAGAAAATAGTCCTAAATGATTTACTAAAAATGTAGGGTGAAGATGAACATGATTCTTTCTCAGGAATAAATGATCTCCAAGTCCATGAAAAAAAAGCATGTTTTATGTTTACCAATTATTTTCGATGATGAGAAGGCTAGTGGCCACTAGCCTCTATATTGTCCAGGAATCCATTTTAACAATGAAAAAATCAATCTAAACAACTTTGTTTTCATTTTTGTAATTATATTATATTGGTTGGACTATCCCTAGTGCCAAGTCCTTAAATACATACCTTTAAGAATGTTGACACCTTATGTAGTTCTCATAGGATATATTATGCATAAAACATAATTCATATCTTTTCATATCAAGGAAAATTCTTAGCAACCACTAAAGTTTTGTTACTTATTGAAAGGAATGGCTTTGTGATTGTTAAGTTCAATACAATTTTTAGTTATAAAAATAGTGACATAGTTAGGAAAGGTTAGATCATAGTAATATAAGTACATCATTTAAACTTGAATAAGTTTCTTTCCATCTTGGCCTTGCATATTTTCTTAAAATCATCCTTCAAAGAAAATAGACCTAAATGATCTACCAAATATGCAGGGTGAAGATGAACAGGATTCTCACTCAGGATTAAATGATGAACTTCTATTGCATTGATCTAATCTTGTTGATATACTCTTGATTTATTTCCATTTATATGATTTCTATTATGAGGATCCCAATTATGTGATTGATAAAAAAAAAATTATGCTAACCTATCTCTGGAAAGAAATGGACGAGACCAATAAAATACCTATTGTTAAATGTGTAACATGTTTCACTTCTAAATATTATGGGGGAGTGGGGATTTTGAACTAAGAAAAAAAAATGGATCTAAGTGCTAAATGGGTGTGGTAGCCTCTCTCCAATCCTCAAAGCATGTATGGAAAGATAGTCGGGAAAAAAATGGGTGATCCTCTTCCAGAGGCTATTCTCAAATTAATTACTTGACTAATGACTAGAATTTTAGTAAATTAATAAGTTAATAAATTTATAAATTAAAGTGATGGAACATTTTTTGTCAATGGCTAATGACTTGAATAGTAATGAATTAATTATTGAAGGTCTCTCATATTATTGTTAATGCCATTGCCATAAAAAAGTAGTACTTGTCAGGAAAATCAATCTTGTGTGAATAAAATTCCTTTTTATGCTTTCATTAATTCCATATTGGACCTTAAATCGAATCTATGGGAAGCTAATAAAGAGGCATGGATTTTATAGAAAATCGAGGGACTGACCAAGAATTTTGTGATAAGATTGGTAATAAATATTTTGATTGGCCAGAATTCATCACCTTTTCAATAAAGGTTGATATTAAATCCCATAGCAAACTTGTATTAATTACAAGCATGTGATGGCATATTCACTCCATATATTTATCAAGTCACTCTCCCTTATTTTCACACATTTCTGGTTTATTTCACTAGATTTCATTTCATCTATCATGGATGGTCATTGTTTCCTTTCATGTAATTCTCCATGTCGGTGCGTGAAATGGAATTTTATACCAAAATTTCACGTCATCGTCTTAAATCCATTTTTAGGATTGGATCAGAGAAAGATATGGTTTCTATTGAGGGAGTTCTCGGAGCTGATTATCTTTCTATGGAGGGTTCCCAAGGGTTAATTCAAATTTTTCTCCACCTTCATATGTCATCTACTAATTATACATCTAGCGAAGGATTGGGCTTTGGAGATGGGGCGTCACTGGATCAAACCAGCTTATAGGGTTGGCATGGAATCTAAAATGGAGAAAACCTCGAGTGTGTCATGGCCCATGATTTTGAGGGCTTGTTTATACCTAGGAAGGTTTGGTGGACATGTCAATCATTTTTGGAGAGTTATATAATCATTTTGATGTCCTAATGCATTTTGTGTATGTTGTGTCCAAATTTGGTAAAAGATCGATGATAATTGGGACCTAGTTCACTTCACTGCCTCACCTAGATGTTATGTTTTCTCCTTATAACTAGAACTAGATCATTGGGATCTTCTTCATAGGAAAAGGGCATGAGGCATATGATTGGTTAAAGATTCATTATTGTTCTTTGGAAAAGAGCATATTTTTCGGAAAAATAGCGGAAACCATTTTCTTCCATTAAAGTGGAGGTTCAAGATGTGTCATCTGATTCAGATAAATAATTATTTCTAAAATCCATTCATTTATATTATCTTTTTTTTTTTTATATAGTGTTTTAGTTTCATTATTATGAATCATCCTGATTGGCTTATTAGTCTAGGTTTTTTTGTATTCCCAACCACTTGTGTTTTTGGCATAGGCTCTTGCATTTTTTTAGCAAAGTATTATTTGGATTTTTCAATTTTTCATATTGATCCTCTCTTGTTATATATTTAATGTAAAGGGAAAGGGACCCTTCAACCCTCCTTTAATTATAAAAATAAGGAATCATTAATTAAATTTTTTGTTATGTGTTGCACAAAGCAATTTAAACAATTAATCACTATTAAATTTGGCACACATTTCCCAATCACTAATGTTTCATTCAAATAATTACTAATTTCCTTGTCTAGAATGTAATGAATAGGTTAAAGGCCTCATATCTCATATGGTCATTAGGATATAATACATACACATGATATATTGTGTATAACACATAATTTAAATCGTCTCATATAAAGGAAAATGTCTTAGTGGCCACTAGGCTCAATTACTTATTGAAATTAATGGTTGTGTGGATATTCTAGGATCTCTTTCCACCAATGTAAAAAAACAATATTTATAGATTTAGATACCCTCTCGAGGGATCAATCCTTTTTAGTTATCATAAGATATATTGTGTATAACACATAATTCTAATCGGATCATATAAATGAAAATTCTTAATGGTCACTAGGCTCAATTACTTATTAAAATTAATTTTTAATGTATATTTTTCTCAAGGCTCAAAATATTTGATAATATTCGGAAAATATTTAAAGGAAAATAATTATGGTGGATCTTTCAAGGGTCCCTTTTAATCATCCTTAAAGAAATAAAATTTAATAATCATTAATCTTAAATGTCCTTGATTATGATTAAATAATGTATTAAATATAAAATAAACAATATGTAATTTTTATTAAATGTTTTAAAATCATTGATATAATTAATTTAAATCATATTGAACTAATTGGCTTTTGCTTAAAATTTTTTCCTAGAAAAGAAGATAGGTTGATAAATCCTCATATTCAAGTTAATTTTGATATTTTTTCTCTAAGATATATTTCCTTTGTCTTCACTTAAAAATCAAATCTAATTGGATCTTATAAATGTATAAGCAATATGTCATTTTGGTTTTTTTCATGGTTAAAAAATTAATAGTATTGAAATTAATAATATTTTAAATCTGATATAATAATATTTCTTATTTATATTTAAATGTAAAAAAACCAAATATTTATATCTTTAGATACCCTCTTCAGGACATACACTAATATCCTAAGGGTCATCTAATCTTAATTATTTTTTATGTTACACCAACTCTATGTAATAAATAAATCTTTGATCTTATAATTGCTTAGATTTGAATATCATGTTAGGATTCAAATATCGTGTGATATATTTGAAAATCATGTTTTACTACGAGGTCGCTAGGATAAAAACTTTATTTTGGAATATTTGTATTCAGAAAAATCGTTAATATTTATCTTTTCTTTAAATATTTGTTGTCTTGTATTGTCTTGGAATATCAAATAAATGGTGTAACCATCCACCCTAGTCATCTAGTCTTCAAATATCGTATTGTAAAATATAAATATAATAATGGATCTTAGTTACATAATTTTTTTAGTTGAGTCGTTCTAAATATCATCATATATGTAAGACAACAAATATCCTATGGATGCTAAACTCAAGTATTTGTTATGATGAATGTATTCATATAATAATAAATTTGACCTTAACTTGAATATTTATATCATTTTAATATCATGTTAGGATTTAAAATATCATGTGAAGGATTCATATCATGTTATATCTTACAAAGATAGTATGGTCAAGGCTAAAAATTTTGGAGCTTGGAATATATATTTTTTATCTTATCGAAAAAAATCATTAATATTTTGTATGAGAAAGACAACAATTATCCTAAGCCATCTTAATGCTAATCTCAAGTCCTTATTTATGTTTCACACCAATGCTATGTAATAAATTTGATAGTGGTATAAATAGGCCTAAATTTGAATATGTTAGGCTTCAAATATCATGTGATAGACTTGAATATCATATTGAACTCAAGTGACCATTAGGCTTAAAATTTTGTTTTGGAATAAGTGTATTCAGGAAAATCGTTAATATTTGTCTTGTCTTGGAATATTTGTTGTCTTGTCTTGTCTTGAAAATAAAAAAAGTAAGCATCCACCCTAGTAGTTGTCACTAGTCTTTGAAGATAGTATTGTAAAATATAAATATATAATGGAGCTTAGTTATTTTTTTTCAAGATCGTTACTAATTGTCTTGTATGCAAGACAACAACTATCCTAGTGTGTTAATCTCAAGTATTTGTTATGTTACACCAACTATGATATGTAATAATTAACCTTAGAGGACCTTATTCAAATTCATGTTAGGATTTGAATATCATGTGATAGAAGATTTGAATATCATGTTGTAATCAGAGGCCACTAGGCTAAAAATTTCATGTTGGAATATGTGTATTCAGGAAAATCATTAATATTTGTCTTGTCTTGGAATATTTTTGTCTTTTCTTGTCTTGGAATATCAAATAAATGTAATAACCATCCACCCTAGTGGTCATTAGTATTTAAATATCGTATTGTAAAATATAAATATAATAATGGAGCTTAATTTATTTTTTAGTCAAGTCGTTACTAATTATCTTGTATATAAGACAAAAATTATCCTAAGAATAGCCACTAATATCAAGTCTTTGTTATGTATGCACAATGCGAATGTAATAAAAATTTGACCTTAGTAGACCTTTGACCTAGATTTGAATATCATGTTAGGATTTAAATGTATATCATAATATGAAAATATAAATATAATAATGTGCTTTAGGCTTGGTTTTTAAAAATTTGTTACGTTAATATATTGTATTCAAGGAAACTAATATCTTGCAAGACAGCAATATCCATTTTGTTTGAATATGTTGCAGTATATGTATTATTCGGAAAATATTAATATTTGTATTGTTTTGAATATTTGTTTCCTTTTGTTTCTTGTAACAATAAAGAAATGAATTTGAATAAACATGAACTTAAACATCTAGGCATTTTTAGTAATTTTGGAAATGTGTATTGAAAATTTAAATATTGTTATTTAGCTTCATCAGTTATCAAGTAAATTTATTTGTCTTTTCTACACCAAATAAATAAAATTTGAAAAGAAGAATTATACCTCGATGTCGGTCTAGGCTACAAAACATTTTTATTGAATATAATTTAAAAAAATATATAAATATATGAATGTAGAGCTGTGTATTAAATATTTCAAAAAATTATACTAGAATATGATATATAGCATAATAAAAATTAAAATATAAAAATCTATTATTCATTGTTATTTAGGTAATCATATTAGTTAAAATTAAATATTATGCACAAATGCTATATATATTTGGATATCATAAAGTCATGAAAAAAAATATATGTATTTAAATAGAATGATTAAAATTATATTTAATAATATATGCCTATATAATATTATTACCTTTTATTAAACACTAAAAAATATCATGTTATTAAAACATTACATTTGAATATCTATTTATCGTGGGAAAATGTAAAATTTTTAAAATATCTTGGAATCTATATCTTGGAAATATCAAAAATAAATAATATATACATCCAAAATGTAATAAACATCCACCATCTAGTGTCACTAGTCTTTGTAGATCATATTGAAAAATCTAAATATTATCATGGTGCTTTTCTATTATTCATTCAAGTCATGAATATACTAATTGTCTTGTATGCATGATAATAATTATCTAACATTTGCATAATAAAATACTTTTGTTATATTGCACCAATGCAATGTAACAAGTTGAGGCAACCTTTGGAAGTGGTTAGGATTTGAATATCATGCTAGGCGTATATAAGGTTAATTGAAAATATAAATATAATAATGATGAAACTAATAGAGGTCTTAAGCTAATTATATTGATTGTGTTGTATGTAACCAATATCTTAAAGTTCCCATTAAATCATTTAAATGCTTGATGAAAAGAGAATACATGTATTGGAATAAGAAAATGTTTAATATTTTTCTTGAAGATTTGGAGAATTTGTTAAGAGTGATTATCTTGTAATAGAAAAAAAATGTTGTAAACATCCATCTTAGTGGCCATTAGTCTTGGAATATGGTATTGGAGAATTTAAAAATTATTACTTTAGCTTGGCTCAGTTATCAAGTAAGTCATTACTAATTGTCTTCTACACAAATGTTTTGAAAAAGAAGAATTATACCTCGGTGGCAGCTAGGCTACAAAAAAAATTTTAAATGACTTTATAAAAAGATACGTAAATATACGAGTACAATCATGTATTAATATATTTCAAAAAATTCTAAACTCAACCAATGATATGTAGCATAATAAAAATTAAATTATATATAAATATATTATTCATTGGGTTCACATTTAGTTAAAAATATCATTATATGATACAAAAAAAAGAGTATGTGGTTTTGTGGGATAACATAAGGTCTAAAAAGGAAATATATGTTTGTAAATAGAATGATTAAAATTTATATTTAATAATATTTACGCCTATATAATATTCTTACCTTTTATTAAACATAAAAAATCTTGCTAAAGACATTACATTTGACTATTTCTATGTGGGAAAACATATATAATTAAAATATATATCAACGTGGAAATCATATAAACAATGAACATTGAAATAATTAGTCACGACTATTTATTTCATATTAAAAAATAATTAAAGGAATTCAAAATGATTATCTAAACTATACTAAATCAAACCATTATGATTTAAAAAAAAAGAATATGTGACTCTTGTTTTGCAACTGGGGAGACATGCCACCACTTTTGGAAAAAAAAAACACAGAAGGAGAATGAAAAAATACAAAAAATAACAGAGAGAGACATAGAAGGGATAAAAAGGAACTCTTTTAATCAGAGATGAATACAAGAGCTACGGTAGAACATAAAAATGGGTTTTCCAAAAGAATAAAAATTGTAAAGGGGATTACATTTTCTTCATTAGGGTAAGGAAAAAATGTGGTTTAAACAGAGAAATGCATTTTGACAAGGGGATGAAATGGAACTACAAAGGTAAAGTGGAGGGAAAGGTAGGGTTGGATTTCCATGCAAAACACAAGAACTAGGTGAATATATGAGTGACTGAAAGTTCCCACCATCAACTAAGGTACACATATAATAACATAGATGCTTTTGATAAATACATGTTTTAGTAGTATCTAAAATTATTATGTGCTTGATAATGTTTATGAAAGCTTCATATTCTCTCTGAAACAAACTATCTGTGAGATTCTATATGCAACCTCTTTTTCTTGCCTCTTTTGATTTCATCCTATGTGTGCCTCCTGCTCTTAAATCAAAATTTAGAAAATATGATTGGGATTCTACACTTATACTATGATCTATCCACAATCACTATTTTGCCTCATTTTTGCACCCAAAATGAGATTATAATCACTTCCTTAGCTTTCCCTTCCAAAAAATGGCCTAGGATTCGAGCACTCTGGACCAGTAATTTAGTGCCTGTGCGTATTTTATTCTGATTTCAAGAGCTTCTTTTCTATGATTTCAAAATAAAAAATAAACCCTAATATATATTTCTCTGGGGTATTTAATTTTTCCCAATACATTCAATGAAAGAAATTCAAAAACTAAAAAAATTGGGATAGGAAAATTTCAAATTTTGAATTTCCCTTCGTAAAGAGAAAGTGTGGGATATTGAAATTTCAAATATTCACATTTAATGTGGGGGATTTCACATATCAAAATTTGAATTTATCCCTCATTAATATTCACATTTAATTTGGGGGATAGCGTGGGATACGAGGAAATCAAATTTATAAATTTTACTTTAGAAATGAGTGGGACAATGAAAATTGTTTCTTTGTGAACTCGTGGGACAACAAAAATATTAATATAAGCATAATAAAAATAAATTAGAAAATAGAAGTAAACATTTATAAAAAAGGTTTAAAGTTTAAGAGAGCAATATACGCACATTTATTATTAATTTTTATCAAATTGAATTGAGATTTTTAAAATATAGTGTGCATTAATTTAAAAAATATTCCAATAAAATGTGACACGTGGAAAGTTTGAACCAGTTAGTTAGGAAACTATATAATTGACACATTTATTAAGAAATTTTTAATTAGCCCGATAGAATTAACAAATAATTTTAACCTATAAAAATGCCATATTAATTTGTGAATGTCATCCACTAAAATGTTGACACGTGGCATGAAATTTCTAATATATCTTGTGATCATCAATATTTTGGTGTTATTTATGTTTTACTCTAGAAAAACTAAAACATAATTTTCCACTTCACAAGAATTTGAGATCAACTTATACATAGGAAAGAAATTAGTGACCACTAAGCTCCATTAGAGTGATTTTTTTCCAACACATGGATTAAAATAATAAATCCTTAGCTTTTATAGGGCACTAAGATATTCTTTTGAATAGGTGTTAATGAACAACTTTGCATGTCTTATGTTGTCCATCTATTTTTTGATGAGAAGCCTAGTGAGTACTTAGCCTCTATAACTCCTAGGTTTCCTTTCAACAATGTAAAAAACTATCTCTACAATTTTGGATCGCTAGTATTTTTCATTAATTATAATCATATCATATTGGCTATACAATCCCTTGCACAACCAAGTGTGGCACTACATACCCTTGAAAGGGATCAAAACTTATATATTTCTCATAAGTTTTATTTATCTAACACATAATTCATATTAGTTCGTATCTAGTAAAATGCTTAGTGACCACTAAGCTCCATTACTTACACAAGATCAAAAAATAGTTCATATTAAAGAAAATGCTTAGTGATCAAAGCTCAAATACTTATAGAAAGGAATGATTTTGTAACTAGGCTAAAAATTTCTTATTTTGAACATATGCTAGCATAAAAATCATAGTAATAGATATTAGTGGTTGTTAGAAATTTTCCATAATATATTTTGATGATAAATATGTGAGAAATGGACATTTTTATTGTCAAAAGCTATGGAGGTATTTTCATAGTCGGGAAGAAAGATGATTATTAAAAATGTTTGCAAGGGTGCTCATACAACATCATAGTGTAGAGACATGTCATCTTAAATGTTATTGGGGAAAGTTGCATTGTGTATAATAGCATTATGTCCTAAAGGATGAATTTAAAGTACAATTATGTTTTTGTCTTTGTAAAAACATTTTTTTAGATTAGCGATTGTTAGGCTCACACCTTTGCATATTTTCTTCATTATACACATGGTGGGCATTAAAGAAAAATCTTAGTGACCGCTAAGCTCTTACTACTTATTAAAAGGAATAGATTAGCAACCACTAGTCTCAACTGATTCTTAATTTTGAAAATAGAGATCAAAAAACACTTTCATATTAAAGAAAATGCTTAGTGACCACTAATCTCAAATACTTACAAAAAGGAATGATTGTGTGGAAACTAGGCTAAAAATTTCTTATTTTGAACATAGTGCTAGAATAAAAATCATAGTAATAGATATTAGCGGTTGCTAGGCATTTTCCATAATATATTTTGATAATAAATATGTTAGAAATGGACATTTTTTATTTCAAAAGCTATGGAGGTATTTGCATAGTCGGGAAGAAATATGGTTATTAAAAATGTTTGTAGGGTGCTCATAAAACATCATAGTGTAGAGACATGTCATCTTAAATGTTATTGGGGAAAGTTGCATTGTGTATAATAGCATTATGTCCTAAAGGACAAATTTAAAGCACAATTATGTTTTTGTCTTCGTAAAAACATTTTGTTAGATTAGTGACTACTAGGCTCACACCATTTATATTTTCTTCATTATACACATTGGTGGGCATAAAATAAAAAATATTAGACCACTAAATCTACTTACTTATTAAAAGGAATAGATTAGCAGCCACTAGGCTCAATTGATTCTTAATTTTGAAAATAGAGATAAAAAAATAGTTCGTATTAAAGAAAATTCTTAGTGACTACTAAGCTTGAATACTTATAGAAAGGAATGATTTGGTGAAACTAGGCTAAACAATTTCTTATTTCAAACATAGTGCTCAAATAACATATCATAGTAATAAATATTAGTGGTTGCTAGGAATTTTCAATAATATATTTTGATGATAAATATGAGAGAAATGGACATTTTTATTGTCAAAAGCTATGGAGGTCTTCACATATTCAGGAAGAAAAATGGTTATTAAAAATGTTTACAGGGTGCTCATACAATATCATAGTGTAGAGACATGTTGTCTTAAATGTTGTAGGGTCAAGTTGCATGGTGTATAATAACATTATGTCCTAAAGGATGAATTTAAAGTACATAAAATTTTTTTTTGTAGTAAAACATTTTGTTTAGATTAGTGATGGCTAGGCTCACACCTTTGCATCTTTTTTTTCATTATACACATTAGTGGGAATAAAAAAAAATATTTTCATAAGGGACATTTCGTACTTTAGAATGTTATGGATGGTTTTCCTAGTCGGTAAAAAAATATGATTATTAACAAATGGCTTAGTGGTCTAGACTAAATAGTTTTTTATTTTCAAAATAAGGATCAAATAACTATCAAATGCATGAAATCCATATTAATCTCACTGCATGTTTCTTAATTTTAACTTTGATGAAAGAATCTTATCTTGGGTGTGCCAACACTAAATTTTAAAAAAGTTATAGATGAATCTTGTGCATCTATTCCTAAACCACCACATGAAAAGGAAATCATTTGGGTCTTTTAATTCCATTTTAGTGTCAGACATGCATTTGATATCATCTTTTGTATTTCAAATGGGGGGTGTGCAGTGGCATGGAATTGATAATAGTAACACCACCAAACTCAACACACCAATGTTGTTCACCATATTTTCCCACAAACAACAAGAAGATGTGTGGGAGTGAGGGAACTAGGAAATGGGTTCTGAAACATACCTTATTTTGGGTGTAAACTCCTATGTGTGTAGCTTCTGATGGAAAATCAATGGTTTTCTGGTCGCATCTTTCCCTTTCACTCGATTCATGCACCATGTGATATGAGCATGGTGTGAGACCCACATAGACAAATTTGAGAATGGAAAATGAGAATCAGATGCCTCTAATTTCCATAGTTCATCCCTTCCCTATTCAATAATGCATCCGAGAAACCATTGGGTGACTGAGAAAAAAATTATATTTTGGGAAAGGTAATAAGGTTACATATTTATCTCCATTTACATGTCTAATTTAACCCATAATGGTGTTGATTTTAGGAAGGCTATTAGCGAGAGATCCGTTTAGCACAGTTCACCGTAATGTTCTCTACAATCCATTTCCCCTATGTGCATTGGGTGGTTGAGTGGAAAGTCTCCATTAAATTTTCATTTTGGAAGATTTTAGAGGAGAAACTATGTTTGAAATGGGTAAACTTTGTCATTTTTTCCTTTTGGCTAATACATAGTTTTAGAGCTCTGGTTTTGCTTACAAATATGTGGTTTTGCTTTATAGATGCCATTATTAGGCTTCTAGAGATTTAAGAGCTTGACATTTCCCCATGTGCATCAGGTGGTTGAGGGAAAGTCTCCATCAAATTTTCATTTTGGAAGATTCTGGAGAAGAAACTTTGTTGGAAATTCTGGCAAAGTCTCCATTAAATTTATTGTCTAGATGACAACTATGAAAGACTTCCAAATGTTTTGTTGATCTCTGATCTAGCATGAAATCCTAGGGACCTCTTCGATAATAAAATTTCTGGACCCATTCAAGATCTATGGGGGCTTTGGAACATCTTCTAAAATTGTAAGTCTTGTCCATATAGGATTTTATAGAGCATAAACAAGAAGTCCATTTCTATGAATGAACATTATATTGACTTGATGATTCATCTCAATTATAAATTCAAGGAAATTGAGTGAAAAAATAGACTGAATGGGTTTTTACCATAGGAGTTTGGAAATATGAGGAGTATAGTGGATATGGAAGTTATTTATACTAAAAATATGATTATTTAACTCACAAGGTCATGTTTTTGGATCTATATGCTATGTATTTTCATTTCAAGGGAAACTATAACTTAGTGTGTGTTTTTTTCAATGTAGAGATCTTTGTGGCAATCGATTAACATGTCTTATTCCTCAAGAGCTTGGGTAGTTATAGAACTTAGTCTCACTATATGTTCCTTTCAACTATACCTTAAATGTAAATTTTTGGCAGGCTTGTGTTGATGTTCAAATAATATTGGAAATGGATCATATGCAGGATACTAAAAAATAACAATTTATCAGGGGAAGTGCCATTGTAGTTAGCCAACTATTTTTCAGCCTTGCTACATTGTGAGGATTCCTTTTTCCACCTATTTCTTTGTGAAGTTTTGAAAGATATGATTTGAAAATTTAATTCTCTTTCCCTAATAATAGATGATATTGTAAATGGCTCTATTTATTTTATAGAAACCTCTCCTACAACAATTTTTTGGGGACATTCCTGTCATTTTTCAAGGTTTCCTCCAAAATGTGTAGATATAACCACAAATTTTCTCTGTGGATCAATTAATTTTTTTTTCTTATGGTTTTGGATATCAAAAATTAACTGATGCAAGTAATAGTAGATATCTTTTAAATATCTCAGGTTCTAGAGACAAATCAGAAATTAATATCTTATTAGAATTTCTTTATTGACACATCTATTTGTTACATTTAGGTTCTCCAAGGTTGGTCATACTATGCATGGACATGGCTCTTCACATGTACGATGACATAATGAGAATCATAGAAAATATAAATGAGAAATATATAATTGGATATGGTGTTACAAGCATTGTTTATAAATGTGTTCTAAAGAATTGTAAGCCAATTTCTATAAAGATATTATATATCACTACCCACAAAAGCTTGTATGAATTTGAAACTAAGATGAAAATAGTTAGAAGCATCAAAGCATCAAGAATCTTGTGAGTTTGCATGGATATTCACTTTCTCCATAGGGAAACATGTTGTTTTATGATTACATGGTAAAAAAAAATTATATGGGACATCCTACATGGTGAGTAAAATGATTATGTTATGAAGAAAAATGGATATGTACATTGTAGATTCATATTTTGAAATAGAAGAATCCAATCAATCTCTAACCTTCTGATTAAAATGGATTGTTGGAGAATCTAACAAGTGTTTTATTAATTTTTATTTTCATATAGGATCATCAAAGAAGATTAAGCTAGACTAGGACACTCGCTAAATATTTCTCATGGTGTTATAGAAGGATTACCATATCTTCATCAAGAATTGTAACCCATGCATTGTTCATAGGGATGTGAAGACTTCTAACATTCTTTTGGATGATAATTTTGAAGCACATTTGTCATAATTTGGCATTTCCAAGTGCATTTCCTCACCAAAACCCACACCTCTACCTATGTTATGGGTACCATTGGTTACATTGACCTAGAATATGCAAGAACATCAAGGCTTAATGAGAAATATGATGTATATAGTTACAAAATTGTTCTTTTGGAGTTCTTACAGGAAGGAAGTTGTGGACAATAACTCAAATTTTCTTCAGTTGGTAAGATTTTATTTGTTAATTTTCTTTTGGAGCTTACACTATACATTGTTTAAGTATTTTTAAGGTTTTTTTCTAGAGCATGGAGAAATCAAATGTGGATGGAGTTGTCTTTGACATTGGCAAGTGAACACAGATTCTATCAAAAAAGACAAAAACATGTCATGGAAACTATTGATACAAAAGTTGCAGCAACCTATAGGATCTTGGGATTGTAAGAAAAATCTTCCAGTTGGCCTTTCTTTTACACAAGAAATGGCCCTCTGATCGACCCACCATGCATGAAGTTTTCATATGTTTTTGTGATATTTTGACATGAATATTTTGTTTTTGAGGTTTTTGATGTCATTGGTTGATGGTGGTGTAGGTATTGGATTCCAATCAAAGGAACATATTTTTTGGGCACTTCAAGTATGTAAATAAAGATGATGAAAGATTAGTTGTGTTATTGTGAGATACATCTATCATCATAGAACTCAAAGCATGATGGGATAGAATTTGAGTTTGAACCTACAAAATATTTTCATATTTACTCTGTTCTCTAAAACATGCATCATTGATATGGATTTTAGAATCCTTGAAGATGATATTCCAATCAAAGTCCTCAAGAAAAAACAAAAGGGCATGGTAGTTAGATATCCATTGAATCAACCAAGGAAGATCTACTCAAATTTTACAAGGCTAAGAGAATGGGATACAAGAGGGATACTTGTGAAATTTTTTTGTAGAAAAGCATTATTCCATAATAAGGGGTGTGATGCAAATGTAGCTCATTCACAAATAATACAATTGTGGCATAGTGAGTCTTTTGATTGATGTAAACTATACAATATTGGTTCAATGTATCTTGAGGGTGTATAATTGTGTTTCTCAAAACATTTTTCTTGCATTGTGTCAAGGATTATTTCATTTTCTTTCTCATGGAAGTAAGTGACTCATCATTTATATGGAGAATGGAACAATTTACAAGCATAAATTCTACTATCTTTCACAGTAATTGAATTTTTGATATACATAACTCCCAATTATGTTGTCCACTTTTAATGATAACTCAGAGATATAGTTTATAATAATAAACAATAGTGAACTTAATGTCATGTACAATCTAAGAAAATAATACTTGAGTTGTTATAATTCTATGACTAAGATAAGAAAACATAGCATTATTTCTACCAAAATAAAATTACCCCAAAAAATAGAAAGACCAATTGGCACAAGTTCCTTATTTTGGGAGAATCATAAAAATAAGGTATATTTCATGGTGAGCACATAATTTTATCATAAGTTCCACTAGAAATCAAAATAACACCATTAGCATTTGAGGCCAATGCCAATATTAAGGATGCACATAATCAACATTGAAAGTGTGAAGGCCTCACACTTTCAAAAGTGGCCTCACACTTCAAAAGTGGGCCTCACACTTTTCAAAGTGTGAGGCCTCACACTTCAAAGTGTGAGGCTCACACTTCAAAGTGAGGCTCACACTTTCAAAGTGTGAGGCTCACACTTCAAAGTGTGAGCCTCACACTTTTCACAACTTGAAAGTGTGAGTCTCGTAACTTTGACAATGTGAGGCTCACAATTGGTTCTCACAATTTTTAATTGGTTGTGAACTTTCTATTTAGGGATTTATTGTTAGTTTTTATTTTTAATTTAATACAACGGGCTCATGACTTATAATAGTTAGTGGTCACTAACCTTACATCGAGGATTTTTCACTTTCATTTAATACAACAGGTTCATGAATTATAATAGTTAGCAGCCGCTAACCTTACATTGAGGCTTTTTCACTTTCAAAGTGTGAGGAAAGTGCTAGCATCACCTTTTCAAATTGTGAGGCTTGCAATTTGAACTTGATTTTTTAGGAAGTTATTGTTAGTTTTTTATTTTTATTAATCCAATGGGCTCATGCCTTATAATAGTTAGCGGGAGCTAATTAACCTTACATACTCCCAACATGAAAATATAAATTGGAATCCAATAATAGAAAAATTGGAATCCAATAATAGCGAAATTGGGATCCAATAATGGTGATATTGGAATCCAATAAAATCAAAATTGAACTCAAATAAGTCCAATAATGACAATATTGGAATCCAATATTGTTACTAATGGAATCCAATAATAGTAATAATGGAATCAATATAGACAAAAATGGAATCCAATATAGGAAAAAATGGTGATAGATTTCTTCCAAAACATGTAATACTGGAGTCCAAATTCACTGGAATATGTCCAAATTTAGTGAAATAATACAAGTTACATGACATTATTTGCATACATAAAATAAAGTTCATTATATAAATAAATGGTGATTAAAAATAGTAAAACTCACATTAGTGAATTCATAGACATGCGCACTCATTCGACATCCCTGGATGATGAAGGTCAATAGGATTCCTTCTCAACATCAAATTTTAATATTTAAGATAACATCTCTGTATAGAAAATAATTTAACACAAAATATTTACTAATTTCTTACAAATTTATACATGAGGGGTTTTTGTACCCACAAACAAATGTGAGGAAGTGGAATGTGATACTAGATATGTATTTTGACCCTAAAAATCTATTTAAAAAATACACATGAATAATAAATTATTATTGATAATTAATTAATATTGTTAATTATAAAATTTAGTACTAAAAATATATACTAAATTTCATTTATTTTCATGTAAAATTAACTTTTGGTCAATACCAAATGTTGAATCTAGTAGATCATATGTGATGATGATAGTGTCCAACACATAATCACAATGTGTCTCCTCCAATCAAACACCCTACTTAGATTGTAAGGTTTACTAACTAATTTCTGGAGTAGCCTAACTAGGTTTTGGAGCATCCTAACTAGACTATGGAGAAACTTGATTAGGTTGTGGAACATCCTCACTAGGTTGTGAAGTAGTATCACTAGGCTATAGAGGAGCCTCATCAACCACATAACTTCCTAGACTCCCAAAAACATCACAAATTATGTTATATGATGATGGATGTGCCAAAGGACCAACCTCATCATCCTAGGAGAGTTGTGTGCTATGATGAAGCAATGAATGTGTCAAATAACTAATAGAACTGAGTATCTCAACCTCAATGATCTCCTTTAAAATTGAAGGGAATAAAACATTATGAATATATGTGAATGTAAGGGATCTAAGTGGTTGGTTCTGCAAATGTTGTGTCCCTAATCTATCATGTATAAATCCTTTGCCTCTTCTGTGTAACTATCGAATATCAAAATAGTTTTGTATTTAGTTTAGGATGAACTCGTAATAGATTTTTCTAAAGAAATAGTGTGGCACCTCAAAAATTTTGCAAGGGGGTTTGTAAAAAACCATCCACCATCTATCCCAAAAATTATTTTTGATCCCCTCATGGTTACACCAATGGATAGGGAATCTTTGTAGCTCAATAGTAAAGGTGCATTGGGTTTTAGGTAAGTGGAAAAATCATACTTGTCTTTTTTTTTTTTACACCTCATCACAAGATAATATTTCTACATAAACATTATGAAAATTGGTTTGTAACCCTCTCAGATGCTTATTTTACCCATCATATTATCAATATTATATATTAATGAATGTAGTGATGACACCATATTTTGGCGATGGTTACTCATGGCATTAGGGTTTCTTAGAGTATCTATTTAACTTTGAATTTGAGATTTTTATTACAAATCTGGCTTGAAAGGATTTCTTGGGTATTAAGAGGATGTTTAGGAAATAAAGGAGGAATTTTAGGTATTTTTTCACCATGTCTCTATGTATGAAGGAGGTTTTTAGGTGAAGAGACTGGATCCATTGAAAATAAAAAGGAATAAGGAATAATGCAAGAAAATAAATAGTTTAATGAAAAGTTATGTAAATTCAATTGAAAATCACCTTCTAGACTCTTTTCCATGGTTGATTTATTCTAAAAACAATATTTTACCTCCACAAACCCACTCACACTTTTTCCAACTTGCATTTTTTTTATAGAAAAGATTTTTTTGGTAATAAAATGAATTTGAAAATAACGAAAAATGATGGAAATATTTTCTTTTCAAATTTACCAAAATTGAGTTTTTATGTATGAAAGATGGATGTTGACACTTTCTTTAGTCTTACATGGCAATTATTTTCATTTTTAATATATTTTTCTTTCATTTATGCATTGACTTGAAACACTACTATTTTATGTGGTGACATAGGTAGGTGGGTGTCATTGTGGTTGGATTTTTAAGACATGGGAGTCAATAGTTGACCACCTTTAGCATGCTTATTATTCAAACTAAAACTATAATGACAACATGTGGATGATATATAGGTGTCAAAAAAATACAAGTTATGAATCAACCTTATTAGGGCGTAATCTTCCTATTTTATAGGTGGTGTGTGTCAAAATTTACATGGTTTTTAAATTTTGTTTTCATATTCGTCACCATATTACCTCATTTCAAGCCTTCATGTTGCCATTAATCCTAATATCTTATATTTTAGATTACTTATTATTAGCACTTACTAAGAGGTAATTGTACTAGTATTTTCTTTTAAGGCTGATTAATTTCGTGAATATTCAAAAATTAATTATTTTTGAAGAAAACAATAGTACATCCACCGCTTAATAAGTACTAATAATAATTAAATTGAAATATAAAAAAATGTAGGTGACATTTAATTAATAAAATTTATTTAATTTTAAAAATTTGTTTTATCTAATATTTAATAGGATAATTTTTAGCACCTTTTTATGTTAATTTTTGTAGAGTGATTCCATCTTGAGATGAAATTTTACTAACAATATTTTAATGAATGAATATATACCAAATGTTTTTCCCCTTTCTTTGCTTCTTTATTTCCTTCTTTTTGTTTGTTTTCTTTTTTGTCCTTATGAATTGGGAAGAAATTAACTACATAAGATGTTTTAGGACAAGTCACGAACATCCATTATTGGACTGCATATTGAATCTAGAATGGCCCCACCGAGATTTATATTTGATAATGATAAATATAATGTCTTCCACCCAAGATACGCATTGATATCAAAATGAATAAAACTATTGAAGCAATTTGATAATAGGTCCAATAAGAGGATAAAAGAAAAAGAGTATAATACAACCTTTAAAATGTCATTGTGAAAATACACATACTAAAGAGAGCTTTCACATGAAGCCTTGTTGGAAACAAACCTATTAATATGAACCTTGAAAGGTAGAAAACATTCCAAAAATTGTAATTCCCATATCTAAGTTGGAATATTTTTATGATATTGTTAGTTGATACATTCAACTTCTCCAAATACCATTAACTCATAAAAATGGTGGAATTTGAGCTAAATTACAATAATTCAATCCTAAATCATAAAGATTCTCAATTTTAGATCCAAATTTATAGGGTTCCTAAATTTCATTTATTGAATATATGGAAGAGTGACTTAATTCCTCTTACATGTACAAAACCACCTTAGAAAAAGAATATGACTTGGGGTTTAAAATAACCTATAACAATGAAGACAAGTTGAAGATTTATATAGTATTTTTATATTAATAGGTAATGTGGGCTTTTGAAAAGGACTACACAAACCAACCCTGAAAGATAAAAAAATCATGAACGCTTAAAAATAGACAATTACAAATGAGGGAAGAAGGTCAATCCTAAAAATAGTTCCACATGTATATAGACAAGAATAAAATCATTATACCAATCATCAAATACCTGACAACAACAAAAGGTCTACTAAGATTAAGAATTCACTTAGAAATTTGTTGATTAAGATATTTTAGGGATTAAAGAGTCATTTGAAGAGATTTTGAGTCATTTTTTAGGACATTTCTTCTTATTTTTTCACAATAGTGTATATTTCATTGGCATTCCCATTTTTTATACCTATATCACACAAGAGAAAAATTCCAATCATCTTAATTAGATGAAATTGTTGTATTCTTTTCATTGACATATCCATTATTTTTAAAATGTTAAGAATATCAGTTTAATGATGAGGTTTACCTTATTCATTGGATCCCCAAACTTTTATCTAGTTTGGAATGTGTCTATCCATATTGATTTAACCTAGGAAAATATCTTATAAAGTTCTACAAGCTAAGGGGGAGATTAATGCACAAAAAGCTTAACCTAAGGTAAGTATCTCTCACCCTAAACTCTTTTATTAATACTTTTTCCATGTTTTTATATGTTTCATGTGTTGGATGGGATATATTATCATATTCTTTGTAACATCCAACAATTTCATTATGTTTTAACGCAAGATTAAGTTATGGTATGAATACCTAATTAACGACCTTAGTTAATAAATCACCCCTTCTACCTAGACTAATTAATTATTATTAATTAATTAGCTTTCCCTTCCATTTAACCAATAAATCAATATTTAATTGATTTAATCCCCTTATAATAGCCTAAATCACACTAATATTCCTCTAATTGGCTTACATAAGCTTACACCTACCTATTAATTAATCACCTTTGATTATAATTAAAATACCCCAACTCCCATGACTTGCTAAACATGTATTAAACCCTTCTAAAGTAAGGTTACCTTTAATAAAGCAACCTTATCCATTCCTAATCATGTTTTACCTTTATCCCACATTCATGAGAATGTGTTGAATCCTTATCCTTTGGGCTATATAAAGAGCCCTCCACCTACCTTTTTACTTACACCTAAACTTTCTAAGAGAGCAAATGCAAAGCATATAGCAAAGAGACTAAGAGCTTGCACCTTGCCCTTTTGAGAGTTCATCATCTTGAAGAGTTAAGCCTCTTTCTTAAAGTGCTTGGGTCATATGGGAGGTGTCAAAAGGGTCTTGTAGCCCAACTTTGATTAGCCCCCATTCCTAGGTTCTTGGAGCATTAAGGACAACTATTTTGATAGCCATGGAGCTTACTTAGGTCCATTCATTTATTTGTTGTTAGAGAATAGAGGAGTTTAGATATTTAGCATTGTTAGTTTCAAAGTTTGTATTGATGAATGCTAGCATCTAACCCTTGTTTAATTCTTATCATGATGGTGTTTATGCTTTGTTTTAGCTAAATTGTAGAACTATTTTAGGTGGTAGTTCTTGCTTCATTTGATTTAGCATTAAGCAAAGTATACATGCACACATTTGGCATGCCCGGTGGGACTTACTCCATTGTCCTTTGCACTTAATTTCAAGTTTTTGTAGTTAAGTTTTATTTTTGGTTACTAACCCTCTTTTACACATGTTGATCTAACTTGTTTTTTTAACATGTTTTGTTGAGTTTGCATGTGTTGGGTCTTCCTTGTAGGTATGAAGGAGGTGAAGTGCTGTCAAAATTGGAATTGAGGGGAAAATTTCAAGATTTCTCCATGTTTTCATTTTTAGAGCTTACTTTTTCAACATTCTACATGCTAGTTTTGTCAATTTCTTGAAGATTTTAAATTCTTGAGCATGTAGGTTAGTGTTTGATAGTGTTGAGTCTTCTATTTACATATTAATGTGGTGGGTTGCTGTCAAAATTTAATCTTGGTGAGAAAATTTCAAGATTTCATCATGTTTTCATTTTTTGAGCTTACTTTTTCAACATTTTACATGCTAGTTTTGTCAATTTCTTGAAAATTTTCAATTCTTGAGCATGTAGGTTAGTGTTTGATAGTGCTGAGTCTTATATTTACATATTAATGTGGTGGGTTGCTGTCAAAATTTAATGTTGGTGAGAAAATTTCAAGATTTCATCATGTTTTCATTTTTAGAGCTTACTTTTTCATCATTCTACATGCTAGTTTTGTCAATTTCTTGAAAATCTTAAATTCTTGAGCATGTATGTTAATGTTTGATAGCGTTGAGTCTTCTATTCATATATTAATGTGATGGGTTGTTGTCAAAATTGAATCTTGGTTGGAAAAATTTGCCCATTTTGCATATTAAGGGACGTTTTTTTTGACATTTTTTAAGTGCATGTCAAGTGCATACCCATGAGCATAAGAGCATATCGTAACCCATCTTCGAAGGCCATAACTTTTGCTCCCGACCTCGAAATGACTCCATTTTTTTGCGTTGGAAAGGTATTGAAGTTAACTATGCAATGAAAACATAAATTTGGGATTTATACTTACAAAAGTTGCAGGTTTTCTGTTATTTTAAAACTGGTCATTTTCTAACATGTCTAATGTTTTGATGAATGTTGTATTTCCATGCTTACTCGATTTAGATCAAAGCGTGTGTATGCTCTTCTCTTGCACCTTTTGGTGATCTTGAGAATCAAAAACAACTTTGATCTATATCTTTTTAACATTGGGATTAAACTTGGAAATTTAATTATTCATTTTGCTTAAGGGAATGAACCTTTTACAAAGCATTTTTCAACGGTCCTTTGATTTGAAGTTTTCCATTTCTATATAGTTGGGATAAAGTTTGTGTATGCTCTTCTCTTGCACCTTAGGGTGATCTTGAGAATCAAAAGCAACTTTAGTCTTCATTTTATAACATTTGGTAAATTGGAAACTTCATCTTTCACTTTTGGTTTAAGGGAATGAACATTTATCAAAAATTTTGTATGGTTCATTGATTGAAAAGATTTTTATTTACTTTTTAGTTGGATTATTTGTTGTGTATGCTCTTCTCTTGCATCCTTGGATGATCTTGAGAATCAAAAGCAACTTTTAATCCTCTTTTAAATAATGTGATTTTCTTGGAGAACTACTAACGCTTGAGTGCAGGACCTAAAAACGCTTGTCGAAGAAAGGAGGAATCAAAAGCGAAATCAAAAACTACTAATACGGTTGTTATACGGGTTGCAAAAGGTGTTTCAAGCAAACCACACCTAATTAAACAAGATAAAAAGAACAACATATTCAAAAACTTTGTATTGCGAGGTTTCGGAAAAGAGTGCGTCCCTCTCCGCTCATTTGGAACATAACCCCTTTGGCATAACGCCTTAAGCTACAACAATGGGGGTGGTTCGGGAACCCCAAAGTAGTCCACGCGAGAGGAACCTTGTGGCCGAAGCGGGAAGTGCTCGCACTACCTACTTGACTAGTGATTCCTTTGTGAGATAGAGTTACGGGTTGTCGTTGTGGCGACCCAGTGATAGTACACGTAGACGCACTAGTTGCCTACTATTCTTGAAGGGGGTAAAGTAAAGCCGAGATACTCCCAAACTAGTCAGTGTGACTTTTTGGGTAAATCGCGCTCGCTCGTGGCAACTTTGTAACACCTAGGGCGAGAGAACCACCTAGGAGAATATACTTTGGCCAGGAGCCCACTTTGACCACTTTAAAACAGTGTTGAGTTGTGAACCTTCTTTTTGAGAAACGTGTGACGTATTACTTTCGCCTAGTTTTTACTTGCCTTAGGGCGAGGCGAAACTCTGCCGAAGTAAGACTAGCATTTTTTGTCATTTTTTCTTGATTTATTTCCTTCATATTCTTTTGACACTTTGTTGATCAAAAGAGGTGTGATTACCTTTGTGTTGCCATTCGACTGTTTCTCTCACTTTTATGTCCGTTTACAGCCCATCCATGTTTGCGGCTGGGTTAGTTAAACGTCTAAAGTGAGTGGAGGCGTTTTCACGTCATTTGGTAGCCATTGTGATCTTGATACCCACGTCAAGATCGTCATTGTAGTTAGGCGTGGTTCATCACTGCGGACTTCCATAGAGGAGTTAGTTTGTTTGTCTCGTATCATTACAATTTCGATATTTACGTCTTGTTTCTTGTAAACTCGACATAAATACCTATATTGTATGGTTACGTTGCACACATTCTTAACTATTCCTAGCTATACTTTGAGCTTTTTTTGTTCAGTTTTATTATTACCTCGATTTCAAAAGGTGTTAGGAACTACCATTTGTGCGTGTTATATCAATAACACCTCGATATCAATACTCCACTTTCTTGCAAAGTGGGTTAACATATCTTGGTGATATTGTTGTGTCATTCACAAATCGTAATTGACACTTTTTGAGATATAGGTCTTAATCAGACTTGAGCTTGCTCATCGTATATCTTGATTGGGAGATCGCATTTAACTTCATGTATTTACTTACGTCTTGTTCATTCCTTTGAACTTGGCATAAGTGGAGACATCTTGTTAATCATCTGGTATCGTAAATTACTTTGAAACGTAGTCTAGGAAGTACTTCATTTGATTAAGTTTTGATACCAAACGATTGTTTCATTGGTGACTTTATCATTCTATCACATTGGTATTCTCACTTTGTTAATTTACTCTTAACACGTACATCTTGTGTTTCACTTAGGGGTAGTCATTGAATTTTGAACAAATCTATAACTTACCTTAGTGAAATTTATCACGAAAACATGGCTCCCAAGACGCGTCTAGGGTTAAAGAAACAAACATATGAGGAACAACAGGCGCAAGCTTGGGAAACCTCTAACAGACAAGGGTCAAACCCATTTATCGGACACGATCTAGGACCACTATTTTCTGCAGAAAAGGAAACAGAAGAGATGGTCGATCATAGTGGAAATGAATTAGAATCACCACACATGAGACTTTGATTTTGACCCCACTCTACTAGATGAGTTTCTCCTTAGAAACAAAGATAGAGTTTTGGCACGGGTCATGGAATTAGGGGCCAAATTGCCCATTGAGAAGGAACCAATACTACAAACAAATGACACTACTAAGGAGGAACACCCCCTTATCAATATGGAAGATATTTTAACAAGGCGGACATGCTTCCACTTCTTATGTAGAAAATGATAAAGTGGTAGGGCATAGAATACCCCTCATCAAAGTGCCACGAAGAAACAAGATAGAACATGAGACAGGGGAAGAACCTCCACAATACGAAGAGGAGGAACCTTTAGAAGAAGAAGACACAAACCAAGTCACAATCCAACAACAACTCAGTAACTTAAGCCGACAACTAGCTTTGCTTACTTTCCAAGTACAGAAAGACACAAACAAGAACGTTCAAAAGTCAAAGCCTAAGTTTAGGATCCACGAACTCCATCGAGAAAACCAAGGAGAAGAAGACACAGGGTATCATCATGTACACATCCCCGTTTCTCCCACTAAAGAACAATTGCTCGCACAAGAAGTACAATCTATGAAAGCAACGCTTGCGAGCATACAAGAAAGCAATATAGGGAGTATTAGGAAATACCAATACGAAGAACTATGCCCCTATCCTTTTGACAAGACAATGACCCTTCAACCCTTTCCAAAGAAATTTGATATGCAAAGTTTGACAAATACAAAGGAAAGGGAGACCCGAGGATCATGTTAAAGATTTCTACATGGCATGTCGAGAGGTGTCTTATAGTGATAATTACCTCATCGGACTTTTTCCTAAGAGTCTCGGAGGTCAAGCATTAGAATGGTTTACGCGCTTGCCACGAGGATCAATTTTCACTGGCGAGGTGGCGGAAAGATTCGTGCGTCATTTCTCATATAACATAGAGTGAGCGTCACCATGGCGAGACTTGTGCGGCACAAAACAACGCCCAAATGAGACCTTCGCGACTTCCTCCGACGATGGAGAGGGATAGCTAGTCGCTTCCCTTGCGCTTTCCTTTGACGAGAAGCGGCTAGTCGGTATTTTCGTCCCTAATCTCAACCCGGATATAGCTTTCCACCTCCAAATGCATTGTGTCCGCACCTTTGAGGAGGTTATCGAGAAAGGGATTCAAATAGAAAAGGCTCTCATTGCAAAGGCACCCTCAAAACCCAATCTAAAGACTGACAAAGTGTCGAGCCATTTGAAAAGCCAAAGATCTTTAACAAAAACAAAAGCGTGGTGGGAGGCGGAATCGCGATTCCCAAGCGTGTTCAAAGCGGTCCAAACCAGTCAACCTTTTAAAGCTGACCGAGGGCCCAATTCAACCACCACCAAAGCGAAGAACATTCACCTCCCTCGATGAGCCGTTATGCTGTCATACTAAAATAGTTGGATGCGGCCCACATGATGACCTATCTCTGACACACTGACCGTTTGATGACAACACTCCTAAACCTTCATGGTATAAGGAGCATGAATACTGTGAAATGCATCGCGTTAAAGGTCATAAAACAGACAAATGTTTGCGACTTCGCCACTATATTCAAGACCTCATTGACAACGGGGAGATAGAGGTGGATAACCCTAGCCACATGCAAACACCTAATGAGAAAATGGGGATTTATAAGGAACCATTCCCCAAGCATGATAAGTCGGAAAAGGAAAAACCGGATCGGGGAGAGTCATCCCAAACCTATAAAGCCACGAATTACTTGTATACCAAGAGAGATAACAATCATTACGATTCACTTATCGGATGTATTCGCTCCCCTGCTGACCGTGTCAATACCATCCGGATCAAGGGAAAGGACTGCGCTGTGGTAACAAGGCGTGCCCGCCTCGTGATTCCAGAACCCTCTCTGTTGACCCCGCAAACTGGTAAATATAACCTTTTAGAACAACTTGAGAAGACACCTGCTAAGATCTCGATCTTAGATCTTCTCAAGATATCAATGTGCATAAGGAATTTTGTATCAAACTCTTCGGGGGTCGGGAGTGCCTTTAGAAGTCGATCTGCATACCTTGAGCCGCGGTGGCAAATATTGCACCCAGTGAGCATCTCACTTTCAACCATAGGGAGGTCCCTACTTGAGAATCCTACACATAATCTTCCCTTATACATTGAGGTAGTTGTCACCCGCAGGAAAATCAAACGGGTGCTTGTGGATATGGATCGGATTGAACATCTGCTTGCGCTTAAGTTGGTCAAACAATTGGGACATACGGAAGAAGATCTTGAGTCCCATATCATCACTATCACCGCATACGACAACGCGGAAAGAGAGTCAGCAGGCACCATTACGCTGCCAATGGAGGTGGGCCCCACTTGCCATCAGACAAAGTTTCACGTCTTAGACTTGGAACTTCCATATAATATGCTTCTAGGCCGACCATGGATCCATGCCATGCAAGCAGTGCCATCAACATTTCATCAATGCATCAAGCTGAAGCATGAGGGACATACAGTAACAATACCAGGAGACTCAGAGCCCTTTGCTCATTGTAGAGCTCTTAATAGCTTTGCACGAAAGGGTACATATGCATGTCCCTCCACAGATATAGTTGTCCCTCTTCATTCTGAGGCCATGGAATCTCGAGTAGATTCAAATTCTCTTAGTTCTTGCACTCATGGGGCATCTACTTCAACATCTCCATTTAATTCATGGGAGATGAAAATTCTGGAATATGGCTGTGGGGAGTATAATGTACAACAAGCGCTCTTGGTTTCAGACCTCTCCTTGTCGCCCAAGACTAGAGGTCGACCCAACTACCGCTTGGGAGACCTAGAGAGGAACATACTATTGGGTCGTTTCTACGGAGGCTTGTTAGGCGAGGAAAAATTACTTGATCCACCTCTTACTTGGGTCCCCTGAGGACACTCGGCCATCTTGTTATCAAACCCCGAGAATATGAAAAATCTAGCGAGAATGATGTACTCCATGGGCTCTGAGGCCTAGGATGTGGGAGGAATGAACAAGGACAAAGAGAACCAGTCCCTCTTCCACATTTCAAAAGCAGAAAGATATGGCATTGGGATTCGCCCTTATGGAGCACACCCCAACGATCAAGATGCGACTTGTTGAGCATGAGGATAGCTCGATTATCTAGGCAGCGATCACAGATTCTGTTGTAGCCAATATGAGGATCGGCCTCCACGAACCTTTTCATGAATAATGTTGTCCTAACCATCACCCCCAATGAACCAACCCTTGACCTTGTATACCCCTCCCTTGTTGAATGGGACCATGACGTCACGTGCCACTAGATTTATTCGAGAATGGCGAGGCTATTGCGAGTTCATGGGCATAAGGGATCTGATTCCCATTGGAGATCACAAGAAGGGTTTCTTTATCGACTTAGACACTGCGCCTACTTGGCGAGGAAATTTGAACCGTGGTCAGCAAAATTTAAAAAAGAAAAGCGAGGCAAGAGTTCTAAAGAAAAGCCTCGGCAAAAATCAAAGTCAAGTCACACGGTGAAAACCTCTTTGAGGCATTGGGTGACAAACAAATAAGAAAATCAAAGGACAAACAAAGTGACCACGCGAGGATGAAAATCTCGTAGAGACATCCTTGGATGAAGATCTCAACCTACCTCCCGATCCCACGCGTATGGAGGATTTATCAAAATTGTTAGTTGAAGAAACCATTGATGTTAATATTAGTGCTTGAAGAAGATCCCAAGATAGTAAAATTGGGAGCATCACTCTCGGTGAGAGAACAAAAGGCGTTCACTATGCTATCTTCTGCGAGAGTTTATTGATGTGTTCGCATGGTCTTACAAAGACATGCCGGCTTAGATCAACTTTGGTCGTGCATAACTTGGTTGTGCATGCAGGCATGCTAAGCCTATCAAGCGAAGCTTGAAAGATGCACCCAAGAGTGGCCTTGTTAGTTAAAGAAGAGTTGGAAAGGTTGCTTGCAGCAGGATTCATCAGGCCAATTGATTATTCTGAATGGATATCGAACATTGTTCCTGTCCAGAAGAAACCTATTGGTATCCGAATTTGCACAGATTTTAGGGACATCAATAAAGCTTGCCCTAAAGATGACTTTCCGTTGCCCAACATTGACATGATTGTTGACTCAACCGCAGGGTATGAAATGCTATCACTTATGGATGGCTTTTCGGGTTATAATCAAATTAAGATCGCTGAGGAAGACCAACACAAAACAGCTTTCACAACTCCTTGGGGCACCTTCTGTTATCAGGTGATGCCATTCGGCCTTAAGAATGCGGGAGCAACTTATCAGTGGGCCATGACAGTAATATTTCACGATATGATTCATGACATCATGGAAGACTATGTAGACGACATCCTGGGAAAGTCCAAAACAAGAGAGGAACATCCTATCATTTTGCGGCGTATCTTTGAACGCCTACGTGAATACAAAGTCAGGCTAAATCCAAAGAAGTGTGTCTTTGGTGTGCTATCTGGGAAACTATTAGGCTTCATCGTGTCAAGACGAGGTATTGAGGTAGACCCTGCTAAAGTATCTGCCATCACAGAAATGCCTCCACCTGAGAATATCAAGCAACTGCGTAGCTTGCAAGGGAAAATTCAAGCCATTCGCCGCTTTATCTCGACTTGCGAGATAAATGTCACTCATTCACTCATTTGCTTAAGAAGGACATCACTTTCATTTGGGGACACTGAGCAACAACAAGCCTTTGCTTTGCTTAAGCAGATGCACTGGCTAATCCTGTCCTCATGCCTCCCACTCTCAGGAGAACCACTTTTGCTCTATATTTCCGCTCATGATATGCTATTGGTGCCACTACTGCTCGCCCAATATGACCTTAGCCATAAAGAAAGCGAGTGTACTATCGAGTCGCACCCTCATCGCCTATGAATGTAATTATCCTCAGTTGAGAAGGCTTGCTTGTTTGTTGTTTTTACCTTTAGAAACTTCGCCATTACTGCTAAATACTAAGACCAAGCTCATATCCAAGGTCGACCCACTCAAGTATTTGTTGTCCAAACCCGCCCTCACGGGTAGAATGGCTAATTGGATCATTCTACTCGGTGAGTTTGATATAAATTTGTCCATCAAAAATCAATTAAAGGACAAGTACTTGCTGACCGCTAGCGGAAGCACCTTGCACTGCAAAGCATAGAACCTTTGAGTCGGATCTGCGGATGCATCTTTGCTCTACATTGAAGAATCTATCGTATGGCGAGATACATTTTGATGGATCTTTTACGTTTCATGGTTCGAGGTGCGGGAGTGGTCCTTATTACTCCTTGGGTGATCTATACCACGGGCTTTCCGCCTGGCCTTCCCTTGCACAAACAACATTGCGGAATATGAAGCACTCATTGCAGGGATGAAGCTAGCCATCAAGTGGAATATTCAACATGTGAAGGTTGTAGGTGATTCACAGCTAATCATCAAACAGGTTAATGATGAGTATAAAGTTAAGGATGACAAGCTCATACCTTATAAGAAGTTGGTGGAAACTCTGAAGGAGTATTTTGTGCGCATTACCTTTGAGCAAATCCCAAGAGCGCAGAATAGATCGGCAGATGCTATGGCAACGGTGGGATCTATGCTTCGTATTCCGCCAGGGAACAATGATATGCCATTCTTCGTAGAAAATCTACGCCAGCCCGCGTATGACATGCCAGAATCTTGCTTGGCTTGTGAGGTTGTTGGTCCCCATTCACCATGGTATGAACCCATTTTCACCTATCTTAAGGACAGTACATTCCCTCCCGAAATCTCCCGCTCTGAAAAGCAGAGCCTAATTCGCCAGATAGCCCGTTACACCCTGTTAGGAGGTACACTTTATCGTCGTGGCTACGATGGGAATCTGTTACGTTGTCTGGATGTGCCGGAGTCAATCCAGGCAATTAAAGAAGTACACGAAGGAGTATGCGGAGCACATACAAACGGAATGGTCTTGGCTAAGAAACTGTTAAGAGTAGGTTACTATTGGCCCACCATAGGCTGATTGTTGTAATTATGTTAGAAAATGTGTGCTATGCCAAAAGTATGGAAATTTCATCCATGCTCCATCATGACCATTACTGACCAATCACTACCCCGTGGCCATTCTCCAGTGGGGACTTGATCTAATAGGGAAGCTTACTCCTACCTCATCTGATGGTCATACACATATCATCACAGCTACAGAATACTTCACAAAATGGGTGGAGGCTGTCCCTTTAACCTATGTCACAGGAGCACAGATTTCTAAATTCATCATGAATCACATTATTTGCCGATATGGTATCCTACTGACCATTGTCACGAGATAATGGGAAGTCATTTAAGAACAAAACTGTGAAAGGTCTTTGCCAACGGTTCCAAATCAGATTGAAATGGTCCACGCCATATTACCCTCAGGGTAATGGACAAGCTGAGGCAACAAACAAGACTTTGGTAAGGATAATGGAGAAGATGGTTAGCAAAAGCGGTGGCGCTTTCTACAAATCCACCCAGCCCTCTGGGCCTACCGAACATCAATTCGCACTCCTACGGGTGCGACGCCATATTCCCTCGTGTTCGGGATAGAATCTATCATCCCTTTAGAGATTGAACTCCCATCCCTGCGAATTTCTCTTCGGGACTATTTGGATAAGGATGAAGATTACCGAGTGGCAAGATTGGCTGAGTTAGAGCTCCTGGATGAGAGGCGCATTCGCGCTCTTAATCACCTGAAAGTATATCAACACAGAATCTCCCACAACTACAACAAGAGAATCATCCCTCGCCAGTTTGAGGTGGGTGATTTAGTTATGAAGGAGAACCAGTTCAACACTAGAGCAGAGCGAGAAAAGAAAGGAAGTTCGAACCACCTTTGGTTAGGACCCTATGTCATAGTTGCCAAGTATGGCACGGGGGCATACAAGTTGGCTAGCTCCCCCAATGGTGATGAGCTCAGGGAGCCCATGAATTCCATGCATCTTAAGAGGTTTTATGCCTAAACATGGCACAAGAAAGTCATAAAATCATAAAAAAATATAAAAACATCAAAAAAAAAATAAAAATATAAAAACATAGTGCAAAGTCCACTAGTGAAAACCAATTGTGGCACTTTGGACAAGTCCTTGGGTGAAAAAACCGGTTTCGGTGCCTCGGGAGGATTCGTTGTTCACAAGCATTACGTATTAGAAGGGTAGTTGTCTTTGTCTGGACTGGTTCTACCTTGAGTTTCCTTGTGCACACCATCTAGTCAGCCTTGATCCGGCTTTGCCTTCTTCTATTAAATCTGTAAGGGGCGTGGTCTTTCGTTATTTCCCATCTTACTGCTGGGGCAACTCAGCAAATTCACCTTCTTGTTCAGCATGTAAGCGCGTGGCTTACCGCCCTTGTATATTCCCACCTACTTGCATTTGGGGGCATCCATGCTTTCTTGGTTTTTCACAGAAAACACAAAAACAATAGCTTTGGAAAACTGCACATAGCTTTGGAAAACAAAAACAATAGAAAAACACAAAAACAATAGAAAATTGTTTCACAAAACACAAAAACAATAGAAAATTGTTTCACAAAACACAAAAACAATAGAAAATTGTTTCAGAAAACACAAAAACAATAGAACATTGTTTTGAGAAAACACAAAAACAATAGAAAATTGTTTCACAAAACACAAAAACAATAGAACATTGTTTCGAGAAAAACACAAAAACAATAGAACATTGTTTCGAGAAAACAACAAAAACAATATATATATATATATCAAAAAAATCTAAAAACAAGGCAAAAATTTTCAAAAAATTTCTAAAAAGTAAAACACCCTACAAAATGGTAACTTGCTTCTTACAGCTGAAACTTGTGTCTTGCGCATGGTATTTTCTCCATATCCTGTTGGTTTGTCTCACATCTTCCCCGATTAATACGACTCGCGGATCACTGGATTCATAACCATTCACAAAAGCTAGTTGCTTGCCTTATGCTCTACAGGGCACTTTTGGTTGCACAGTGTTTTTCGTTTGCGACAAATGCTTTTCATGGACCCCGTGTCCATTTTCATTTCCCCTTGCATGTATCCTTGCTTGGGGCATCATTTTTAACCCTTATCACGAACTTGTGGATCTCTTCAGCACTGATAACAAAACATTTGTACAACTGTCTTGACCGTTGTTGGGTTAGATATGTGTGTTCGTACTTGTTTTCCCTGTTATATGAGCTTGTTTCCTTCTCGTATTGCATTGCATTATTGTATGTTGCGTGGAGTTGGTACTTTCAGCAATGGACAATTGTTCGTAGTATGGCTTTTCATGTCATTCTACCTTTGTCGTATGCTTATATTTTTCATAAGGACCGATGATGTAGTTCCTATGGCAATATGATGACATCAAATTTGTTCCAAACAAATAAGCGGCTAGAGGTTAAGCTCTTCTCTCCCCTCATCCATATTTCTTCTACACGACTTCCCTTTCACCCCTAATTCTCCCTCTCCTCGGGGCATCCTGCCTCGTCCCCATTCTTCTGCCTACTTCTCATATTTTTTTCGATCGTCGATCGGCTTCCTTCATCACCCCATCGACACTCGAGGGGCATCTCTCCCTCTCCTACTAATTTTTCTTCTATCTCTTCAAAATCTCTTTTGTCTACTATCTTTGAAGTGGCATCACTTACGCCACCCAAAGAGGGGAAATGTAGACACCTATAATTACGCCTAAGCAATTTAAATACTTAAATTGTGCTAATTATCCCTTTCTCGCAAATCAACCGACATATCGTCAAAGCACTCATTTTCCCTCATATCATCATTAATTAATTACACTAAGCTAATTAATTAAGTTGCCTATCAACAAATACCTAATTAACGACCTTCAGTTAATAAATCACCCCTTCTACCTAGACTAATTAATTATTATTAATTAATTAGCTTTCCCTTCCATTTAACCAATAAATCAATATTTAATTGATTTAATCCCCTTCTAATAGCCTAAATCACACTAATATTCCTCTAATTGGCTTCTATAAGCTTACACCTACCTATTAATTAATCACCTTTGATTAATTAAAATACCCCCAACTCCCATGACTTGCTAAACATGTATTAAACCCTTCTAAAGTAAGGTTACCTTTAATAAAGCAACCTTATCCATTCCTAATCATGTTTTACCTTTATCCCACATTCATGAGAATGTGTTGAATCCTTTATCCTTTGGGCTATATAAAGAGCCCTCCACCTACCTTTTTACTTACACCTAAACTTTCTAAGAGAGTAAATGCAAAGCATATAGCAAAGAGACTAAGAGCTTGCACCTTGCCCTTTTGAGAGTTCATCATCTTGAAGAGTTAAGCCTCTTTCTTAAAGTGCTTGGGTCATATGGGAGGTGTCAAAAGGGTCTTGTAGCCCAACTTTGATTAGCCCCCATTCCTAGGTTCTTGGAGCATTAAGGACAACTATTTTGATAGCCATGGAGCTTACTTAGGTCCATTCATTTATTTGTTGTTAGAGAATAGAGGAGTTTAGATATTTAGCATTGTTAGTTTCAAAGTTTGTATTGATGAATGCTAGCATCTAACCCTTGTTTAATTCTTATCATGATGGTGTTTATGCTTTGTTTTAGCTAAATTGTAGAACTATTTTAGGTGGTAGTTCTTGCTTCATTTGATTTAGCATTAAGCAAAGTATACATGCACACAATTAGTCATCAGTTATTTACTTGGCATATTTTTAAACTATTGTAAATTGTTTAAATCATAGTTAATATAATGTTTAATTGATGATCGGATTTATCACCATGCCTTGTATTGAAACATATTTTTTTAAGTTGTCTTTGACTAATCATGGTTCCATGCTAAATGATTATTGATTGTGATTGATCATGTTGTTCTAAGACCACAAGGAAAGTTAAAATAGTTGATTAAAAATGCCATTAATCTTGGAATAATGAATTAAAGAATTAAATATTTAATTGTTTAAGACCATGGTAATAGGCATTTAATTGTTTAAAATGAAATGGTCATTGACCATAATCCTTTTGCATTGGGTGATGAAATTGTTGAAGGCTAAAATTGAATGGTATTTTATCATTGGTTAGTATTATGGTCTTCGACCATACACCATTGAATTCTAAGTGTTTTCAATTAGAAGTATGGATTTTTACCATACGCATTGGCATTTGATTATTTACTTAACAAAACCAATCGATTAATCAACCAATGTAAAATAATTAAAGGTTTAAATTGTGGTTTGATTTTATATTGGGCCACTTGTAAACTCCACTAAACTATTTTTAAAGGGAACTTGTAGTTGGCGGTGGCAAGTAGGGATAAGCCATGATGTAACAACTACAAAATTAAATGAGCATTTAATGTTCTCGACAAACTTGAGAATCTTATGAGGAAGCTAACTTGCATGAATTTTGGGAATTCATTTTTATTGTTTGATGGTTGTTTGAGCTCCTTTATGGTTCAAAATTTACATGCGGATTTTGGATGCATTATTTTTGTTGAGATTTTAGTGGAAATAATACTAGAAGACTTTACAATATTTATGTTTTGTTTTAGATGGTTTATTGGGTTGGTATTATTCAAATATGTGTCATGTATTTGGTGGATTTTTAGTGAAATACTGTTGGAATTTATTTCATGATGTGTTGGGATTTTTCAAAGGAAAGTTGTGAAGAATTTTACAGGAGAATTATCCTCCACAAGCATGGATTTTCTTCTCTTTATCTTGTTATTTTGTTTCTAAATGATTGAATGACTTATGGGTTGATTATTTATAGATTTCTTTAAATTTTTATGGATGCTAGGTTTGAAAATATTAAGGAAACTAGTAAAACTAGAATCCTTACCAGGTTCTTTAAATGATAAAAAATGGAGGTTATTCATTGTGGGTTTTTAAGTTTAAATAAATGACTTTGTTTATTGGTCTTCTAAGACCCTGCAAGAAAAAAATTTATGTGTAGATGAATGAGGTAAGATGGTTATGTGAGTAAAAATTGGTATAGGTAAATTCTCTTAAGGGTATGCTTTATCTTTGGTTGGTTTTTCTAGTTATGTCGATTTAGTCATTTACAAACGTGCATAGTTAATATTTCATCATGAAATGATACTTGTGATCAAGTATATTGTGTGTGCCTTTGGATTTGTTGATTTCATAGTTTTATCATGGTTTCATACTTGAGTTGGTGGGATGTTGTTTTATTCAATATTTATTTGACTTTTATTGGTTGGGTCAAATTGTTGTCATCAAGAATACGAGCATCTCTTATATAGAGTTCATTTATTTTATTATTTTGAATTATAATGAGATCATTTCTAGTTTTATTTTCTTCACTAAGATTATAAGAATGTGGGTACATCTATAATCTTGTGTAGAAATCCTCAAAAAATTTTAGTTTATTTAATGAGGGCCCGAGGATCATACCCACTTAACGGAAACTCTATCCAAGTTATAACTTGTAAATTCCTACTCAGGAAGTGTGAGGTCAAGTCTATCTTCAATATTAATTGATGATTATTGTCTTAAGTAAACTATTTCTTGGAATTATATAGTTTGGAAACCATGCATATATATACAATAGGGTGTGGATAGAAGTTTGTTTCTTAACCAGTTCACTAAGTTATTGAATGCATTATTATTATGATTATCATTGTAATTGTATTCTATTTGGGTTGATGTTGGTTGCATGCATGAAAGGAAAGTTGATTATTGTATGTTCTATGAATGAAACTTTTGATCAAATGAAAATTTTGAAGAAAAAGGATATAGATGTTTATTATAGTTAACTATGAAATTAATAATATTGTCAATTAATTGGAGAAGGTAAAGAAGACTATTTATCATTTCTTGTTTTTCTTAAGTTGATTATTAACAACACTAAACTTGAATAAAGAACTTGCTTTCTCCAATTTGATTCTTTAAACGAAAATCATGTTGAATTGTAAATAAGGTATGTTGGGTGCAAGTTCATTACTTAATTGTTTGATGGAAAGAATATTGCTTTGGTTTATGTCACTTGAGTTTAAATGAAGTTAGCATGTTAGAGACTTAATGAACTTGTGGATGTTTGCAAGTTGTTGATGGAAACTTGGTTTACATTATTAGATCACTTCATTATAGGTTACATGTTTACTTGATATGATACTTGTTTTATTTAAGTTGTATTTTAAATAAAACCATAGATGTTCAATTATTTCATAATGAAACAACTAGATAAAGAGTTGTTAATCCATGATTATACGATGAAATGACCATGTATATTATTTTATTTTATCCTATAGATAACAATATGGATTATTTATTATAAGTTTCTAATTGGATTGATTTCATAAATGATTGTCATGTGATCATTGTATTTATCTAATTTCAGATGTTGATTTTGTTTGAATATCCATATTTTAGATCATGTATTTATTGAAAATTGAAACATGATTTCACAAAATTTCATAAGGTAATTGCCTATTTGTATTAAATTGGAATTATTGTAATAGTTAATGAATAAGGATTTATCCTTAATGAGTTTAAGAAATACATTTATTATTTGATAACATATTTTTTATTATTATTGGTAAATAGTTTTAAAGGGACTATACCCTGTTACAAAAAGGGCTCAAAGCCTGATATAACTATGGAGATTAAAAAAGAAGGATCAAAATCTAGATAGAACAATATTACCATAAGTAACCAAGAGGTAGTTACAACAAGAAACAAAAATTACATAGACTCTGCAACATAAAACAAAAAAAAGCAAATCTAAAATGAGACCACAAAATATCAAAGCATCTAAAACAATTCCGCTAGCCCAAGTGATTTTACTTCTTAGATGATCTTTCAATTCTAGACTAGATCATTTACATGAGGTAAACAACGCCAGTGTGGTGATGTGCGTTGATTCAAAGCATTCAACTGCGAGATGGTTAGACTCCTCTCCTTATCATTCCCCTAAATAGTTGTAGGGATCCCATTGAGCATGACAATGCTCCAAATTGCTGCTCTAAAAATTCACTTATGGCTTTGAAGATAGCCATGTTGTGATCATGTCTATCTTTAGCTCTCCCTAGTCTAGTGTCTAGAGAGTTCAACTTCTTATAAATATCAACAATCTGATCCTTGCCATTGTCATTATCTTCATCAATTTTTCTTTTCCCTTTCTACTTTTCCATATGCTGAAGGTCCTTCTTCAGCTGCTTCATCTCTTTCTCTAGAGACTCCAGTCTATGAGGCACTTGAATCCCCTCCTGATGTAGGGCCATATCAATACCAACATTGTTGATATGCAGCAAGTTTTGAGCAACCTCCATCTCTTTGGTGCTTCTGAGAATCCTGGCAGTGTGAGGGGTGTCCATTTTCTTGGGGTTCTTGGTTTTGGATTTGGAAGGGGTGTAAGAATGGGAGTGGGAGTAGAGGAGGTGGTAGCGTGTGGATCACTAGGAGTAGTCGGGAAGCCAGGGAACTTGGAAACACAAAGCTTATGCAATAGGAAGATAAGGCCTTGATGTAAAGGAATAGCACGAGAGTGCTTTTGAAAATCTAGAATAGAGTGCTAAAGGGAATTGAGTAGGTAGTGTGGGAAGTAGACCGTAAAATGCCTTCTAAAATGGTTTAAAAAGACAAGGTGTTTAACAGGGACCATTTTATAACGCCCTTCCAAAGAAATATATCTGACCATCATATTCGTCACTTCATCATACGGCATGGGAATAGAACTTACCCTTATGCCCACAAAAAAAACTCAAGATCCTCACCCTCGTCAAAGAATTTCTTAGCCTCGGTGACCCTATCAATCCTTTTACTAAAAAAATGATAGCCCTCTAGTTCTAGGCTTGTAACCTCAGCAATCAACTCCTCGTTGATAGTAACATGGTGGCCACCATATTTGACCCTTCTATCCTTCTAATCCATAGCAAAATGAACCAAAATGTTTTGATCATGACCCTGAATGCGTTCAATGAAATTTGAGATGCCTCCCTTATGCAAGAGGTTCTAAAGTACCTCGTTATTCTTCCAGGCTAGATCGCAACATGGCTCCAATTGACATGACACCCCTCCCATTTTCTTCTTCTTCCTGCTAATCCTACGAATTTTCTGCTCAAAACCCTCGTAAGAGTCTGTTTCTTCCTTATGTCTATCCTATTTTTTGAAATTCCTCCCACATGTGTGAGGTTCAATAGCTTTAATGTGGCCGTAATAAGGAGGATAATTCACACATGTGTGAACTTTCACCTCCATTAAGGCCCGCTCCATTTCATTATTAAAATTACTCCATGTATGTAATCCCATAATTATCCACATTAATGCTAGTTTGAACCTCCTTAGGGATGTTATTAACATTATCCCATATGATAAGATTAATATTGATGCCCATATTAGCCAATGTGTCCGCAACCTTATTCCCCTCCCTATAGGTATGTCTAATGATGATATTCTTGAAATTTTGACAAATATTTCTTACTTCCATAATAAAGTCCTTGATAGTCCAGCTAGGAGGAGATTTTTTGTTTAAATTTTTGATGATGTTAAGGGAATCCCCTTCCAAAATTAAGTTTTGGATATCATAATCTTTAGTAATCCTTATCCCCATAGAGAAGCTAGGGCTTCAACATAATGATTCATCTGAATCCCATTTTACAGCATAAGCAAGCAACTAAACAACCTTTATGATCCCTAATAACACCTCCCCAACAACAAGACCATGGTTAGCCTTAGAGGAACCATCAAAGTTGATTTTATGATAGTTTCTGTCATGAGGAATCTAATGAATCAAAGACCTATCAATGTTTGAGGTATTCCTAATTTGTAAACTATAGTTCCAATCTTCAATTGGAAAGAATGTACTCTTCTTCAATAGGATACTTCTTATTTTTGGGAGGTTTGAATCTCCCAATATTATCTTTAACAACATGTTGTAGACACTAAAATTAGGTCACACTCCCCTTTGGTCCCTCGACAAATAAACACCCTTCATCACATTCACCTAGCCATGGCCCCTTCACCCCACTAATATTAATTTAATTAATCTAATTAAATTAATTCATTATCCTCACCATATTTATTATTTAAATATCTTAATTTAAATAATATCCACACATACACTTCACTTAGACACCTCATCAAGCTAACTCAACCTAAAACCTATTCTTAGTAAGTTGCCATAACTAACTAAGACTTACCTAAACCCTAAAAATCAATGCCTACATTCCCTCTAACCACATTCCACATGCTTACAAGAAGCTCCCAGTCTAATCCATGGGTTAACGACATGAGATCCGAGGAAATCAAGAGGATCTCCCTAGTTTAGTAAACCTAGAAATCCACCTTGACCGATGCCGATTACCCCTAACCATCATTGGTTAAGCTGGAACCACCATCGGTCACCCTTTTAACCCCAAAACAACCTTATTCTCAAGGTTGGCAAAAGGTTGGAAAAATATTGGAAAATTTTGGCGAACATTAGCACATCCAGAGAGATATCTTATCATTTCGAGAGTGAATTCAAGGTGAGAACATGCATGCAAGAAGGAGATCAAGCATCTTTTCCTGCCCAACCATCCCAACAATGATCTGATCTAACCAAGCAAAGAGGAATGTACATGCAGCCCCTACAGAAGCTTTCCTTTAGTTGGTGATCACCTACAGCCTTCAAAACCTCTCATTAGCACCTCCAGCCCTCACTCACAAGAATCAGGACTAGAATCCAAGTAAGTAAATGTTATACTTCTCTGGTTTATTCCATTTCATCATTATATTATCATCTATTGTTTACCTAGCCACCCATTGACCTCCTTCAACACTCACCCCTCCATATACCCATTAAAACCTTCACCAAATCCTACCTAAATCACCTAATACCTCATCTTGACCAACCAAAGTCTTTTGTGCAATCACAAAGGAGACCTAAATCTCATTTTGTGGCATTCTCAGAACTCCACAGGAATGGTAAAGCACCAGTTACACCCAACCATCATTAGTCACCCTTAATCGACATCGGTCTTTGTATTTTCCCATACAACCTAGAACAATGACCTACCCACCTAATTCCCTCTCACCCTCATTCACTTGTGATCTACCTGAGACCTCTGTCAGACCTAGAGACCCAAAACTAGTTACTTGACCTTCGGATCCTATTCTAACCTAGCCTATTAGATTAGATCTATTTCTTATTGTGTTTTAAGTGAGATACCTAAATCATTTCAAATTACAATAGGATTTACCTTATTTACCACATTAAATTGTTTAAAACAATGGATTGATAGCCATCTAGGAAGTATCACACTTCCCGGATCTAGCACATGTTAGGTAGTTCACTACACATATTGTTTAATTCCTTCTAGTGGTCTTGCTTTGCATTATAAGTAGTTCCTCCTAGCCAAAAGGAAGCTCTCACAATCAGTTGTGGATTCAGAAGTCATACGCACACAACAACCCATCAACCAACATTTGAATGTATTCCTCCTACGCCCGTTACCCTATCTTTTTCATCAATACTTCAAAGAAATGATCTAGAATCAAGTGAAACATTTTGTACGCCTAGTGGGACCCATTTGGGGTTCCTTGAATTATATTCATTCCTAGGAAAAGTTGTGTTTGTTTCCCTTTAAAAAGCATACACATTAATTTTCTTCCTTGGTAACCCACCTTTTCTTTCTATTTGCTCTAAAGGAAACCTTTCTTTTGGTGTAATTAAAAAGAACCATTTCTTCATGTTTTCTGCATTATAGTGAAAGAGCATCCCTCTTCCTCTTCATCTTTTTGTGTCATCCAACTTCACACTTCAATTTGGGCTTAAAATAAGTGCATTGCATTCTGATTTATCACATTAGCTCACATTAATTATGGGCAACCTATACGTTGGAAGTCATGACCAACTGATGGTTGAAAAATTAACTTTAGAAAGAACTTTCTTTCTCTTTCTCTCTCTCTGAGTCTAACCAAACCTCACAAAAATTGAAAATAACACACATTCTTAAACAACATCTTACCAGAAGAAGTTATAGGTGATCACATGATCACAACACGGTGGGCACCCATCTCATTGCTCTATGAGTCATACTTTGAGCGAGGCCTACCCCCACCATAATGTACCTCAAACCTCACCTTTTAGATCTCCTTCTTGTAGGAAGCCATCCTCACCAAAAATTCTATTTCAAATTCATGTTTCGGGTCCTTAAATAGCATAAGCTAAATAAACATAATAGAAAAGGAACTCTTAGGATCACATTTTTCTTAGTGTTCTGCTTGGCTTGCGTTTTGAGGTGAGAGATCATGTTCTTCATTTTTCTTGTTCATCCTTGAAATGATCCTCATCACAGGATGGTGTATTTCAGCTTCACCGAGTGTGCTTGGGCCATATCATCATCATTCCTATAATTTAGGTCTCGATTCTACATCGATTTTAATTTACAACCACTTTTCTTTCATCACTGCTTTCAATTTCTACACGAAGTATCTGCCGGTTACCTTCATTGACCATCATCGGTTACCCTCGACCATCATCGGTTATACCCAACCGACGTCGGTTCCAGGTCCTTTTGTTAACCTACCCAAAAGGACATTTTATTCATTTTCTTCCACTTTTCATAGTCCCTATCACTGCCATCATTCCCATTGACATTGTAAAACACCATCAAATTTGGCATACCTATCAGATTTGACCTTCTACCTGGTTTTTCACTTACATAACCATTTTCTATAAAGTGACGATGATGTTGTTACCCCGACTAGTGTCAATTTTCCTTAATCGGCATCGTTAGCCTGTTTCACTTTCCAACCACCATTTGGTACCTAATCCACTTTTTACCATTAGATTCATCTATTCCTACTATTTTTCTGTGTCATTTACAGAGTAGCATCCATACTCGATTAGTATTAGTTCACATGGTGCTAACCCAAAAGACAATAAATCACACTCGTATTTCACACCAGTTATCAACCACTCCCACCTAGTCCCTCACTACCTTCCATTTTATCACCAGCCATGGATCCCATCCAACCTATCACTATCATTATCGGAGATGAGGAGTTTGCACAAATCCTTGACCAAAACCCTACCACCTTGCAGTTTTACCTTTCCCACTCATCCACTTGAGATGCCTTGGAGTGATTGATATACGGCATGCCCATATCTATCCCCCGACTCTCACTCCCACTCCTGCATTAGCTCCATCTAGCTCTGTGCTTCCTGCATCTACCTTACCCCCATTCATTTCACAGCTAGGTCTTATACCCGCTATGACTTCCACGTCTTCCACCTCCGTTACCCCCGCCACATCCACCATACCCTCGACAACTACCCAAAATGTAACCTCATCCACCCCTAATGTCTCACACATACCCGTAGCTACACTACCACCTCTCGTGTCGGTGACCCCTACCCTTTTTAGAACGTGGTCCTTTCCATTCCACAATCGTTAACTCCCATTGCCACTAGGGTTACCATGACCCTTCCACCTCCATATACATACTATCAATAGCCTCCTGTTTCCTCCATTATTCACTCTCAAGGTACATACCCCCTATTTCACTACCTTCTTCCCAATCAACCTACATGGAAGCACCATACACTAGAGTTCCACCCCCATTATATGCCCAAAACCAACCCTCTCACGCTACAGAGGCACCCAATCATCGTAACCTACCAATGACCTAATCAAATTGATGTTGGACAAGATGCAGACATTAGAGGCATCAGTTTTTGGCTCCCGCAACACTCTCACCTATGACAAGATTTACAATGAGCCCATCCACCCATCCATTCCTATCCACCCATACCCCGTGCATTGGGAAATGCCTAAATTCAATCATTTCAATAGCAAAGAAGACCCACAGTAGCATTTTTGGTCATTTAAACATGGGTGTTATCTGATTGCTCACGATGATGCCTTGCTCTTGAGAACCTTTCCCATGTCTCTAACTGGACCTACATTAGATTGGTATAGTGGGTTACCTAAACACTCTATATTCTCATTCAATCAGGTAGCCCAAGCCTTCTTAGATCATTTCTCTATCAATATCATCAAGAAGGTTACCATGACCAACCTATACTCCATGCATCAATATGAGGATGAATCTATCATATTTTGTTGCTCATTGGCATAGCTTGATCAACCAACTCACCTTCCAATTGCCACAAATAGAACTCATCGAGCTCTTCACATGGGCTTGTGCTAGACATATCTCACCGACCTTGCAGGTCCAAACCTTCGAACATTTAATGAAGCATTCACTATGGCACGAAAGTTAGAGATTTGGGCCATCAAAGAGAAGAAAATCCAATTACGTAATAAGAATTTCAACATTCAAGTCAAATGATACCTCTTCTTCTTCCAAACCACAAAATAATTATTCAAAGGCTAAGGGCACCGCTAACGCAGTGGTACTCAAGGCTGGCCCAACTCATCATCAAATCAAGATACCCCCTCATCTAATCTCTCACCCATCCAAACTTTTCAATTCAGATGAGAGCAATGGAAATACACCCTAATTGGGGAACCTTACTCTTTGTCTTAGAAAATCTTATCAAAGCTCAGAGCCATCACTCTTCCACCCATAAAACCACACATTGGTTTTGACCCTGCTCACTCCATGCCCGCATGGTATAAAGAACATGACTTCAAAGAATAACTATCATTGAGTAAAGGGTCATAATGATGGCAATTGCATCACTTTCAAAATATTGTCCAAGAAATGCTTGAGAAAGGTGAGTAAACCATGGATAATCCTAATGCACCTACCAACCAAAACCTACACATCTTCAAGAAACCATTTCCTAACCATGCCCCTTCATCTAATCAAACCGGTGAGACCTCAACTCATGATACCCATACCCGTGAGGTTCACGCTATCTTTAATGACATACCTGCCACCTCCCAATTACCTCAAATTCCTTCCATAGAGGAAATCCTAGCCCAAAATCCTCCTTCGCATCAGAACCAACCTCCCATGTTCCTTCACCCATAGAGGAACATCTTTCATCTCCTTCATCACCTATGGAGGATTCTTCCACTAACATCGAGACCATCTCACCCCTAGCTTCTCCACTTAGAGAGCTTTTACCCACAATACCTCCTCCACCCATAGAGGAGCACCCATTACCTCCTCCACCCATAGAGGAGAACCTATCCATTCCTCCACTTGTAGAGGAGCTTCCATCACCTTCTACACCTACCATAGACCCAGTTGAGATACCTTTTCCTCTTGGTGAGCATTCTCCATCCGCTACCCAAAATCCTGCAGACCTACTTTCGGCTCTCTTACCCACGGAAGCTAAAGCTAGCCAATTTCCCATCTCTAAGACACATTTTACAAGAATTTCCATTAGGTCCTCATCAACTCCACCTACAGACATGTCATTCTCATGTTTGGTCGATCACTTAGATTATGTGGATAGAGCCTTACTATGGGGATGTCTTTTGCTTCTTGTCTCAACGTAGATGCAGAGGTCACTTGTTGATACCTCCACTATCTACCCAAAAATATTTCAACCAATCAAACCAAACACAACCACCTCTATCAAAAATCCTTCCATGACACCTATCATAGCTCAAACCACATCCTTACCCATATCCCAATCTATATCTAAACCCAAACCCACACCTATGACATCATCCTCGACTAAACCTATTACCACTTTAGGGGTCACCTCGACTACCATCCTTACCCATCCACCTATCAAACTGGATTTAGCTACATCCTCCAAAAAACACCACACCTACTCTAACACCCAAATAAAAGCACCACACCCATAGAACTCATACTCCAGCTTATGCAATCAAACCTACACATGTCACGTCTGTCTTAGGATCTCAACTTCCCCACATGGTCAAGAAACCTCCACCACTAATAAACCAAAAATAAAACAACCCATTCCTTCCTCACAAACCTCTAACCTACCCAGACACCCAACATGACTTACACCCACACTGCGCATCTTTACGACCCATACCTCCAATACCCTTAGTTATTGCTTCACTACCCACTACACTTCAGTCATTTTCTCTCACACCCCAAGTACGACTCCACATCATCTACCTTCACAAAGACCCCGTTATCCCCATGGGTAACTCTGCCCTCTTCCCCATATACTTTTCCTTCTAGACCTCATACACCCATATCACCTTTACCCAAGAGGGTGCAACTCAAAAAAAAAACTCCACTACCCCATAATAAGGTAGTCAAAACAACCACACACCCTCCTACTTGTTCACCTACTATACCCCTACCTAAACCAACATGACCGACACCCAAAACCATGCCAGCACCCAAACCCATAGCTTGACCCACTCCTCCTCTTCCAAAGACCATTCCTCGATAATCAACCACACCTACACCCAAACCCACGTTCACTTCCCATTGCGATCCACTAGCAGGGTCCTATGCCAAAATTTTAACCAACCTCCTTGAGACTTCTGTCATCACATTACCCCCACTCCAGACCTTATGACCTCCTCAAACCCAAGCCAAAAGGGTTTGACGATACTAAAATTTACACATACCATCATGTGATAGGGGATGATTGTGGAGAACTCGCAAGGCCTTGAAAACCATCCCGATCTAGTTGTGTCCTTCGAAAGCCAACTTTGACGATGATGACCTTCTCGGCGAGGATCCGCTTCACCAACACCCATTCCCACACCGCTCACTCAACAACCACAAACTCCAACCTCACATCTCCTAGAGCCACCCCCAAGATTTGAAATTAACATGGTTCGCATCTAGAGAACTTGCCATGCCACCACCCAAAATTTGTGCACATTGCCCAACTCACCTCAAGGTTTTTTCTCCTTTGTTTATTTTTTCCATCGTGTCATTATACCACTCACCCTACACCTTCTCATTTTCCAACTCCCCTCATATCAACATGATACATGTCACTACACATGCTCAGAAGGATAAGGGAAAAGAAAAGGCAACTGACCCACCAACCAATCCTATACCCAACATACCATCTACACCCATACCTAAAATCACTATCCTGGCCCCATGTACCCCATTTCTAATGGCGTCACACATCACACCATGCTCAAACAATTACACTAGACTCCCCTCAAAATGTCCCTATATGATCTCATCCAAACCTCGGAATCCCATCATCAAGCTCTCATGGAGGTTCTTCAATCTATTGAGGTTTTACCCAATGACCCTACACTCGTAGCCTCCATTATCACACCCCATCATGTAGCCTCTCTCACCAAATTACCACCTTCATCTTCACCCCACCCTATTCACCAAGTGGCCTCCCTTAGCTTCTCGAGGAAGAGATTGTGCCACACCAAAAACGATGACCCGGACCCAACCCTCTTCATCTCTATCCACATTGATGACATATGGGTACACCATGTGATGATTGATGGGGATGCTAGCATTAACATCATTTCATCCCATGCATTCACTCAAATGTGCATACCTAACAATTACATGCATAAACATCCGGTCATGTTGTTCATTCAATGATGTTATCACCTCTACACTAGGTACCATCATCCTCCACATTCACGTGGGCCCCACACTATTCTAGAATTGTTTTATGTTTTGGAAGGGGAATTCTAATATAACCTATTGCTTGGAAGACTCTGGATTCGTGTCATGGGTTGTGTTCCTTCCACTTTGCATCATTGTGTAAAGTTTGAACACGAAGGACACACCTATACCATTCCAACTGACCCATCACCTTTTAAAACATGCAACATGCTTTACCGACCCAATGATGTGCTCATAACTATTAAGCTGACTACCTCCAATGATGTGCTTCACCTACACTTCCATTAAGATGACTACCATACCTCCTCCATTCCTAACATTGCCATAACCTCCATGGCTGATCCATTAGCTTCCCCCTATTAACTCCACCTACACCTCTAACATATCATCCACTTACTAGCCACATACCCCGATACCTACATACCAACCCTCTTGGAAGGTGTTTTTCAATGCCTCACTCTGGGGAGTACCGCTATATAGTGTCAACACATTCCTTACTCCACAAGATTATGGAAGCCTTCACCAACACCCCGATATGATCACCACATAGGAGAATACCTCCTTTATGGTCCTCATCTCTATACCGGCCTCTCACCTATGGGGGACTTGATACTACCACTTACACACCCGAACCACCACCACAAACTTGCCCCTTTTCCGCTGACTTCCAATCACTTACCAATCATTGTTTTCACCCACCTTCTGCACTGATGTGCATGGAAGGGTTTTGGTTTTAGATTTTATGAGCAAGGCCACCATACCATTATTCCATGTACCACCTACAAACATAATGACCGTAGTGGTATCGGCTTTCTTGAACCACCTACCAAACAAGCCCGCATTGAACTCATTAAGGACACTAGCTCTTCTCCACCTTCTTCACCCACTCCACCTTCATCACCACCCTCACCGACGGAGTCGATGGATCCTGAATCTATCCCTCCTAAAAAAAATTCATAAACACCATTTCCTTGGGGCCTCTAACTTATCAACATGAGGGCAAGGCCCCTTCCACTCTTCCCTTCCTGTATCCCGAAATGATTGATGATGATACACCTTCAATTAACGTCATTCATGTCAAGATGATGAATCTATACACACCTACCTTGAGTGCGTAAGACTCATATATTCATCAGTTGTTACCTTCAAACACAAACCATATTGAATGAATTGAATATCGAGATCAACATTCATACTCGGGATGACCCGCACATCCTCAAGATCGAACAATCTTTAGATTTTGTTGAACAGAAGCCATCACTTCTTTTCTCAAATATCATAACCATGCTTTCACTTGGTCTTACATACATTCCCGAGATTTCCCCACCATATTGGTCCACAATATCGTCACTGTTCTCGATGCCAAACCCATTAAATAAAAGATGAGGAAAATGCACCCTCACATTGCCCTTCTCGTCAAAGAGGAACTTCAACCTTCTTTCTATTTCCTTCATCTTACCCATTGATTATCCTCATTGGATTTATAACATTTTCCTTATCACTAAAGTGACAGGGGACTCGCATTTGCATGGACTTCCATGACCTCAACCTAGCATGCCCAAAAGATGACTTTCCCTTACTTGGTATTGACAGCTGGTTGACCTTACTACTAGCCATGAGATGCTATCACTCATGGATGGCTTCTTGGGTTATAACCAAATCCTACTTGCCCTATAAGATCAACACAAAACCTCATTCATCACCCCTTGGGGGACCTTTTGCTATCGAGTCATGCCTTTTGGCCTTAAAAATGCTGGTGCCACATATCAACGGGCTATGACTTACATCTTCCATGACATCATGCATCACATATTGGAAGATTATGTGGATGATCTCTTGGCCAAATCTAAATGCACTCTAAGCACCTAACCATCCTCAAAACCATATTTGACCATCTCATTAAATATTACGTCCGCCTTCAGCCTAAGAAGTGCATCTTCATGGTTCTCTTAGGAAAGCTTAGGATTTATCATTTCCCTATGTGGTATAGAGGTTGACCCTACTAAATTCAAGGCCATTCTTGAAATGCCTCCACCTACTAACCTTTGACAACTCCGTAGCTTGTAAGGTAAGTTGTAGTCCATTCGTTGTTTCATTTCACAATTATCTGATCGATGTCAACCATTTCATCATCTTGCTCAAGAAGGATGTCTCCTTTAAATGGGATGATGACTATCACAAATATTTTGAGGCCTTAAAACAATACCTTCTCCAACCACGTACTCATTCCACCTAAATACGATCAACCTTTTTACCTATACATCTCAGCTACCGATCATTCCTTGGGAGCCATGCTTGCTCATCATGATGAACAACATAGGGAGTAGGTGGTTTATTACATCATCCATACTCTTTTGGACTATGAAACCCGATACACCCATCCTGAAAAAACTTTTCTTAGCCTTAGTTTTCATTGCCACCAAACTCCGTCATTACCTACTCAACCACAAAACCTATGTTGTGACCAACACCGACCCCTTACACTTCATGTATGCCAAACCTTATCAAAATCAGCATGCCACATGATGGCTTATGCTTTTAGCTGATCTTGACCTCAAATTCATTCATCAAAATTCCATCAAGGGCCAAGCTATCACCGACCAATTGGCTGATGCACCTATTTTTGGGGATCAACCCTCTAATTTTGACTTTCCAAATGAGTCGATTGCTACCCTTTCCCTGGACGAACCCCTTACCAAATGACACTCTTCTTCGATGGTTCCAAGTGTCAGCATGGGGGTAGGGCTGGTATTATCCTCATTCCTCTTGATGGTGAACCCATGCCTTTTCTTTCAAATTAGATTTTGAATGTACCAACAATATTTCCGAATACGAAGCGCTCATATTAGGTCTCCAAGCCACCTACGCCCTAGATGTCAAATCAATCAACATCTTTGGTGATTCTCAATTGGTCATAAACCAAGTCAATGGTATGTACCAATGTCATAACGAGATACTTCAAAAGTATAAACATCATGTAGACATAATTTTGACCACCTTTGACCATTACACCCTTCAAACCATCCCACATTCAACCAATAAATTTGTAGATACCATGGCCTACTTAGCTTCCCAAATACCCACTTCACCCACCGATTCTAAAATATTTGTCACCGTATAATGCCTCCAATCACCTTCTTATCTACCTCATGATGTTTACTCCATTGGAACCGCTACACTGACCCCGAGTGACCTTTGGTATAAACAATACTCTAACTACCTTTCTCTCTCCATCTTACCTCCTGATCTCACCCTGTAATGGACAACATGCCTTCCTTAAAAAGGTCTCTCATTACATCATTTTGGGGGCCTCCTCTATAAGCATGGACTTTGACGGTATTCTCTTATGATGCCTCACAAGTTTTAAAATCCCTTATACCATTAAGGAAGTTCATGATGGCATATGTGGAGGTCACTTCAATGGCCTTGTTGTTGCTAAGCGTATTCTTCACTTGGGCTATTATCTTGGATGACCCTTAACCATGATTTTGTGACTACATGTCAAATGTTGTGTAAAATGCCAACAACATTCCAATCTTCATCATACACCTAGTCATGCCTTATAGGTCACCCATGACCTTTGGCCCTTCTCTCAATGGGGTTTGGATCTTGTCGGAGAAATCAATCCCCATTCTTCCCAATGCCATCAATGGATCATCACTGCTACCAAATACTATACAAAATGGGTGGAAGCCATACCACTCATTTCCACAAAAGCTAAGAAAATATGTGAGTTCATTAACCACCACATCATTTGTCACTTTGGTGTTCCACATCACCTCATCACTGACAATGGAAAACAATTCAAAAACAAAACATTGCAGAAACTTTGCGATGCCTTTGGCATTCAGCTTAGTTTCTCATCACCTTATTACCCAAAAACCAATGGTCAAGCCAAATCCACTAAAAAACCCTCAAAAAAATTCTTATGAAAGTGGTTGATGATATTGGGAAGGATTGGCATATGCACATTCCTTTTTCCCTATGGGCATACCGCACTAGTATTTGCACTTCCACTATGGCCACACCATTTTCTCTGGTTTACGGTACAAAGGTAGTCCTACCTCTCAAAGTCTAGATTCCCTCACTCCACATTTCTCTCCATGACATGCTCAATGATGATGACTTTCATCAGGACTTTTAGCATAGCTAGAGTTATTAGACGAACATCATCTTAATGCTCTGGATCACCTTCAAGTTTACCAAAAATGTATCAAACGTGCCTACGACAAACATGTCCATGAACGAACCTTCCAAGTTGGTGACCTTGTCCTGAAAGAAAATCAACATGTAACTAAAGTAGAAAAAAGTAAACGGGGAAAAATTGACTCCTAATTGGCTTAGACCATACATCATGACTCATACCTATGGATCGGTGCTTACCGCTTATCATCACTTCGATGGTACACCCAAACTCGAGCCCCTTAATGCCCTGTATCTTTGACCATTCTATTGTTGACTTGTAGTCCTACCTCACCTTTTTTGTCTTTACATGCTTGTCCCTTGAGTGTTATCCACTTCATACACCTCACCAATGATTAAACAAGAATCATGTGAGTACTTGTCACTTGTTATCTTCTCTTGAATATGTGTACCATGGCGCTGCACATAGCATGATTCTCATGGATACTTTTCATCTACCTTTAGATGAGATCCCATGGTCGTTTCACCTTCCTTTTGAACAAGCATCTTATTCTCCACCTTGGTCTTGTCCATGACTTCAAAGACCTCACATGGGACCAAACTCCTTGAGTCAAACTTCTAATAAAAAGATGACTCCCTCAAAAGGACATCTTCCTCTCAACAATTGCTGTTATAAATAGACTACTCCCTAGAAGGACAACTATGTAAATCTATAAAAATAAAACAAAAATGAGAGCCACCGAAGCTTCCTGCATCGATCAGCTTCATAAAGACCTCGAGGATTTAAATTTTTCCATATAGACTTCCCGCATCGATCAGTCTATCTTAACTATAAGTCAAAACACTCAACCTTTTTGTCATGGACTTGCCCATTGTGAGCTAGGTTCTCTTTCTCGAAATGCATGCTACCTATACCACATATAAAAATTACCCACTTTTCACCCTTCAAACCATGCCCACTCTCATTTCCTACTGCCTCAAGGGACTTCTTAGGACTTAGACATTTGGTGATCATGTGACTACTTTTCACCATAGAACAGTCCATCATGAAATGTCTTTAGGGTCTTACATTCATCACTTCCACCAAGGTATGATCTACTCAGTATGATCCTACCCAATCAGGTGGCTTTATTGCCCCCTCTTATCTTTTAACCATCTTTGTTTACATTTTGATTACCTTATATAGGACTTGGTCCTCGACGCTTAATTTTGGGGTAATCTTCTTATTTTTCCATAATCACCCTCACCTACATCATTTTACCTATAATCTACCCACACCTAACAAACCTAAACCCACAACATGACCTAATAACCTACCAACTCATTTTCATACCTCCTCATATTCTTCCCTAGCTTATGGGAGAACTACATCGGCTTGAGGTCCCTTTTCTCGGGACTATGTAGGTAGCACTCCAAGGGCATGGGGCCCTTGGAGGTTAGCTTAGCCATCCTCTACCCTAAACAATTCATCTTCCATGTGCCTCACATTACATCACACCTAACTTCATTTCCCTTTTATACCCAAAATTGGAAATTAAACCACATACATAACAAGTTGTTTCATATTTTAAACATTATCACAACATACATTTATTACGCCTACCATTTCTCTATCATCACTATGCATAGATTATACCATATCTCACATATGACCCATATTATCATTCATTACATAAAATAATGAATCACCACTTCACCTACTTTTGACTCAACCATGCCTAAATCAACTTGACTGATCCATGCCTATTACCTGACTCAATCCATGCGTATAACCTGACTCAATCCATGCTTATCACTTGACTCAATCATGCCTAAATCAACCTGACTCGATTCATGCCTATACCAACCTGACTCCATCATGCCTAATTCACCTAATTTCCATCCATATCAAAATAATAAATCAACAAATACCATGTATCTCATCACCACATCAACAAATAAAAAAAATACCATGTATCTCATCAACACATCAACAAATAAAAAAATACCATGTATCTCATCATATAAATAAATCAATGTGTATCTCAAATATACATGGCTATCTCATCATGTCCATCATCTCAAAATCATTGGCACGCAGGCCGATATATAATACAAAATGTCATCGCACGTAAGGCCGGTCTCATATATACAACAAAATAATGAAATAATACAAAATCTCTTCGCACGCAGTGGTATATGCTCAAAATATACAAAATATCTCATACATCCTCTTTGTCGCATCATCACATGCAGTCGGTATGTGATCAAAACTATAAATATATCTGGCAAGACGCAGGCCGTATATATCACACAAAACTATCATACATCAAAAAATAGGTGACCGCATATCAGGAATCTCGGCGGATGTCCTCCATCTCTGTATCACCTACCCTCGGCCTCCTGGGTCCCTGCTGGCACCTCAACTAGAGCTGGTCTCGTGCACTGGTAGCCTCTACCTAATCGAGCCTCGGAGCTTGCTGACCTCTGTTCTCTCCACACTGTGAGTGTGGGATCTTGTCCTCTCACTAGACGCCTGTTGTGCCCTATACTCGGCATAGGATATGAAGTCTATCCCAACTGCCATCAACTAGTCCTGATAGTATCTAGACTCACCTAGGGCATCTCATAACCTGGATATAGGCATGGTTTGTGGTGGTCCCATAGGTCTCGGCCCTGTACCTTGCCTCGGGACCCCGCCCCGCACCTTTCTATGAACTAGGACATGCTCCCGGTGCTCGTGGTGGTGCCCCTGCCTCTTGTGCCTATATCTAGGCCTGTAAGACCCCAATCTATGCCTAGGCTATGGCCAACTGGCCCTATAAACCTGCCACCTAAGACCTGTAAGGCTGCCACCTAATCATCCCCCTCCTCTCCATCTCCATCTCTCCATCACCATCTAGGGCTGCAGACAAGGCCACCTATACGTGTAGCTCTTCTACTCCACCTCCGATCCCTCCACTATGTCGTAGTATATTACAATGGGTAATGAGCATAGATACATGCCCATGTAGGGTGTCTTGTACTATAATTATGGCTAGATTTGGCTGTCCTGCTCAGGTGGTATGGCTCATAACTGAGCCACCCACCATTGTCTGTACCTATCTGTACACCCAACGTCATCTATCTACTAGTCCACTGGCTACTCCTCCTATCCCTGTGGGCACTATAGGCTGTGGTAGAGGTAAGGGCCTCTCACATTTCATCTCTCCGATATATGGGAAGGGTAGAGGTATGTCTCAGTACTATCCGAATCGCCATCCATCGACTCGTCTCACCGGGATCATCTTGTCCTCCTCCCCGTATGGCGACCTTGTATCCATCTCTCTAGCTAGAGCTCATCTAGCTCCTCATGCATATTCCTATATGAGGGGAATCCCACATATGGCCTCCATATAATGTCCACTCTGGACAACCCCTCCAATAGTAACTACCAAATGGGCCACATCATGTGTGGGCCTCTTAGATCTCCACTCTCCTATCACCGCACCCATCTCTTGTATTCCACCAACACAAATCTTGTTGGGAATGCATCTAATCGGGGCATCCCTATAGGCCGCACACACAAACTATGTGCTCATAGGCCCAGCAGTGTAGTAAAAACATATAACACATGCTGAACTTGCGCAGCCGCCCATATGCCCACAACTCTATACAGCTTGTATACCAAGAATATTGGTGCCTGGCAAAGTGGGTCTCATGGACCATCATGTCATGGAGTACCCCATCGGTGATCGGGAAAGCATCCACCTCTTCATTTGGCAAGTGCATAATAGCACACACACTCCATCAACAAAACCACTAGCCTCATCTCCTCCAGACAGGGCTAGGTACATCTCTCCATAGCTCAAGCTGGCGCTATGGAATCAAATCAGCCATCCCTCTCCAAAAAATCAATCACAATCATCCTCTAAGGCCTCGGAGGAGATAGAATAAACTTGGGCACCCAATATGGGTAATCAAGAATCTAGAACATGTCCTCTGGGTGATAGTCATCTCACCCATTGGTAGGTGGAACGTGTTGGTCATGGAGTCCCATCTATCGATGAGCGCGACCATCAAACTGGGCTACCAGACTACATGTCTATAGTGACAAACCCCACTCAAGCCCACTACCTCCACATGCCGTAGCTCTCTCGGGGTCCGCTGCCACACATTATCACCAATAGAGGTAGAACCCTGTCCCACATATGTAGTTGCACTCTCCCCTACATCCAATACAAGCATGACATTAATTTACATATATCAATCCATATTCAACCATTATCATTTCCCTATACCTTATTTTCACCCTACCCATCTCAACTACCTAGCCCACATCACTTTTGGACCCTTGTGCCCAATAATCCAACCGTGCAGTTCATCCTAATCGACCCCGGTCACCCTTTAACTTACTTGGTCACTGTTTGGTGGCCATCGTTCACCCTTACCGACCCCGGTTACCCCTTAATCGGCATGGTCACCTATTTGGTGACCGATAATTCCCTAACTAACGTCGCCAACCTTGACCGACGCCGGTCCATTGCGAAAAAAACCCATGCGACTTCCCAAACCCCCTTTCTAAAAAACCTCCCCCCCCTTTTACCCCACCTACAATGACCTAACCTACCCTTGGACCTCCACCCACCTCCCTATCCCCTTTATTACCCTCCCCATTCCTCCTTTTACCCAATATTCCCCCATTCCCAAATTTAATTTGTGCCCACCCACCAAACTGAAAAATAAACAAAACCCTAACCCAACACTAAAATAACCTCTAATCTATCAAATCAACAACGTAGAGTAGGGCACTTACCTCATCATCGCTACCACCATCTCGGTGGCATGTCTCGGCCACTCTGACGGTGGCCCGCCCGATCCCTCTCGGCCTCCGCCATCATCAAATAGCTACCCGTAACCTCTCACCAATCGAATCCCTCACAATGATCATGTGGACCCACTGCTCACCAACCAATCACTCAATCACATCACACTATCAACTCCATTTCATTTCATCTAGACACTTTTCTCTCTTTTTTTTCATTTTCTCACTTCGAACAACAACAAATTAAATAACAAAAATGTAGATTTTTTTGTTTTTATAACAAACCTGACCTAACCGACATCGGTTACCCTTAACTGACATATTTCACGTGCCCTACCTAACCTGTCATCGATTTACCTCTTGACATGGCTATCCATGACGGAATCGATCACCTCACCTGCACATTGCCCTAAATTTTACCCTTTTACCCTACCCCTTCCTTTTTTTTACCTCACCCAACCTTCACCCTGATCATTTACCTCACCCCACCTTTACCCTACCCATTTACCTCACCTTTCCGACCTCATCATTTACTACCTCCCTTTTTCCTCCTTTGGGGACTCATTATTCTACCCTACCTTGGCCTTACCCATGTCGTGACCTAGATATTTGGACTGGACCATCGCTAGTGACCTTTGACCTCATGTGTTCACTATACCTTATGGCATTGTTACTTGTGTTGTTGACCTAATGACCTTACCTAGCCTATTGCCATGACCGTTTATCTTGACCCTACCTTTGGTGTACCAAAACATACCTACATGTTCCTGTGCCTAACCTACATTGTGTTTCCTAACCATATCCTATACCTTGGATACTAGAATCACTTCAACCTTGTTTAGATAAACCTATCAACCTTAGATGATGTAGAGTTTGCCTACTCTTCAACCTGGTAGCGTGCTATAGTTTATACATGTGTGTGTATTTGAATATTTCTACCTTTGATCCTAGACCCATTACCTAGCTTACCTAAGTAGACCTTGCTCCTTTTTTCCCCTATTATCCACCTTTCTTTTCCTCACATTCACCTTTTTATCAAACCACTCACCGATTCTACCTTCGGCCTCGTCAGTTCTGGTTTGAGGGGGATCACCTTCACCCACACATGGGGCAACCACATCTTATTTTTGTTAGCCCACTTATCTAAATACAAGCTACGCAAAAAAAGGGCAAAATGTAGACACTAAAATTAGGTCACACTCCCCTTTGGTCCCTCGACAAATAAACACCCTTCATCACATTCACCTAGCCATGGCCCCCTTCACCCCACTAATATTAATTTAATTAATCTAATTAAATTAATTCATTATCCTCACATATTTATTATTTAAATATCTTAATTTAAATAATATCCACACATACACTTCACTTAGACACCTCATCAAGCTAACTCAACCTAAAACCTATTCTTAGTAAGTTGTCATAACTAACTAAGACTTACCTAAACCCTAAAAATCAATGCCTACATTCTCTCTAACCACATTCCCACATGCTTACAAGAAGCTTGAGTCTAATCCATGGGTTAATAGCATGAGATCTGAGGAAATCAAGAGGATCTCCCTAGTTTAGTAAACCTAGGAAATCCCACCTTGACCGACGTCGATTACCCCTAACCATCGCCGGTTAAGATGGAACCACCATCGGTTACCCTTTTAATCCCAAAACAACCTTATTCTCAAGGTTGGCATAAGGTTGGAAAATATTGGAAAATTGGGTGAACATTAGCACATCCCAGAGAGATATCACATCTTCTGAGAGTGAATTCCAGTGAGAACACGCATACAAGGAAGGAGATCAAACATCTTTCCCCCAACCATCCCAACAATGATTTGATCTAACCAAGCAAAGAGGAATGTACATGCAGCCCATGCAGAAGCTTTCCTTTAGTTGGTGATCACTGCAGCCTTCAAAACCTCTCATCAACACCTCCATCCCTCACTTACATGCATCCAGGACTAGAATCCAAGTAAGTATAACATTATACTTCTCTGGTTTATTCCATTTCATCATTATATTATCATCTATTGTTTACCTAGCCACCCATTGACCTCCTCCAACACTCACCCTCCATATACCCATTAAAACCTTGCCAAATCCTACCTAAATCACCCAATACCTCATCCCGACCAACCAAAGTCATTTTGTGCAATCACAAAGGAGACCTAAATCTTGTTTTGTGGCATTCCCGTAACTCCATAAGAACCGGCACCGATTTACACCCAACTGACCATCAATCACCCTTAACCGACATCGGTCTCTATATTTTCCCCATACAACCTAGAATATTGACCTACCCACCTAATTCCCTCTCACCCTCATTCACATGTGATCTACCTGAGACCTCTGTCAAACCTACAGAGACCCAGAACTAGTTACTTGACCTTCGGATCCTATTCTAACCTAGCATGTTAGATTAGATCTATTTCTTATTGTGTTTTAAGTGAGATACCTAAATCATTTCAAATTACAATAGGATTTACCTTATTTACTGCATTAAATTGTTTAAAATAGTGGACTGATAGCCATCTAGGAAGTATCACACTTCCCGGATCTAGCACACGCTAGGTAGTTCACTGCACATATTGTTTAATTCCTTCTAGTGGTCTTGCTTTGCATTACATGTAGTTCCTCCTAGCCAAAAGGAAGCTCTCACAATCAGTTGTGGATTCAAAAGTCATACACACGTGCAACAACCCATCAACTAGCATTTGAACAGGTATTCCTCCTATGCCCATTACCCTATCTGTTTCATCAATACTTCAAAGAAACTATCTAGAATCGGGAGAAACACATGCCCAATCTTAACAAAGATGAGCTTTTAATGTTTTGCTTGTTATTTCTAAAAATGATATCATTCCTATCTTTCCATATTCTCTAGATAATATGGGGCATGACCCATTTCCAAAGTCTTCTCACAACACAATGCTTAAAAGGAGGATTCCATTGGGTCTAGAATTGGATGAAGTCTTAGGCACTATCCTGAGAACATTTAACTTGGAAAAGGCATAGCTCCAAATCATGGTAGCATAATCACAAAGTGGATAAAAAGGTGCTTAATATCTTTAGAATCATTTTTGCATAGGTGGCACCTATTAGGCATTATGAACCCTTTCTTTATTAGGTTATCATTAGTAAGAATTCTTCCTCTAAGCACAAGCCAAAAGAAAAATTTGATTTTAGGGGTTAACTCAATCATCCATATTTTCTCCAATTAAATTCACTCTGGGTATTCTCAAAGTAAGAATTATAACCAGATTTAACCATATAGTCCCCATCTCTAGAATTGTGCCAAACAATTTCATCTTTGACATCCACCTGATTCAAGGGATGAGGTCCAGTTGCTCCTAAAGAGAGGACAACACAAAGTTTAAATCAAATCCATCCACTGAGATTTGTTTCCATCTCTTTTTATTTCATCATTTTCATATAATCAATGACCTCTCCATATGTTTGTTCAAGACTCTCTTAGCTGCACCAAATCTTTCATTGAGGCTTCCATTAGACCAATTATCATTCTAGAAACTGATATCCCTATCATTTCCCACTTTCCATCTACTTCCTTGCTTGATAAAATTCTAGTAAGAATCAAGTTGTTCCAAAAATGGAGCCATGGGGAAGTTGATGGAGGAAGGAGGAAGTTGTTTGCTGCTCAATATATTTAGCCTTGATGAGTTCAATCCATGGTTGATCCTCGATAGCATTCTCCAACCCATTTTTGCAATTAAGGCCATATTCATTTTTCTAATATCTTTTATACCCAAGCCCCCAATCCTTTTAGGAGTGCACACTTGATCCCAAGAAACCAAGTGATATTTGAATTTTTCCTCCATTCCCTACCATAAAAAGTGTTTCTGAATCCTTTCAATTTTTTCTCTGAAGGAAGAAGGAATGTTGTATAGAGACATAATGTAGATAGGAAAATTTTGAAGAGTGCTTTTGATAAGCAGACATTTACCAGCACTGGAAAGAATGGCTCCTTTCCATCTAGCCAATTTCTTTTGGAATCTTTCCAATAAGTCATTCTAGACTTTGTTTGAGACTTTTTAGTACCCAAGGGGAGCCCCAAATAAGTAGTGGGAAGTAAATTGATTTTGCAACCCAATACTTTAGCAATTCTATTTTGTCTTTCCAAAGGAGTATTGAAAAAGAAAATAGAGCTTTTGTCAAAGTTGATCTCTTGATCTTTTGATTACATATTATGAGTTCTAAAGATGATTTACATTTTTTTAACATCGGTATGTACTTGAAAATGATTTTAAAATTGTACTTGATTTAAATAATTGTAATTTTCTAAAGTTACTATTCTAATTTATTGAATGAAAATTATTATAACTATATACATGTCATCATCATTTAAATGCATAAGTAATGAGTGAAATTATTAATGTTGTTATGGACCGTAATGCGAGTTATGAAATAATGTGTAAAACACCACTGCAAATGGTGTGTATGTGCTAAGGACACTCTACCCTATAAAAATTTTGTGTCAAATTCCTAGTGCTAAAAGATTCTCTACCCTTTCAAAAATACTCGTGAAAAGTCAAAGAACTTTGTAATTGTCCTCTAGTTACTGGCATTTCAGGAAAGACCATTATATTTCCCCCTTTTTTTAGGCTTCCAAGAAAGGTCGTTGTACTAAGGACCCAAGTCTAATTATGAGCCTCATCTAAAATGAAACTATTTTGTATTGGTATTTTTTGTGTAACTCTATATGGGGTGACTGATTCACCCATATGATTCCCCCTCATTTGGGGTGCATGTAACATTACAAGAGGAGTATGTGGCAAAAAATAGGACCAACCATTGTGTTGAACTGTGCCCTACAGGGGAGGGAATGTGCTAGGTAGAAACTAAGGCACACACAAATAAGTGGCTAGGATAGATAAGTGTTAGTACAATCAAATTCAAACACTCAAGTATAAGATGAAATGTAAGCTATGCAGACAATGTGTAAACATGCAAGAAGCCAATTTAGACTTTGAAAAGTAGGTTGTAAACATGGGACATCACTCATGATGTTGCAAGATAATCAAGGCCATCATGGCTATACGCAAAACAAGTGTGCACACAAGACAAAGGGAAAATCCTACAAACAAGAGAATACAATGAAAACAATGAAAAACAATGTAACATATAACCATGGAAGAAAATATCCCTACATAAAAATATTACACATGAAGAACTTGTTATCATGTTAGAAAGATAAAAATTATGTCAAAGTGTGTATAATCCAATGATTTAGATTTCCTAATACAAAATGAAACTATATCACCCTGTAGTGTACGAAATTGGATTCCCTCGAGAGTAGTTGTGGGAATGGTACAAGGTATTGTGCTAAGCATCCCTACTACATGTAATGGATCTATTGAATCTGTGATCACAACTAGAAAGCAAGTGAACACACATGTGTGTATGAAAAGTATAATCACATACAAGATATCTATTTAGCATGTGTAATAAGGTGAATATGTAACAAGTGTATGTAAGCAAGAGTAAATGTAACAAGGATATGCAATATTCTATGGATGGTATGAAATGGAATGAACTATGAATGATAGGGGAAGCATGCCCTCTGAATGGATGTGTATGTATGCAATGAGGTTCATTTATTTATGCCCCCTAAATTTTCAAGAATGAATCGTAAATGAGAGATCATAATCGGGAAGTGGTTTGAATGATGTGTTAGAAAGATTTAGTGAATTGAGTGTGGAGGGTTGATTGTAGAATGATGTTGTGTAGATGATATTGAATGTGACATAGGGATGATATGCTAGAATGTGTGATGATTTAGTGTAAAGATTATATCACTAGATGGGTGAGTATTGTGCCATAAAGAGTGATTATTTAGCCTAAATCATATATTACGATGTTCATGAATGGAATGTCAAAAAGTGTGATGATGTAGCATAAATCGTATATCACGATATGAATGAATAGGAAATCTAGAAAGGGGTGATGATTTATCATAAAGTGTTTATCATGATAAATGTGAAGAAGGAACTAACTAGGAATATCACATGGTAAGAGGAGTGAATGATTGGACGTGTGAGTTTGATGAATTTCATTTGATATGTATACCCTCAAAAAATTAGTATGGACTAGGGGACTAAAGTGCATTATCGGGTAGTGAGTGTTGATTGTAAAATTAGATGAGTAAATGTGTAATAGTTGTGGTGGTGAGAAAATTTCATGTGATGTGTAAGGTAGGTAATGTGTAATGTAGAATGTGTATGTGCAATGTAAGATGTGTAGATTATATAAGTGTGAATGATGTAAAATGTATAAGAATGTATTGTGGAGAATGTGTATGATGTATAGGTGTATAAAGCACAAAATGCGAATGATGCATAGTAGATGGAAGATTGTAAATATAGAAAATCACATGATGTATGAAGATGTGTAATGTAGTATGACTAAGAAATGCTAGAGATATGTGTGGTGAATGTGTCTAGTGTATAATGTGTGATATGGTCAAGTGTATGATATTACATGGTGTGTATAGTGTGTAGTGTGTGAGGTTCATGTGTGTAGTATTCCTCAACAGTCAAGTGTGAACCATAACTCATAGGGAAGTGATGGTATGAGTGTATGTATGTGTGTAAATATCTAGGTGTGATGTGATGAGAGTATAAGACGTGTTTAATGTTAGAGGGGTGAGAGAATAAGTGTGATGCCCCAAAATCATGTAATAGTAAAGATGATCAAGTGAAGTCATCTAAAAGGTCATCATTTTCATGGTCAAATGGTATGGTTAAGCATATGAGACCTAATAAGCTATAGTGTTAAGTTGTTCACATAAAGCACCATCTAAGTGTTGGGATTTGTGGACTACGGAATAGTGCTATGATTTAATAATAGAAAAATCATGCACACATGATCAAACAATTCCCAAAAAATCTACAGTGAAAGTGGAAGCATAAACTAGAATAATCCAAATCACATAAAAGTACACACACATAACAAGCATGTACCATGGTTCACCCAATGTGGGATATGTCCACCAAAGATAGAGATCTCATATATATATATATATATATATAACAAGAGATTACAAACCCACTCTTCTACACAAGAGTACATGTATCTCTACAAGAGTATCTCCTCCTCCCAGATCCCCAACTGGATCTTCCTGAGTACACTAAACCATGCCTCCATACCACCACTTGTGTCTCCTCTAGATCTCTAACCAGATCTACCTAAGTGCACTAAACCTGTGCCTCTCAAACATAACCAGATCTCACATACCTGAAGCTACCCTACATCTGCCACTGTGTAGCCAAGCTCTCACTATATTGTGAATCTGCAAATGAGACCTCTACAATATCTAGATCTACATGGATCAATAATACAAGATGATCTATATCTACAATGCAAGACTAGATACATATAATACAAGATCTCACCAACATGTGGATCTACAAGAAGAAATGATATGTGCTTTGATACTATACAAGCATTACATGGATACAATAAATATACAAAGGAAATACAGTAGCTTACTATTTCCTTCTATCCATCTCCTCTCCATGGAGTCTCTATCTTCATGTAACCTGTTCCTTTTTTTTCTTCTTCTTCTTCATCTTCATCCTCTCGGTCTGGGAGAGAATCGAGGATCTAAAGTGATCCCTCTTTTGACTCTACTTTTGAACCCTAACTTTCATGCTTATATATAAATATATAAACTTAGGGCTCCTTAGCTATGCAATTACATCCATATATTTTGATTTAAACAAAATCTATATTTAAAGCTCATGACTAAAAATAAAACACATCACACAGGTAACCAACGCCGGTTAGACCTAACCACGGCTGGTTCCCACTCCCACTTCTCGATCGATGTTAGTCCATCGACGATGATGGGTCACGGTCCCCACTTGCTCGACCAAAGTTAGGCTCGCTCGATCGATAGATGATAGGTTGTTATATTTCCAATCACTTTCCATTGCATGCTAAATGTTAAGTAATCTAGCTCCACAACCTAACACTAAGTGTAATTTGTACATGCCCATAGAATATTTCTCATTAATGAAAGGAGGTAATGGACTCCCATGTGTATACCACCGAGTCATATTACGTGAATAACCAAGGAATTAATCATTATAAATGAAAATGTGACCAAATGGCATATGAAATTATATATTAGTGTTATCATGGTCTAATCTTCTCATGATGTAAGCAAGCCAAGATTGTCCTAATGTAATTGGAGAAGGGTGAGGGCTCGTGTAAGGTAGATGAGTGAGATGGAAGACATGTAGACTATAAGAAGCAGTGATAGTGATGAAACCATGATAGAGATGAGGGTCATGATTTAGATGATAAATATCCTCGAAATCAAATCCAAGTCAATTCAAACCATCATATGAACATATATTGACATCGCAAGTAGGATCAAATGGAATGTGCTCCCAATGTGAATAATTCATGAAAAGTGTACATGTAAATGGAGGTGGTGAAGTAATCAATATTCTATGAGAATTTACAAGAGGTGGTATGATGTCTGATGTAAGAACATGCCCCTAATAAAGAACCATAGCAGTAGTAGTCGCAAGGGGAGGTGGAGATGTAGTTAGGACTGAATCTATCTTGAAAATGGCACCTTTAAGTGGTACTAAATGTGATATCTCATCTATGGTTTATAGGTCATCAGTAATGTAAAGCTCTTAGAATAGGAAGTGTAGTATTTGGATCATGGTCGCAATATTTGTATGGATGATAGTCACAAAGAATAATATACTCAATACCCTCATGTATAAATTTGACACAATAATGCACTGTAGAGGCAACGACTTACATGGAATGGATCCATGGCCTACTAAGTAATCAGTTATATGAAACCTGAAAGTTAATGACAAAGAAGAATTGATGATATTTTTAGCCCTACGGTGGTAGGTGAAACAATGTGACCTACGCATGGAAAATAGAGCCATGATATGCACAAGAGAGAGACATGATGGACTTACATTAGCAGCCAAAAGAAAAATATTTTCAAGGAATGAAATAGGATATAGATTGAGCTCAAATCCATTATTGATTAAAGTATGCTTGATACCCATATTGTAAATGTGAATCATGATGGGCAGAGGTGGATCATTTTCAAAATAGAAATATCATCATGAGGATGAGATGGGAAATCTATATGTTTCAAAAATACATCAACAAATGATTGATAGAGTGATTCTAGGTGCATATAGGTAGGAATGTGAGCGGTAGAAAGGAGATGTTGACTTTATGCCTTAAATCAGGATTTACAAACAAGAATTCATTAATTGATATACTCATGATGACAAGATTGGAGAATGAAAAATTAAATCAAAGCAAAGAATGTGGATCCTAAGAGCATGAAGATCAATTTCTAGCTCACCAAAATGATTATTCTAAAATGTAGAATAATAGCCTAATCTAGATTATCTAGTAGTAGTAAATAAATGAATACCGAAATAATACCAAAGAAACTAAGCAATAAAGATATGAAACCCTAAGTGCAAGGAGGGTTAGAATATCCTTAACTCGATTCAAGAGGTTTCTGGAATGTGTCACAGTGGAGACCAGTTGAAAAAAGATGGAAGACCGTCACACAGAAGCATGGAAAATGCGAGATATGCGGAGTAAATTTGGATGGATTGGGGCACTGGAGAGGGATGGCGGCACCCGTGGATGCCATGGTGTGGCTTTTAGGCACTTTGGTCTACATATATGCTCATAAAACCTCCTCTGAGGTATCGTAAGAGGTTCACACTTGTTCACCTTTTGTCACGTGTATATTGTTGTAAGATTATCGAGGTCATTATAAACCTACAATGAAGAAAGCACCTATAAAACCCTCAAATAGACATCAAATCCCAAAAATAAAGATGTAAAATGAGGGGTCATATTGTCCTCAGCCGCCATAATGGTGGACTTACAACTGAGAATTGCACTACATCCCATACCCACTGTATTTTTGTGTGTGTGTGGAATCGTGCCCTAGGTTGTTTCTTGTTTGTCGCACTTGGATAGCGAGCAAGTAGCTAGATGTAAAGAAATGTAGTAAATGTGTTCATTAAATAGAATGAACTTCACTCCTATGAAGTGTATGAAAAAAACCATCCCTTTGTCCCTTGTGATGGAGTTAGATGGATGCAATGGAACTCTTAGATTTCTTGATGGATGCAACCTTAGGTGGAGCTAGTAGATGGTTAATGCTTAGTCCTTTATTATAATCACATAACTTTATGTTTATATTATACCCTTTTTATTTTCATAATTAACCCCAAAAAGGTTGACTACAAAAAGATAAGATGCTCAAACAAATAGATAGAAAGGACCCAAAAAGTATGAGTAAATTATAATGAGGATAGGGGTGCCTAGATTGGATGAGGGCACTTGGTGTTGGCATCTTGGTCTAGAAAGGCGATGTCGGGATGACCAATGTCAAAGAGTGAAAAGGAAGAATAAGCAAGAAGATGTGTAAGACCAAGAAAAGTGATAGAAAAGAAAGAAAGGTGGCCAAAGACATGGGTTAATTAGCACCATTCTTACTTAGGAATCATATGAATAGTAGTATGTAATCAGGACTAGATAATTACCCAAAGTGCATGATTTTATGTCTAACGAGGACTAGATAATTCCCCATCCCATCATATTTCCCTCATCTTATTTCTCCCACCTCTTGTCATAATCATCTGCTCTAACCAACTATTCCACCCCGTATATAGTACATTACCTCCTTTCACCTTCCATATCATCACTATCGGTTTGGCAATCTTACTTAACCACTCGTGTTGCATGAAAATATTACTTAAGAGTCTCTCTTAAGGATGATTTTTCATCTTACACTCCCCATCACTCCACATCCTCACCATCCACATTTTCTTGTTAGTCCCCATCATCACCTCCTCTTCCATTCTCGCAAATACCACCTCCTGTTTTCCCACTTTTCATCTCCATCATCCCTCACTTGGAAATCTTACTTAACCACTTTCGTCGCATGACAGTCTTACTTAAGGGTCCTCCTTAAGTTGAACTCATCATTATGGAATTCTCCCTCACCTCATTCTTCATTCCCTCTATTGATTGTTTCTTCCTCCTGGTCTTCCTTACCAACCACATTTTCCTCCTACCATTATCCTTTCTCAACCTATCATATCACAGAGTGTGTCTTCTATCTTCCACTTATCACCACGTTCCTTTCCCCCATTTTCCCCTCCTTGATCCATCATCCTTCATACCATTTCTAACTATTTATTTCATGTCTTTTTCTTCATATTTTACCTCATTCATCCCCATCCACTGCATCCTCTCCTGGCCTTCATCTTGGCCTAAATCATTATCCCTCCTTTCTTTACTCTTTCCACTCCATCTTCTCAAATTCCCTCACATATCTACCCCCATGCTTACCCATCATTATTGTTGATCATCCCCTAACTTTATTTCATCATCATCTTCCATTTCTGTGCTAATAATTATTAGTGGACTCCCCCTAAAATTCACTCATCCTCATTCTGCATGGCCTTGTTCCCTCTCTTTGAACTTCTCCTTTTTTCTTCATTCCTTCCTTCCTATGTGTCCATGGATCATTATCTGTGGACTCCCCCTAACATCCCTTCATTGGTTTTCCTCTTCCATTCCTCATTTACTTTTTCCCTCTCCTCACTTTTTCTCCCATCCGTCTCTACTGATCATTATCGAAGGACTTCTCCTAACATCCCTTCACTAGAATTGCCTCTTCTATCCCCCATTCTCTCTTCCCTCACCTCCCTTTTCTCCACTCCTACACTTTCTTGTCACTTCTTCCCCACCTCTCCATCTTCCCTTCGCCCTCTTCAATATCTCTATTGTCTTCATCATACACCCTCTCTCTATTTTCTCATCATCCTCTTATCCTCATTTCATACATCTCCACATCTTTCCCAAGCCGTGTCATTCCTCTTCTCTTTCTACTATTTGCATTCTTGATAATGCTCACTCTTCACTATATCTCCATTCTTGGTTTCCTTCCTTTTACATCATTTTCTATGTTGTCCTCTCCTCCTTTCTACTCCTTGTTTTATTTCACTTCCTCTGTATCATCTTATTCCCTTTTTTCTTTGTGTTTTCTTCTTAAACTGAATCTTTAGCTTTGTCCCATATTTTTTATCATCCCACCCTCCACATGCATCTCCATGTGGTTTGTTCTATATTATTTAGCTTGGTTTTCCTCCCGATAACCTAGTTCCTTCAATCTTCTCCCCGTATCACTCTATTTGTCTTTCCCTATCATTTTCACCTTCCCACTACCATCCCCTTCCTTTCTCTCTCACCCCCACATTTTTAATCATTTTGTGTCAGTTATCTTCTATTATTTTCTTTTCTCCACATCTTCCTGGTCCCTCATTGTTTCTTTCTTTTCTCTATTCTACCTCCTCTTTTGTCTTCTTTACATTCTTCATCGTCCTCATCTCCTTCCTTTTTCCATCCTTCTCTCCCTTTTTCCTGATTTTACCCCCTACTCTCATCTCGTCTTCTTGTTCATCTTTCCTCATTCTCTTCTCCTATCATCCTTCTCTATTATTCTCTTCTACCTATTCTTGTTTTCTTCACCTCCAACTTCTATAGTTCATTTCTTTTCTTAGTTTTATCGTCTCTTTCATTTTCCATCATTTCTCTCCCTTCATCCCCTTCACCCTTTGTCACTCCCTTCATTTTGACCTCTCTCTCTCCCTTTTTCTTAATTTCACCCTCTGCTCTATCATTTTCTTATCTTCTTCTTATTTGTCCTTCATCATTTCCTTCTTCACCTATCATCCCTCTCTCTTATTCTCTTCTACAAATTTCTTTCCTTTTTTATCCTCCTCTATCCCATACCTTTGTCTTCTTCACCTTTTCTTGCTCTTCTCATAATCAACCACTACTCCTGTCCATTCTTGTTTTATCTTTCCACTCTCAATTGTTACGTCCCATTTTCCATTCCTTTATCTACTCTTTTCCACCTCTCCCTCCTCCACCATAGTTTCCTTATTTGCTCATTTCTATCATCTTTTTGTCTTTCTTATACTCCTCCCTAACTCATCTCCATATTTTTAGTCATTTCTCTCCATCATCTTCTACATCATTCTCCATGTTGCCTTTTTGGGTTTCCACTACTTTCATTTTACACGTTTCTCTCCCATTTTCACACTCTCCTCTGTCATCTTTTCTCTTATTTTTCCCTTTTAATTTTCCTTATTTATGTGTCATTCATCCCTTCACTTTTCCTCCCATCATCCTTATCACTTCCTCTTTTTCCATCTACTCCATTCCCTTTTTTATCATCTTCACTGACATCATCATCATCTTCCAATTATTGTTGGTCTTCCTTAACATTCTTTAACTGGCATAGCCTCTACCATCCCCATTTCCCTTATCACTTTTTTCATTTTTCCTATCATCCTTATCCCCTCATCTCTTTACATCATGTCTTCTCCTTCTTGTTCATCCTTCCTCATTCCTTTCTTCTCCTATCATATTTTTTATTTTCATTTTTTCCAATCTATCGTATCCTTTCTATTTCCTTGTATTCTTCTCCTCCTACTTTCTTTCTTTTCTCCATTCTATCATCTCTTTCCTACCTCCCTCCCTTTATCTTTTTATTTTACCTTCATATTACACATCTCTTTCCCTCTTCTATGCCTTCACCCTCTACTTTGATATCTTCTCTCTTCTCCTATCGTCCTTCTCTATTATTCTCTTCCTCCTCTTTCCATCACATTCAAGACCAATTCAAACTCCTCCTTGTTTGTAGACAACAACTTCTTCATCCTATTACACCCCATCCTCGTACTCCTCTCTATGAGGTTTCCTCTCTTTCTTTCAAGAGTGGTGTCATCTCTTCTATTCTCGTCTACCCTCTTGAGGGGAAATTCATCACATATATCCCTCATCACATCTTCCCAAATTTTTCTTGGAGGATACCATAACGGTCATTAATTATCACCTTTTATTCTTCCTAAAAGACATTTTCTCTACCTCTTGCTTTGTAAAGGTAGATTAAATTCTTCCCATCTTCGCTGGAGAAAAAGGACTACTTTTTCTTTTCTTCGTCTACTCATATGTTGTCAACGAAGAACCTTTCTTATGAAACATGTATTCAAAATCATATTTACCACCCCCTAGGGAATTTTATCTCCCACTTCTATCCAATATGCTCTTCATGTCCGCATTTGTGACCATACTCGTTCCCCCTTGGGGAATTTTATTTAAACATCCATCTTCCACTTTGTCTTCTTGGTCCTTTTCGTTCCCTGTGTTGGGGCATCATTCCTTTTAATCCTCATACCTTTTTATGATGCATTGTTTTTCATTTGATTCCTCACATACGAAGGATTATGCATATATTTCACATTTCGTTGTGCATACTTTGATGTTTTCCTATGACCCATTGGTCATCGTAGTTTGCATCCATATTGCAGTGATTTTTTCCCACTCACTAGCCTATAGAACATTTCCACCATCTCCATTAATACTTCCCTTTATCCCCTATCCACATGATATTAGAGTCACCGTTATGGTATTTAATGTTATTAAAATCCTTTTTGTTGGGGCATCTTTCCTTATATTTTTCATTACCCTACCAATATTTAACATCTATCTCTTTCAAACTTGTGATCGATGTCCCTTAGTTCATCAAGTTTGAGGGGGAACACTCAATCAATAATATTTTCATCATTTTTGTCTCATTTTGCCCAACGCTAATTGCTCATCAAAAAGGGAAAATGTAGGTATCATTCCTCCCCTTCACCCCGCATTTTCTCTCCTTCATTAGGCTTACCCATTTAAATCCCATTTCCCACCAAAAATACATATTCAATTAATCAATCTTAATTGGTTAATTGATCCCCTTTAAAATACCTAAACCTCATTATATGCTAATATCCAAATATTCCAAATTAAGTCATATCACCCCACCTAATAATTAAATACTCCAAAATCATTCAAATCATGAACCCCACTCATGATTTAAATAATGTAGAAAAATCCTTATCAAATCCATTATTTCACCTAATCACTCAAATCATGTCCCCCCCACTCACTTAATTAGGGTTACTTTGTCAAACCCTAGTTACCTGATAACCCCTAAACTAACCCCATCTCTAAGCTATAAATACAGGCCTTCCCCCCTCTTTTCGAACAAGTTAAGAGTGATAGAAAACCTCTGACATTATAGCCCTCGCTTATCATAATATCATCACAATGCCCTTGTGATGCCACTTGAATCACCATAATACCATCCTCATGCCCTTATGATTCTCTTAGTTTGGTTTTTCTTTATTTACTTGGATTAGATCAATAGCTCCTCTATACATTGACATTTTCAGGTTTTGTTATTTATCAATTTCTACATGTTATCCATTTATCTTTCATTTATATCATTTTATCTTATCAAATGGGGGTTGACATCTCGTATAAGTAACCTTTACGTCTTCGAACTTTCTTCGTTGGGAAGCCCTGCACATACCATCGAATTTTTTTTTCCTTTTAGTTACCTTTGTTTTACAAGTCTATCTAGCCTGGAGCAAGGAAATTAACTTTGTTCTGTCCATTTGCATCCATCAACTCTATGGGTACCTTAAACCCTACATCATTCGAGGTTGTTTGATTTCTTTGTTATCTAGCTCACTAATCTAGACAGGACAAATAAAATTTGATCAACGGCATGAGAAGAGCTATGCTCCTCGATGTAGCTTAGAATTCACCGCGAATAACCCAAGGTCGTTGGCACATCACTCAACTAGTCGAGTGCTTCATGCATAAGGATACCAGTCCCTATTTAGATTTTTCTTGTCTAGAATGTTAGCATGACCGCATATGTATATATCCGTATTCATAGTAGATATTAAATAATCCACAATGCATAAACAGATTAGATCTAAATCATATGAAATATTGACTTAAAAATGATTGTAATTTGATTTACCATGCATGGACCATATTCGGTCACATCTAACACCATTATCTAGCCAATATGATCCATTATATTAAATTTGAAACACAAGCTTCATACATCATAGTAATGTCATCATGAGTCATGCACATAAAAAAAACTAGTAGCATAACTCTCAATAATCATGACTCTCCAAACTATGTAAATCAATACATATATATAGGGATGGGGACTTTCCCTTCACTGCCTATGCACCTTCCAAAAATAGGGTATATGCTTTAATATCCATACACCTTTACAAGTGGATATAAAAACATGTAAGTGTTAATAAAAGATCTTCTATTAGTTAACTCCTAATATAGATCTTATTATTAGACTAAGAATCAAGATGGCATAACTGATGCAAAACTCAAAATATCCTTACGCGAACTAAAATTCTTCATATCTTTACATGTTCCACACTCCATGTCCAACAATATCCTTGACTGCGAAAAGTGACTAAGTCCTTTTCCGGAGGCACACTCATGTTGCTATAATTCTACACTTTCCGTGCACCTTGTTCCTGCATGCCCAAACCTTTCCGCACTTTCATCCTTGAGATATATTTTATCTACTCAACATTACCCCACACTAAATGCATTTCCACCCCTGGCAATGGGTAATCTTAACTTATCTCTCCAAAGTAAAGAATAATGAATGAAAGAATGAAGATTTTTTCAAATAAAAGAATGAGATATCATTTAACGCTCTTCTCCTTAACAGGAAGTATTAATTTTGGATACTCATTCTTAATCTCTACCTCCAATTATTGCAATAACTTAAGGCATCACCTATTTTTTCCAGACATCTAACTCATCTTGAGTCATGTTCTCTTTTTCATTCTACAAAATTCTACAAATATTTTCCATACTAGAAATCATGCCCTCCATATAGTCCATCTTCCCAAAAATATGTTTGTCTATCTCCTTTAACATGTTTTCATGTGGTTCTTGGGAACTTGTAAGTGCTTTGCACTTCTCTTCCACCAAATAAAGTCTCTCCATGCGCCCAAGTGTCTCATCCTTCATGGATTTGAGGACTTCATTATCTTCTACAATTTTCCTCATCCTAACAATTGCATGTGGTGACGTGAACATGTCCAAGGCCTAATCTTCCTTTTTCAATTCATCTCTCAAGGCTTGTAGTAATGACTCATAACTTGCATTTTTCTCACAATGGTTGATTTTACCCTCGTTATTTCCTCTACATGGTCTTTTTACGCATGCATACACACAGCCCTTCATCTATGACCATTTTTACAAGTGTGCGTATATAGTGCATTACAAAAGGAAATTTTTCTAGAACTTGAGATTCCAGATGTGGCCTTACCTTAATAATATCATCATTAATCTCCTCAAACATATTGATCAAGGCTTTTATTTTTACCTCATCCCTTTCATTTTATTTTGTGAGGAGGCACTTTATTTATGCATCCTTATCCTTGTTGTCATCCATCAACGTTGTGATATATTCTACTTTATATATATTTCTACTCAAAACCTTTGCAAATACCTTCACCAAGGCCTTGCTTACTTGTTCTTCTGACATAATAGTTGGCTTAACATTCACATGTCAAACGTGGGGCACATATTTAATTCTTCACAAAACACATGACTCTTCGTATACATAAAATTCATGATCATCCATATGAGTCTGCATTGACCATGATAACTACTTTCGGGTGCACAAATTTACCATCTCCACATCCATCACTCCCAACCATATAAGTCCTTAGGCTTTTACTTTTGAAGCACATGTGTATGATCTTGTTTATGTTATCCACATATCAATCACAAGCTTCACATAGTCTTCACCTTCAGATCCCCCATGTTCTTTTTCCCTTAGGAACCTAGGCACTTGAATCTGACTGGGCATTCACCCTTTCTCGCTTCTAGCACCTTCTCTCTTCTCCTCATCATGAGGCTCCTTTGTATCCTTAAGATAAAAAGGTATACCTAGCACACTTTCTCTGGAATCATCCTCGTCTTCTTCTTAAGCTTTAGTTTGTGCCTTTTCTTCTTCTTAGGCTCTAAGTTCTATGAAATAATCCTAGGTGATCTCCTTAATGAATGCGATGACCCTGCGCCATGATTACTTGATATTCTGAACACCCTTCTGAATTGTTTCTCCTCAAAGGTATGTTTTGCATCTTCCTCCAACACACTTGTCTCTAATACCTCATCTTTTTTTTAATTGGAATAGTAGTCACATGGCTCACTTTCCTTCTCATTAGTAGGTTACCCGTAACCCCTACGCTCTAAACCACCACTTTCTTCATGTAGTTCCTCTTCTTCCCCTTCTTCTTCAATCAAAGGTGATGTTGGTTCCTCATCTTCCAAGGTACCTATTGTATGCTTCCCCTTAGGTGGTCCTGGAAGTTTGAACTCATTCTCCAAATACTTTCCATTTTGTATCTTACGCTTCAAAATATATATATACAAGGGCTGCTCCAAACTTCTCGATAGAAAAATTACAACATTCGTAATAATTTCACCGATATCATTATTTTAATGTAACTAATCTTACTGGATACATGTAAGACTTCCTCGGTGTGTGGTAGTCACAATCCACCTTATTAGCGTTAAACACCGGTCCTGGGTGTGTCTCGAGAACCTATGCGAGATGCTGGAAATAACATGTTGTGAAGACATATGGTAGCTTGCACCAAGGGCTCCATTTTCCATCCTTAATCTCAAAGAACCTAAGTCAAAAGTGAACACTACAATCTAGACTTTTTCCTACTACCGCCGTAAGATGCTTTGGTATTCTTCACTCCTCAAACGTAGTGCGAAAGCACTCATACCACATTTTTTCCTTTTCTTGAAAGGTCCACTCATTGATCCATCACAAGTATACTTGAAAATATTTCTACTAAAGAATTATTTGCATCAGAAACTTCCATACATTATCATGTGGTCCATTGGGCACCCTAATTTTGACAAAAACCAATGACAAGAGTATACTACCAAAACTAATTTTCTCACCTTCCTTCACTTCTTTAATGATTTTCTCAGCAATGTAATTTGACAAGTTGTATACAACACCTTATTTCATCTTTGCGCGTAACATGAATCTAAGCCTTGTTGACCTAAGGCCAAACGCTATTGAGTGTTTAATTTTCGAAGAAGATGGGCTACTACCTAAATGACTAGATACCTCAGAATTTGGGATATCCATCCTACACCTCCTTTGGTGTACCAAAGCTCCTTATTCATATTTTCTATGGCCCCTTTCTCGGTGAGGTTAGTACTACTAAGCTCAACACCTAAAATAATCATCCCTATCAAACTTGTAATCAAGGGTGTAATGATCCTCATTCGATGCCAAGAAAAATAGAAGAAGTCATCACATACTTTTCTCATAAGCCAATGATATAGCATTTCAATTTTTCCAAAGTACCTAAGCTCATACAACTACAAGACTCCTACCTTAGTCAACAATTTTTCACTTGTGTCATCTTAGATCGCCATATCATCGGTTGTTCTCTTATTGGTCTTTACTACCAAAATTTCTCCAACTCCTCCTTAGTATCCTTGTTCATATGATTTTAGTCATTGACCTTGCACTGATGAATGTGTAAATCCTAGTCACAACCCATGAGAACCCCTTCTCGGTACTGTATTTTGGAAAATCTACTCCCAATGATATCTTCCACTTCAATTTCAGATTCCTTTTTCTTCTTCCCCCTTGTACCAACTCTAGGTGCTCATTTGGGTTTCATAATAACTAAAAATGTTTAGATTTCTACATCTTCCGAGATATTTGATTTTGATATGTGTGTCCTAGATCAAAACCATGTACCCTAGCCTCAATCCAAATCCTAGCTCTTGATTTCAACTCCCATATGCCTCAATTTTGTTGAAAATCTTTTCCAAAAGGAGTGTAAGTCAATCTATGCATAAATCTGATATCATCACCTATTTTTTATCTCCTCACACTTTACCAGCATATTTTCTCACTCACTCACAACAAATCACTCAATAATTTGTAATCGCAAAGGTAAAAATGGCCTCACAACCCTTATATAGATTTTCAAAATTTTATCACATTTATTTCTCCTCCACCTACCACCGATCCTAGCATTAATGCATCATTCATAACTTTTCCACATACTCATCTCCACGCCACGGTTATAACATTTTGGTGATCCTTCTACTTCTAGGCCATAGACCTCCTTCTACATGCCCTCATGTGTCAAACTACCTATATCCATATTTCACCCCGTGAAAAGTATTGGATCAGCCACGACCCACATAGAAAGAACCAGAGAAATCATGATTCTAATCCTATAAACATGTCACAAAATGACTCAAAAATGGAGTGGCGAGCCTTTGAAAGACTAAACGATGCTATACAAGAAGAAAGAGAAGAAATGACTCTATCGAGTGAATGTGTCTTAAATATATTTAACATGTTATAGGTGGGCTTAGAAATAGAATAGTAGGGTTAGAGAAGGAGGAGCAGTGTCACAGAGAATCTAGAGAAAGAAAGAGAAGAAACGGAAAAGATCTAAAGTCTTCGGGCTCAAAACAATTCAAAATGAGTCCAAAAATTGACTAAGTATGGAGGAGATAGTAGAGAGAGCCACGTGTCGGCACGACACTTCTCCAAAGTTGAATCCAAAAGGGAAGCTGAAACAAGCACCAAGCTTCCATGCATCCAAATCTCTAGAAATTTGCACGGCCATTGAAAAGTCTTCGACTCGGTAGAAGGGGCCAAGTGTCACCACCGTAATTCCAAAATGGGAGCCCAAGGCGGAGACTCAAACTTGTGCCAACACTCCACATAGTAAATGGTCAATAGAGGTCAAAATTTGGATAGGTGAGCCTCAAAGAAGGATAAGTATAGAAGTGTTAATGAGAGCGCCACATGTCCAAGTGGTGCATCTCAAGGGTAAATCAAAAAGTGGAGACTCAAACAAGCACCAGTTCACCATGTAGTCCAAGGTCCGAAAAGGTAAGAGGGAGGTCATTGAAAATTCCAAAGACCTACAGAGGCTTCCAAGTGTCAACCCGACACTCCTTCAAAGGAAAATCTTGATCGAGCTTTTAAGTGAGTGCAGAGCCTCCACGCGTCTAGTCTCAAAAAGGGGACAAGAGTCAAGTTGAATAGTCAATGCATGGTGGTAGGCTAGTTGAGAGAGTCTAAGTGTTCAAATGGTGCTAACTCAAGGGTCAAATAAAGAGAAGGTTTTCAAGCAAGTGCTGATCTGTCATGTGTCCCCAGTTAAGAAATATGACCCCACCGAGCAAAGGAATTAGCCAAAAACATAGAAATTGAGCAAGCCAGTGGAGGAAGCCATGTTTCATCCCACACCATTCTAAGAGAAAAATATAGAGGATTCCCTAGAACAAGCGCCAACCCTCCACATGTCCAATATTTAAAAGGGGGCCCATTTTTCAAACTAGTTTTCCTGCCTTTTTGTACGGACCTGATACAAACTTCGAAGGGGCATATCTTTGACTCGGGGCTTGAAATATTGCAAATATGACACTATTGGAAATATCTTGGCCTTTCTATGCCATGGAGATCTGAAACTTTAAGTTTGGGGAGGTTAGGTGGGAGAAAAATGGAGAAACGTCTTCAAGGGCCATTAATGTAGGATCTATTTTGCCCCAACAACCAAATCAGATTTGATCTGATCTGTCGTTTCCTCCTCCTTCGAGGTGCTAAATAAGAAATTGATGTAGTCAAGATAGATTTGGGGGCAGATTTTATGGGAGGCATTAATAGCGGTGGTTGAGCTTCAAACTATTTTTTTCCCACTTCTCTCTCTTTCTCCCCTCTATGTTGAATCTATAAAAGTAGGGTTAAAACTCATTGTAAAGGGTTGGACATTCTTTTGTTTTTGCAAGCTCCCCTTTCCTTCTAGAAAATGAATTCATGGAGTTCAGACCTTCCATTTAAATTACAATAGGTCTCTTGCCTTCTGGCCATTTTTAATGCATTCTATCAATCTACAGAGCAATAAAACACGTTTGTGATTGATTTTAGATCCTTTCTTGTCTTCTTTGCTCTCATTTGGTCTTCCATTATAAATCTAGTTACTTGTGCTTAATTATTGTATGCATTTTTTGGTTTGTGTCTATCAACAAAACTAATGTTCATCATTCCTTTGGTGCATCACCTTGTAGCTTAGTTTTTATTTCTTGTATTCCTTTTATCCATGTCTCCTTGGTAAAACTTAGATTAGGTTTAGGAATAGGTCCTCTGTAATTTTTATGCACCTAAACAGAGGAATAGGAACCAACCTTTAATCTAGAGAGTTTTCCCATTTGCAAAGCCCCACACTTTGGGGAACAACTCAATGTTATGTGAATCACACCAAATGAATCTACCTTAGAAAAGAAGATCTAACAAATCATTTGGGGGTGTTGTGATTTTGCACTAATATTTTTGGCACACCCAGTGGGAAAAAGAAGTCTCCATCTTTATTATAGTAAGATTGATGTGCACTTGTTGTGATTCTAGATTTTAAGAAGCTTTTAATAACTGCACATTTGGCGACTCCAAAAGGGATGGAATCCACCGGTTTCAGTAGTCCAAGTTTCCCAAGTTCATGAGAAGTATATAAAAAGGTCAAGAACAAGATAAGGATAGTTTGTACACCTACACTTGTCTCCAGATAGAAGGAGAAGAGGATGAAGAGCCCAGAGGTCTCTATCTCCACCAAATAGATCCTTATCAACACCTCCTCGTAGTAGGTCATTCTTTCAATCAAGAAGGGTGCTCAGGATGATTAGGATGGCACCTCCAAATCCTTATGTCAATTTCACTGGCAGCATCCCACTCGCTTTGAATGCACAAAATCCAATCCTGGTGGTAGCATTAAAGAGCATCCCATATTTCACTGGAGAAAACTAGACTTCTCCTTGTGACCACATTTAAGACATTGCAGAAATGTCTTTACAATCATGAGATCACTAAGATGGAAATTGCAGTCAAGTTGCTAGTGCCTTCACTCAAGGGTAAATCTTCACAATGGTTCATGAGCCTAGCAGCAAGCTCTATTCAAACTTGGGACCATCTGTGTAGATCTCTTCACAACATGACTAATTCGGAGAAAAAGGAGATAACCTATCCTTGTTAGAGCAACTGAAAAGTAACTAACAATGATTGAGAGAGATCTAAATGAGCAGATTATTAGATTTCAACCTCAAATTTCAATAGACACTGGGACAGGATCGCATGCTTCAAGTAGTAAATCCCATGAAGAAGGTGCCTTCTTATACTTTCTTAGAGCTTTAAATTTTGATATTGCTTTAATGATTCGAGCTCATAAATCAATGGGGCACAACCTTACTACCGTAGCCTATAACCTTTCCATAGGAGCTGAAAATCATGTTATTCAGGATGGAAAACTTGCTGCCCAAACAAATAGCTAATCAATTGGGTCTCCAGTATGAAGTCATCTCTAGAGGTTAGTACAATTAGATGGGACAACAGTGAAAACTATTGGAGTCATAAAGGATTTGAGCCTCACTCTGCATGCTTGCCCTAATGTGATTGTATTGCAGAACGTATCACTCATAGACTTGCCACCACATTTTGCATTATGTTTTTCTAGGGACTTCACTGCCAAAATTGGAGGCTATTTTTCTGCTAACTGGTCACATATGCTCTTTAGAACAAGGTATGGAGCAAAGGCCACAATCAGATCCAAGCCCATAGCAGATTATCACATTGAGTCTTATGTGCCTAGCCCAATCAATGCAAATTGTTTGGATTTTGATCAAGAGGACCTCCTAAACACTTGTGAAGTAGATACCAAGGTGGGGTGTATCCCAAACTGACTCTCAATGAATGGGTGGTCAAAAGACATGCTTTTGACCCCTATAAGGAGATGGAAGAATATGAGCTAGGAGTCTACTGCCTACATGAGGAGAATCATCCTTTTCCTGACATCATCAATCCGAATACAAAGATGACAATGAAGTATGGAAATTGTTATTTGATGGCTTAAGAAGGAGGTAAGGAGCCGAGAGGAGGGGCTATGATTGTGTCACCTTAAGGTATGAAATATTACTCAGCCTTTTCATTTCCAATTTTCCTTTTCAAACAATATAGCAGAATAGGAGGCTTTGGTTCATGGATTGCATTGGGCATAGAAGATGAGAAATCAAGAACTTGCAAGTGTTCGGTGACAAGTGAACTAGTTTCCAATCAAGTCAAAGGAAAAAATTTCAAGAATGACCTACTCAAAAGCTACAAAAATAGGGTATGGGATCTCATTGAGGATTTCGAAGCCTTCAACATTGTGTCCATACCTGGAAGGAGAATGAAACTACCGATAAGCTTGTAGTAGTTAGAGAAACATTTGATGTGGTTGAAAACATCAATAGGGACAAAGGACAGCCACATATCCATGTGATTGTGAGGCTAGCAGTTCTAGATAACAACACATGCTAGCAGGTGTTCGAGAATGATCAGCAGATCATCAATTTTTGCAAGAGGAAGTTGAATTCTCAGCTAGAAATCAAAGCATATTAGAGCAGCAATATGGAGATCAAGTAGTGCAGCTGCATACAAACAAGCTTCCCAAAGTATTAGTGACATTGGATTCTATCTTCAATCCTAATGATTAGTTTTGAAAAGAGAAGGCTAACATACAGATCAAAGGAGAAGATTCAGAGTCAATTCTAGTTGGAGAAGGAAAAACACTTCAAATTGGAAAAGTGGCCACCGAGCAAGAAAGGTATGAATTCATGTAACTTTTCCAAGATTTTCCATATGTATTTTCTTGGAGCTATGAAGACCTAAGAGGGTTCAATCGAAGTTAGCACAACACACAATTGAACTAAATCCATCGCTAAGCCCATCAAAAAGTAGAGACAAGTCAATCCACACATTCAACCTCGATGAAGAAACAAATAAACAAGATGATAGATGCAAGTATTATATTTCCAATCAAACACTCAAGCTGGGTTACAAATTTAGTCCCAGTCAGGAAGAAGAATGGAGAGATTAGGTTGTGTGTTGACTTTCGTGACTTGAACAAAGCATCCCTCAAAGACCACTACCCACTCCCCTCAATGGAGCCAATTTTCAAGTGGTTTACGGATCAAAAAGATTCTCTCTCTTATATGGGTACTGGGTATAACCAGATAATGGTGAAAGAAGATGATCAGTTCAAAATGAATTTCACCACCAAATGGGGCACCTATGCCTATAAAGGATGTCATTTGGATTGTCTAATGTTGGGGCTACTTTCCAAAGGGAAATGGATATCGAATTCAAAGGGCTGATCAACAAAATAGTATTGATCTATCTAGATGACATTATCGTGGTCTCCAAAATGTAGCGAGATCACATTTTTCACCTAAGGTAGAGTGTTTCAAAGGTGTAGGAGATTTGGGGTATCATTGAACCCTAAAAAATGCATATTCTTGGCCCATGAGGGTAGGCTTCTAGGCCATATTGTGTCAAAGGAAGGTTTAGCAATTAACCCAGAGAGAGTTGAAGCAATAAGAGCATTGCCATTGTCAAGCCATAAGAAATCTCTTCACATATTCTTAGGAAAAATCTATTTTGTCTCCGTAGGTTTATACCAAACTTTTCTACCCTTGTCAAGCCAATAATGTTGATGTTGAAGAAGAGCTTGGCATTTAGGTGGATATCTGAAGGAAGATAAAGTATTGAGACCATCAAAGAAGCTATATCATAATCCCCAACTCTTGTGACTCAAAATTTTTCTAAGGACTTCATACTATATGCCTTTTGTGGCAGTGACATAATTTCTGCAATCTTAGTATAGCTGAACAAATAAGGTACAAAACACCCAATTGCCTTCTTTAGCTAATGTCCTGGAGGATTATGAATTGAGATATTCCTTCATTGAAAAGAAATTCCTAGTAGTGATAAGAGGGTTAAAGAAGTTTGAATATCTTGTTTCAAACAATAAAATTCAACTGTTAGTCTCCCATGTAGGATTTAAAGTATTCCTTCTTAGCAAGGATCTCAACAAAAAATGTGCAGGATGGATCACTCATGTCATGGAGTATGACATTGAGATCAAGGTCACTAAGCTGGTCCATGGGAAGGGATTGTGTGAACAACTGGCCTCGAGTCAACAAGATGAAGCAAGTGGTGAAAAGGAAGTTATTTTTATTCTGCAAAATAGTCAAGAGGAAGAAAATGATGATGTGCCCACTCCTTGTTGGACTCAGAGTATTATGCACTTCCTACAAATAGGCCTATGTCCTCTAGAAATGAGTAAAACAAAAAGGAGACACTTCAAACTACAAGCCATCCCATACGTGCTTATTGATGGTGTCTTGTTCAAAAGGGACATCAATGGTGTTTTGTTAAGATGCATTGGGACAAATTAGATTGAGAGAGTGTTACAAGAGTTCCATGATGAAGCAGCTGGAGGCCATTTTTCTCCACAGGTGATAACACTCAAGATCATGAAGGCAAGTTATTATTGGCCTAGGGTGTTTAGTGACTACTATGCATGGATCAAAAATTGCAAGAACTATACATTCTTCAAAGGCAAAGAAAGGCTAGCGGCTCTTCCATTGCACCCAAATTAGTTGAACAACCATTCCTACAATGGGGATTGGACTTCATTAGGGTCATCAATCCAAATTCGAGTCAAGGCCACAAATGGATTCGATGGCAATGACTATTTCACCAAGTGGACCGAGGCAATGGCACTCAAAGAAGCTAATGAGTCTAGCATACTAGATTTCTATGAAGGGATAGTGACCAGGTTTGGAGTTCCAGCCACCATTATATCGAAAAATGCATTGGCATTCATAGGTTCCAAAATCACAGAATGGGTTGTTAGGAATGAGATTTACTTGAGCACTTCATCAAACTATTACCCTCAAGGTAATGGCCAAGATGAGTCCACAAACAAGAACTTGCTAAGGATTATTAGAAGAAATCTAGATGAAAATTAGAGAACTTGGCACACAAAACTCAAATCAGCCTTATGGGTTGATAGGAAAACACCCAAGAGGTCTACATGCAGCTCTCCATTCAAACTTTTCTATGGGAAAGAGGCAAGTGTTTCCTATATCACTTGAGTTGCCAGCATTAGAACTCATGAAGTAGCTGGAGATGTCTGAGTTTGAACCAATAGAGGCTAGGTATGTAGAGTTGATGGAGTTGGAAGAAACTAGAGAACATGCACTTCAAATAATGGAGAAGGATCAGGTCTCAATCAAGAGATGCTTCGACAAGAAGGAAAGAACAAGGACCTTCCGTAAAGAAGACCTAGTTTTGAAATGGGATGAAGATAGGAAAAAACCGGGAAGGCATTCCAAGTTTGATGCCATTTGGAGTGGCCTTACATGGTCATAAAATATAAAAGTAGCAATGCTTTGCAATTGTCTACATGGATGGTAAAGAGTTGCAGATTCCAGTGAATGGAATATATCTTAAACACTCTTGCTACTAGAAGGAAATTTCTCACCTTGTACATACTAGTTTAGTTTCTCATTCCTCTAAGTTCTTGTGCACATTGTCGTATTGTAGTTTAGGTTGATTTTCTCCTAAGTTCTTTACATTCTCTGCATGTTCTACTTGGAGCATGTATGATTTCGAATTTTGTATATAGTTGTGGTGTTATTTTTTTCTCTTGCACATCCCATTCAGAGACAGATGAAGCCCTGTGTCAAGACAATTTTCTACTCTCATAAACCATTGTTTGAGGTTTTTATAAATTGAGAGTGCAAACAGTCGGGCTCATAAATCAAAGTCAGGATCAGTATAAAACCATCGTTCTCGACTCCATGCCCAATGAATATGACAAGGCAATTGGTCTTTTCATCTAGTAAGCAAATACCCTTCTGAGTCACCAAATTGTTATCCATATTTCACCCCCGGAAAAGTATTGGATCAGCCACAATGCTGCTACGTAGAAAGAAGTGGATAAATCATGATTCTAATCCTACAAACAGTTGTAGAAGGACTCAACAATGGAGTGGCGGGGCTGCAGAAGACTAAACGACCCTATATAAGAAGAAAGAGAAGAAATGGCTCTGTTGAGCAAATCTATGTCTTAAATTTATTTAACATGTTACAGGTGGGCTCAGAAATAGAATAGCAGGTCGAGAGAAGGAGAAGCAATGTCACGAGAGAAGCCAGGAGCAAGAAAGAGAAGAAATGGTGAAGATCGAAGTCTTTGGGATCAAAATAGTTTAGAATGAGTCTAAAAATCAATTAAGTATGGAAGAGACAATGGAAAGAGCCACATGTCGGCACGACACTTCTCCAAAGTTGAATCCAAAAAGGGAAGCTCAAATGAGTGCCAAGCTTCCATGCTTCTAAATCTCTAAAAAGTTACATCGACTATTGAAAATTCTTCGAATCGGTGGAAGGGGCCAAGTGTTGGCTTAGTGCAATTCTAAAATGGGAGCCCAAGGTGGAGACTCAAACTTACACCAGCCCTCCACGTAGAAAATGGTCAATAGAGGTCAAAAGGTAGATAGGGTGAGCCTCAAAAAGGCTAAGTATAGAAGTGTTGGTGAAGACTGCCACATGTCCAAGTGGCGCATCTCCAAGGGTAAATCTAAAAGCAGAGACTCAAACAAGTGCCACTCACCACGTAGTCCAAGGTCTAAAAAGGTAAGAGGGAGGTCGTTGAAAAGTCCAAATACTGTACGGAGGCTTCCAAGTGTCAACTCGACGCTCCTTCAAAGGCAAATCTTGATCGAGACTTTTAAGCGAGCATGGAGCCTCCACGCATCCAGTCTCAAAAAGGGGATAGAGTCGGGTTGAATAGTCAATACATGGTGGCAGGCTGGCGGAGAGTGCCAAGTGTCCAAATGGCGCTAACTCAAGGGTCAAATAAAGAGAAGGTTTTCAAGCAAGCGCCAGACCGCCACGTGTCCCCGGTCAAGAAATATGACCCCACCGAGTAAAGTACTTAGCCAAAAAACATGTAGGTGGTGGAGGAAGCCACATGTTAGCCCCATGCCATTCCAAGAGAAAAATATAGAGGCCACCCTCAAACAAGTGCCATCCTCCACATGTCCCATATTAAAAAGGGGGTCATTTTTCAAATTGGTTTTCCCACTTTTTGTACAAACTCGATAAAAACTTTGAAGGGGCATATATTTCAACTCGGGGCATCAAATATTTCAAATATGACACCATTGGAAAGATATTGACCTCGTCTACACCATGAAGATCTAAAAATTTAAGTTTGGGGAGGTTAGGTGGGAGAAAAATGGAGAAACATCTTCAGGGCCATTAATGCAGGATCTATTTTGCCCCAACAACCAGATCGGATTCGATCTGATCCATTGTTTCCTCCTCCTTCAAGGCGCCAAATAAGAAATTGATACAGTCAAGATAGATTTGGGGGAAGATTTTATGGGAGGCATTAATAGCGGTGGTTGAGATTTAGACTATTTTTTCCGCTTCTCTCTCTTTCTCCCCTCTATGTTGAATCTATAAAAGTAGGGTCGAAACTCATTGTAAAGGGTTGGACATTCTTTTGTTTTACAGGCTCCCCTTTCCTTCTAGCAAAGGAATTCATGGAGTTCAAACCTTCCATTTAAATTGTAATACGCTCTCCTACCTTCTAGCCATTTGTAATGCATTGTATCAATCTACAGAGAAATAAAACATGTTTGTGATTGATTCTAGATCCTTTCTTGTCTTCTTTTCTCTCATCTGGTCTTCCTTTTCAAAAGTGGTTACTCGTGCTTGATTATTATATGCATTTTTTTATTTATTTCTATCAATAAAACTAATGTTCATCATTCCTTTGGTGCATCACCTTGTAGCTTAGTTTTGATTTCTTGTATTCCTTTTATCCCTATCTCCTTGGAAAAACTTAGATTAGGTTTAGGAATAGGTCCTCTGCAAGTTTCCATGCATGCACCTAAATAGAGGAATAGGAACTAGCCTTTTAATCTGGAGATTTTTCCCATTTGCAAATCCCCACACTTTGGGGAACAACTCAATGTTATGTGAATCACACAAAATGAATCTACCTTAGAAAAGAAGATCTGACGACTCATTTGGGGGTGCTATGATTTTACACTAACAAGTACTTTTTCACTACGCCTTCTTATAAGTAGTTCCCATTGTTGTAGCCTACCTCATGTTATACTATGTGTCCATTTGTCCATTTTTGTCTTCATTTAGGAGAATATTTTTTCTATCTTCACCCTTCCAAAAAGCATCTACACAAAATTTTTCTCATGCATACCCATCTTCAGATGACAATTAACTATATTCAACTTGGTAAGGAACCATGTATATAAACCACCCCACACAAAGGGTATGCACGGTCCTCTGCACATAAAAACATTTAAATTGTAATAATCTTCGATGTGCAAGCAAACTTATTACACAAAACATTGAACTAAATTTACAAAGCATGGAAATGATGAATAAAACACACATAAAGGAAATACATTAAGGGAAACCTAATCCAAGTGGCAATACTACCTTATTAAAAACACCAAGAAGACTTATTTATAGTAGGGCTTCAGCCTACTCCCATTGAAGTAACTCGAGAAACCGTGTTTCATCCAATGCCTCAAATAGAAATCACCTTAATCAAGTATATAATTGATAACATACTATCCCAACCAATGCATCTTAAGCATTCTAGGGTGGTGTAAAAACTTTGAATCATACAAAGTAATATTTTCCCAAACTCAAGATTCTAATCCTTGATGTGCTTATCATGTCATGCATTTTTCCTGGCTTTTATTGCTTCGACTCCATATTGCTATGGCACACCTTTCATCCAATGCATCAATTTTTCAATACATTCTTCCAATTCTTTCCCATCGTAAAAACCTCCTACATGCAATATGTAAAGAAGGTAACATGAATTCCATGGGGAGAACTTCCTTTACGCCAAACACCAGCTGAAAGGGTGTTGCCTTTTCAACCTCTTGTAGGTTTTCTTATACTCCCAAAATATCGCAAAAAACCTTGTCATCCAAATCTCACCTTCCAACATCACACATTTTTCTCAAGGTATGGCTCAATATTTTGTTAAAGGCATTAGTAGTTCCATTTTCCTAAGGGTTGTAAGGGATTGTCCTATGGTGTACAATCATAAATTCATCCAACAATATTTTGATAGTCTCATTAAGGAAATGAGTACCCCTATCACTTGTTAAATTTAAAGGGTAGCCATATCTACTAATAATATTTTCCCACATAAACCTTGTTGTTGTAGTTGTAGTGCAATCCTTTGTAGGCACCACTTCTGCCCACCTTGTAAGATAATTTGTACAAGTTATAATATAGCATGATCCTATCCTATGCGCGGCTAGGGAAATAGGGCCCACAAATTCAATTGCCCACTTCTCAAAAGTCTATGCACTAGTAATAGGCCCCAAAGGCATTTCATCTCATTGCCTAGGGTTTCAAAGGCACTGACAATGGTCTTATGTCTTACAATAGGCTATGTAATCCTTATATAATGTCTCCCACCATAGGCCAGTGAGTAGAATCTTATGTGTGGTGGCATCCCCTGCATAATGTATACATGTAATACCACCATGATCCTTTTCCATGATTGTGTCACGCTCATGCCCAAGCACACACCAATGTAAAACCTCATCACGGCCTAACTTGTACAAGTCTCCATTGATCAACATGTAAGACATGGTGTGAATAGAAAGGTGTTTCTTTTCTAAATCCTTCATGTCATTAGGCGCCACACCATTGCATAAGAAGAAAACAATATCCTTCAAGTATGAGGGTGCGTGGTTTAACTTGAATAGTTGTGCATATCACACTATGGCCTCAATGCTCGTGAATCCTCTCTTGATTGAATCCTTGATAAATGGTCCGGACTAAAATTTCTATTACTGTAGGCTTAACCACCACCATGAAATTGAATTTTGAAACAATAGTACCCAACGGCTTATGTGCCCCTTCAAAACAGGCTTGTTCACCAAGTACTTCAATGCCATGTTGTCCATATAAAATATGAAAGGTGTGTAGCTAATAAATAGTGTCGAAACTTGTGGAGCACGTAGATCATAAATAAGGCATCACGCTTTGTTGGAGTCAACTTTCTGTTAGCAAATAAAATAGGATGATTAACAATCCCTTCTCTAGGATGAGCTAATATGGTACCAATGGACATGCCAAGCATCAACTTGAATTTTAAAGGTTTGGAACTTGAAGGAAAACACAAAATAGATGTTTTATTAAGCCTTTCCTTTAGTGTGTCAAATGTGTGTTGTTGTGCCTCACCCCAATAGAACTTTCCTTTTCCTCTAAGTAATTCTTCTAAGGGTGAAAAGATCTTGGTATATCCCTTTATAAACTTTCTATAGTAACCCCTACGCACTAAGAATATGTGCACCTCACTCGGCTAGTTATCTCTTCTAAACCTAAAATAATAGCTACCTTAGCAAGATCCACTAGCAAGCCTTCTTTACAAATGATGTGCCCAAAAAAATTCCAAAGGGTGTGGAAAATATACACTTCTTAATGTTCAAAGAGATTCTCAACTAAAGGCACCTCTCAAAATCATCCTTAAATTATCAAAGTGATATTTCACGAGCCCATAAACTTTCCAATCATCCGGTATACCTGCAAGAACTTTTGAATAAGATCCTCGAATGATTACACCACTATGAACAAAAATATTGTAGGTGCATTCTTTAATCCAAAGGGAATAACCATGTATGAAAAAATTCCCCACTCGGTGGTGAAAATTATCTTCTATTGATATTCATTAGCTATCCTTACCTGATGATATCTATAGAATCCATCAATGAAGGAGTATATTTTGCACCCTGTAACACCTTCCAAAATTTCCTCAGTAAATTGTGTGGGAAAGGGATCAATCACACATGTAGCATTTAACTCTCTCGTAATCCACACAAATATTGATTCGCCATCTTTCTTGATGTTTATCACCATAGGGCTCACCCATTCTAACTCCTCAATTGGCACAATAATTCCAAAAATTAACATTTTGTCAATTTCTTCCTTTGCCTTGACATGTAAGTTCAGATTCATCTTGTAAGTTCTCTTCCGAATTGGGCACGCACCTTCCTTCAACTTTATCTTCATATCTCCCAATGATTCATGTACGCCTTTCATCTCATGATAGCCTCTAGGGATCAAGTCCTAAAATTCGCATAATAGCTCAATGATTTTAGCAACTTCGAGTTAGACTAGTAATCTATGATAATGTCTTCCTTAGGTTGAGCATATGTTCCAATGTTCACTATCTTAGTATTCATAGGCTCATGGTAGGTGTGTACCTTCTCATCTGTAGTATCCAAGACTTCACATGCACCTTATGTGTGCTCGGTTTCAGTTCTATACCTCTTCATCATCAACCATGTAGATCATCTTACCCTTTTCTCTTTCTAGGTAGACATGCCCAAGTTGTTTTGCATATGTTTCTTCCTCTTCAAAGCACACCACCAAGTCTGATTCTCCTAACAACTCCTGAGGTAACTCCTCATCTTTTACACTATCTCCCATAGTTGAGCACTTTATAACTTTCAACGTCTCATTCACCAAGAGGTTTAAAAGAAAAGTAATCAAATGTCTGAGTCATGCCTTTAGTGATTTCTTGCCAATTTCCAGTCACCCTATTCAATTCTATGTAGACATACCATGCACATGCATAGCCTCGCAAGGTGAAATAAAACTTGTGCACCCACAACAAAGGTTGTAAATCTTCTTGCCCCACGATCCCGAGTTCCTCAAACTATTGAAAGTGGTGTTAAACAAGATCATTACCATGAAATTCAAGGATATTAGTAGGTGCATTTCTTCTTAGAAACTAAGAAAATAAATCAATCCTTACTTCTCTCCACTCCAAAATATTATTTATGTGAACCATCCACCAACGTACTTCCATCCCACGCAAAGTATATACTAACATGTTCCTTATTTCCACCTAACATTCCCATTGAACTTCCATAACAAGCGAAATACTTTTGGATTATCTTCACATGTATACTTTGGTACCTAGTTGTTTCCCAAACACCTGATACTATGTGTCTTACTGACACGTGCAGCTGCACTTTGTATTTTGCACCCAACCATTTCATAAGTGTTGTACACCCAATTATCACATGTAACACTTGTATTATCGCTCATTGATTATGCATCATCCCACTAGAGAACTCCTTCTTTTGATGGGTCAAGAACTTCTAGATCTCGAAAGGTGTGCACGTAAAAATATTTCCATTCTTATTCACTTAAGGGCTTTACATAAGGCGTATATTTCCCATCTGTTATAGGTATGATGAAAAGCTCTTGTTTTTTCTCAAATCTGATATACCCCTTTATTGAAGCAAGGGTCAACATTGTTTGCATAGCACCAAATGCACACAAGTAATGCAGAAAATGTTTTGCATGCAAGTGCTAAGACCTCAAAGTTCCTAGTGAACTTGGCCCCTGTATAGTAATGGATGCATCTTTTAAAAATCCAATGGGAATTGCCTTAGTCTGATTTTCCATGAAAAACACATTGGAAGATGACTGTAATGGAGGTCTTCCCATCTAAACCCACACATCCAAAGTGATTACATTTACTTCTGCACCTATGTCAATCAGGATGTTACTCAAAAGCCAACCATCAATAACAACATTTAGAGTAATCTCCTTGTCATAATCCAAACTTTGTCCAAAGGAATATTAGCATGTAGAATCTCTCATTCTCACTCCTAGTGCGTAAAGTATTTCCTTCAACCATCTCCCCAAAAAGGAATAATTTTTTTCTTTACGTAGCATCTTACAAAACTCTTTCAAATCATCAACATCTTTCTGGTGGATATCATCTTCTTTCTTTTCTTCCAACTTCCATGATTTTTCCTTCAAACATTATATCTCACCCTGTAAATTTTGAATTACCTCTATGGTTTCTTGATAAACCTCCTTATGATGCATAAGGTCCGAATAATTGGCATGAAGGACTTACTCCTTAGTAATGGTAGCCTTCTATCGTAATAAAGCTTCCCTAGTGCACACAACCTCGGCATGTGTAGTAATATTTACAGGTACCAACTTAGTATCTAGTGTTAAATTTGGAATATGTTGGTCTTCCACAATGTTATGTACTCTAACCATTCTTGTGCCCTTATTTTCATGTTTTTTTTTCTTCCTTAAGTGTTCATATAAGTATGGGCATTCTTCATAACTATGATTCTTTCTGGAAAAAACACACACAATATTATATGGACATTTTCACCTGTAGTGATAAGAATATCCATACGTATAAAAAGTCCCACAAGGAAAATCACTCCTTCCACCCCGTGACCTCAACCTATTAATCCACCTCTCGTAACGCCAACCTCTACCACTCCCATCATAAGAAAGAACCTCATTGTGATCATAGTCATGATGCTCACCCTTTTCCTTGGAATTATTTGTAACACCAGTCTGTCGTACGCCAATATCAATGCCATCATAGATTTTTTCAATTAATCTGTAATCTTTAATATCATGAGTCGAGGACCTACAAATCTTACAATAACTGGACACATTATTTCTTATCGTGTACTTTGTAATAATGGGAATTGGCTTGAACTATGGTCCAAGTGACATATCTTGCAATCCAACAATAAGGAGCACACCAATTTTGAGTGAATCTATCCTTAACATTCCAATTTACTTCCCAATCTATACACCAAATTCCACTATGTGTCTCATGTGTTGAATTAGCAGATAATTTCTCCAATTGTTTCACCATTGCTACAATTTTAGCTTCCAAGAATGGGCTCACTCATGTGTCCACACTTCCTACTACCTTAACACACAAAATTTTCCTAGAGTACCTTGCATGGATATGTATAAGTCTTGTGTGAAAGTACCCTCCTAAAAGGCATAATCAGTCCTCCAACGAACCACTGTGTATGCTGGCTTGTGTGGATGTCATAAGATAACTTAGACAAGAGAGTTTTGAACCCAGCATAATATTCTTGAAAAAAATAGTATTTCCATGCTTAATGTCTTTGAGCACACTTATGATTTTCTTCTTGAACTCAGGGATATAAAATTCCTTTAAGAAAACATCCCATAGCACCGTATAGTCCATACAAGTCTGATCGGGATCAAACTTTTTGTACTACTTTGTGTGCGCATCCCTACAACATAGTTGCAAATCTGACTTGCTTTACACTCTGAGATGTAATCCCTTTTGTGTGCCACAGTATCTCACACATGTGTACGTGCTTAGATACATCTTCAATTCCTCTATACTCTCGAAGATGGAGAGACATCTCCATGTAAATTTTTGAGGTGTGTGGGGACCTTGCCCAATAGACCCATAACTTGTATTTCCTCCTATATTTCCACTACCTCCAGATCCTCCAACACCCAAGCCACCTAACCATCCCGATCCACTCCCTATAGTAGGTAATGGAATTGAATATACACTACCCCGTGTTCGACGATATGTGCTAAATTGAATTCCCATAGTCTGCGAAGTTGTACTACTTACAGATGTGATGCCAAGGTTGTGTGCGCCCATGTTCTGTGATGAAAATGTGCAAGAAAAGATACCTCCAATAGGTCCTCTAAATAAATTAGATAATGATTGCGCCATAGATCAATAAGATCCTTGATTAACTCTTGAACTTGACTGAAAATTAACACTATCTACTACAACTCTACTACTCATACTAGCTTATTTATTGTTAATTGTTGTAGAATCTGGAAAACCAAGTGTAAGGGCCACATCTCTAGGTACGTTCAAAGATGTGCCCGTAGTCCACATTTTGTCTTTAGATGCACCTTCATCAAAATTTGAAGAGGGTTCCCTGCCATGCTTTCTAAAATGGGGGAGTTCTAGATGCTCTAGCTCCACGTCTTCTACGTGAGCTCCAAATCCTTTACAAGCCATCTCTCTTCACAACGTAATTCTTTCCATGATATATCACTACTTCATTAGATCCCTTTCACATGCCTCATTGAACTTGTGCCGCCTATCTTCTCTCGTGTCTTTATGTTGCTAGGTCCATCATCCTTACTAAACCTACTCCTTCCCCTGCATGTAGTGGGGTTTAGTTATCTATCGTCTTTTGTTCCAAATCAAGGGTTACAATCATGACCTTGATCACCAATGGAATAGTGCATAAATACAATTCTCTGGGCTCATGCAAAAATTGAAACGTAACAACATACGGGAAATAGTAATTCAAAACTAGGAACTCAAGAATATAGTTGTTCCAATAACCACATAACCAAACATCCACAAAGCGCATCCAAATAAAATCTTCATCATACAAGGCCTATAATTATTCCTACTTTGAAAAAAGCATGTGAAACCTCCAATTCCTCTTAGATGCATAAGCAACTAACCACTCGTATAGCTCTATAGGAAAGATAGAAAAGAACGTCTCATACAATGCATCATACAAATTCTACTCAACCCACACGCGTGCATTAAAATCAGGTCCAGTGTTGAATCTATGAGCATAATCTTCTTCCAGATCTACTAACCACTCCTCAATATTATCCAAGGTCAATTGGTATGTCTTCATCACGCAACATCTTGAAAAATAGTTGATAAAGAGGTCCCAAAGCAATGGAACCAATGATGTAACCTAGAATTCAGTGCAAATAACCCAAGGCATGTTGGCACATCACTCAGCTAGAATTGAGTGCTCACCTGAAGCACGCAAGGGTACCAAGTCCCTCTTTATATTTGTTTGTCTAGAATGTTAGCATGATTGCATATGTATAGATCCAGATTCATAACAGATAGTAAATAATCTACAATGCATAAACCAAATCTAGATCTAAATCATATGAAATATTGACTTAAAAAGTTATTATAATGATATTTACCATGTAAGAACCATATTCAATCACATCTAACAACATTATCTGGCCACTATGATCCATTATAATAAATATTTCAAAAAAAACCATGCTTCATACATCAGAGTAATGTCATCATGAGTCATGCGCGTGAATAAGACCTAGCAACATAACTCTACAATAATCAAGACTCTTCAAACCATTAAAATCAATGCATATATACATATACATACATATACATATATATGGATGGGGACTTTCCCTTCACCCCATGCACCTTCAAAAATATGTTATAAGGTAATAATAGCCATGTGCCTTTACAAGTGGATAAAAAATCATGTAAGTGCTAATAATAGATCTTTTATTAGTTAACTCCTAGAATAGATCCTATTATTAGACTAAGAATCTGCATGGCACTTGAACTGATGTAAAACCCAAAATAGCCTTGTGTGAACTGCAAGTCTTCATATCTTTATGTGCTCAACCCTCCATGTCAAAAAATAGCCTTGACCTACGAAAAGTGGCTAAGTCCTGCTTTTCAGGCACGCTCATGTTCTCGCTATAATTTTGTGCTTTCCTTCACGCCCTATTCCTCCACACCCAAACCTTCCGTGATTTCATCCTTGAGCTATATTTCAACTTATCAACACTTCCCATGATTAAAAACGTGTTTCCATAGTTCATGTCTTACAAATTTGGAGGCATTACCTGCTATGAAATCCATTTGAATTGAAAACAAACCATTTGGGGCTAAAATACATATTTATGCAACCTAATTTGAATTTAAGACAACACAAGTGGTTGGAGTTTCTTTCCCAATATGATTTTGAAATTAGATACATATAAAAGAAAATAGAACCGTGTGGCTGATGTATTGAGTCACGGGAAGCATGTTTTCGATATTGTAAACCTCATAATAAAGTTTAAGGAAGAAGTTAAGAAACATTTACAAACCGATCGCATTATCAACATGTGAAAATTGTGTTGGAAGAAAATCTGAATTATAGGAGATAAAAGGCTTTACTTTTATAATGAAGGAGTCTTACTATATGAAAAAATAGGTACCTTTAGACAATGAACTTATAACAAAATTCATAAAGGAATTTAATGATGCTCCATATTCTAGAAATCTTGGGGTGATGAAATTGTTGGATGATGTAAAATAACAATACTTTTGGAAAAAAATAAAATATATATGATGAGTTATGTTGCACATTTCCTTAATATCAACATGTTAAGGTAGAGCACACGCATCCTGGTCCTCTATTTTTATAAAGGGTAAAAGGATGGTTTTGGTAGAGTACTTTCCTGTTAAAATAAGCATCTACAATCTAGATAAGGTAGTGAGGATTTCAAGAAAAAAACTAAAACAACATGAGTGACTAGTCCAAGATCAGACTAAAACGTGGAAAAAATTTATAAATCCTAGACTAGGCTAGTAAGAAACCAAAATCAAAGAGGCTAGATGTCTAAAATTTCATACTGGGGCCACCACTCCTAGTCATGGTAGGGTGAAAAATAGTACATGGAATTTTCTTTCTAAATTTATTCCATCCATCATCTCCCTCTATTAAATCTATAATGTTCACCTTCCCCAAGGATTTAGTAATCATAGAGATTACATTGTCGTTGTCTTTATGTAAGGGGACCACTTCCTTTTCACCTACCAAATCTAAAGTGGATCCCACTTTTATTTCCATTCCATTTGAATCACTATGGGTTTTCTCCAGACAAGATCATTCAAATCTAGATCCACTAGAATGGCCTCATAACTCTCGGTTGCACCATCGTTTCCTACCATGATATCATTCTTCCCAATGTGATTTATGATCAATTTATTTTTATATGGTTTGGTGGAATTTATCCCCACGCATCCATCAGCTAAGATTTTAGGCTAGATTAATCCCACCATTGACTACATCTAAAAATTTTCTTTTAAAACTCTTGCGCCGCTTATTTTTTCAATTTTCCTCCACGTGGAATTTTTAAATTCTCGAGTTTGCTAACACTTCACTCCAAGTTGGTCTCGACTCACCCACTAGGTTTAGTGCCATGACCAGCTCCTTGATGTTTTTTTTACACTCTTAACAGTTTGGAAATACATAATCGCAAGGGTATGTGTAGCCATGACCGCAGAAGTGAGGTCTCCATCCTCCCACACTCGAAACCAATTCTCCCATCTCCTCAAAAAACACCAAATGGGGTTGTTCCAACATTACCTATTCACCAATATTTTGTGAAATGGGATTCCTTTTTTTCTTGTATCCATATGAACCATGGCCCACTCTCCCACATTTACCATAGAACACAAGTGTATCTTCATAGATGTGTTTTTGCAGCCTGGACTCCATCTCTAAACACCAATTTTATGGTGTCGGAGGTGTAGAACCAACGGATATATTAATACATAGCCTTTTTGTAATAAATCTTGACCTAGATGATGTGGTTGGATCAAGAGCAATCAGATCCCCCATTGATTTAGGTATTCCTTCTAACACATCCACTTCCTAGAACTCCAAGGGTAGTCCAGAAAACCTAACCTGACAGAAAAAGTAGTTAGAGTGTGGGTTTTTGAACCTAGTTTCCATCTAAAAATGGAGAGAGTGGTTCTTGCATAGAACCATAGCCCACCCTGCATAACATGAATCATATCATCTTCAAGGGATAAGAAAAATAAGAATATTTTCTTAGATATGGAAAAAGTATTGACTTGTCCCAAATCTTCCATTTCTTCCTGATCTAGCTTCTAACTTGGTCAATATTAGACTGAATCCCTACAAAACACCCCATCAAAGCAAAGATGAACCTTCCATAATCTTTTCCACCACCGAATCTAGGACCTTCATCCATGGAGACTCTTTTAACCATTTAGGATCCACCTTAGCAATGGCTCCTTCAACTAGTTCTTTCCATTACATATGTTTCCAAAAACTCTATCCTCCCATGTTGAAGAGTAGGGAGGAAGAACAAACCCAACAATCATGATCTAGACCTATGGATCTCACCCACATCTTACTCCATAGTCACTTATATTTATCCTAGTGGTCTTTATAGCCTCACAACATTGCACATTATATATATAAATTAATCAACATAGATCTTGTTCAAGGAATACCATTATCCAAGAACAAACATGACATGATTTTAGTAGTGGTTGAAAAACTAAAAAAATAGATCACTTCATACCAGGTAATCTAAAGGATGATTCCCCCATGCTTGCAAAATAGTTTGTGCATAAAATATTTCAATTACACATAGTTCCAAAATGGATTGTTTTCGACAGGGATCCTAGAATGACCTTTCAATTTTTAAAAACTTTAAACTCAACTTTGGGAACAAAACTAAAATTTATTTCAGCTTACCATCCTGAAACAGATGGTCAAACAGAAAGAGTTAACTAGGTTATGGAGGATATGCTTAGAATGTATTGCATGGATCAACAATATAAATGGGAGGAATATCTCCATTGGTTGAATTTTCCTATAATAACACTTACCATTCTTCATTGAAAATGTCTCCATTTGAAGCATTGTATGGGAGAAAGTGTATAAATCCTATTAGTTAGGATAACACGGAGGAAAAAGAGGTAGTGGGCCCAAAAATGTTGATAGAAATGGAAAGGAAAGTAAAGCTCATCCGTAAGTTGTTGACATAAGAAACCGATAGGAAAAAAATCTACACTAATCTAAAGAGAATTGAAAAAAAAATTGAGCAAGGAGAAAAATATTTTTAGGTAAAACCCATAAATATCTCTATTACGTTTGACAAGGTTTCCAAATTATCACCTAGATATGTGGGACCTTTCAAAATTTTTGAATTTATAAGTCCGGTGGCATACCAATTAGCATTACCTCCCACATTGTCTAGAATGCATGATGTTTTTCATATTTCATTTCTTAAAAAGTATGTTTTAGATATAACACATGTCATAAATTGGAACTCATTACAAGTTCAGACACGGGAATTGTCATAGTGGAACCAATTAGAGTGTTGAAACTCATAGGTTACATCTCTAAAATTTTGATATTACACGATGCAAGGTCTAATGGGACCAATATTACATGGATAGTGCCAACTTAGGAGAATTTGGATGAAATGAAAATTGCATCTTAGGAGAATTTGGATGAAATGAAAATTGCATTCCCTTTTTTGTTTCAATGATTAAAACAATTATTTGATTATCTGCTATGGATTTATTATACATTACTTGATATTTATGGTGACTAAAATGACATTTTTTTCTATATTACTAACTGTTTGAAAATATTTACTATTATGAGGCTATTTACATCCAAGTTTTAGGAGTTACAATTGAATGAAACTATGGAAATTTTAATATTTTTATGAAAATATGAAATTTTTTCTTTGACCATGTCTCAATTGTTTTCGATTAATATGTTTGATAACATTTAAGTTTAAATCATCGAGATGATGATTATTTAAAGAGGGAAGTATGTCACATCCTTAAATTTAATTTAATTTTTGCCACATTGTTTTATGGATGATGAATTAATTAATTATAAATGTTAATTAGTAAATATACATATATAATTATATATACAAATATATACATAGATATATATGTGAAAACACACACACACACACACATAAGCATATATAATGTGTATGTATGTATGTATGTGTGTGTGTGTGTGTGTGTGTGTGTGTGTGTGTGTGTAGACACTAAATCATGCACTTTGGGTATCTATTTAGTCTTGATAACATAATACTATTCATATAATTCCTAAGTAAGAGAAGTACTAATTAAACCATGTCTTTGGCCATCTTTGCTTGCTTTATGTTTCTTCTATTGATCTTACACTCCTACTATCCTAGTTTGTATTTTTCACTTCAACATTTCTTACTTTGGACACCATTTCCTAGCTAAGATGCTAACAATAAGTTCCCCATCCCCTCTAGCGCCTAGCCTCTTTGTAATTTTCTCACATATTTTGGTCCTTTCTAGCCATTTGGAAATATTATCTTTTTGGTAGTCAACCTTTTTGGGGTTAATTATGAAATTCAAGTAAGGGAATCATATAAATATAAAGTTATGTGGCAATAATAAAGGACCAAGCACTAAGCATTAGTTATCACCACCTAAGGTTGCATCCAAAGGCATTATCAAGAGAATTCAAGAATCCATCTAGCATCCACACAAGGGAAAGGGACTACATTATTCTGCATACAATTCATAGGAGGGGAAGTTCATTCTTTCATGCACACATCTATCTACATTTTCTACATCTAGTTATTGCTCACTATCAAGTGTGACATGCACAAGAGCCACCTAGGTACAATCTCTTCATACACACATAAAAATACATTGGGTTGTAAATGTAGTGCATCTCTCAATCATAAGATCACTCATTTGATAGTTGAGGACATTCTGACCCCTCTTTTGAATTATTTTCTTTTAAGTATTTGATGCACTTCTAAGGTTTTTGCAGGTCAATTCTTTATTATAGGTTATCAATGACATTGAGGATCATAGTGTGACATACTAACGATAAGGAGTGAAGGAAAATGAATACCTCACGACCCTCCAAAGTTATATTTCTAAGGTTTTGAGGAAGTCACAGTGCCTAGATCAGGTCTATAGCACCCCTGACCCATTATAGACCCCCAGTCTAGGAAAATCTTGCGTTCGCATGATTTTTTGGGTTTTGGTGGAAAAAATTTATCTCTCTATTCATCAGTTTGTCACTTGACACAGACAAGCTCAGATTTAATTGTGAATCAACTAAGTTCTCTTATCTCTCTTTGGAAGTAGGGTTTCATACTTAATATCTTATTTTTCTTGGGTCAATTTATGTACTTCATTTCTTATTTATTTATTGGTACATTGCAATCAGATTTAGGAATTTATAACTATATTTGTTTAATCATTTAGTGAACTCCGACTCATTAAAACATTATTAGGGTCCTCATAATTCTATTATCCTCATTATTCTAGGACCCTCTCATCATTGCTATCTATATCCATGATTTCTTACTAGCCAATCCTAAATTTTTTTCTAAAATCATTAATCATTTAGCTACTACTCGTATTCTCATGACTACTCATCCAGATGTTTTTAATAAAACATTTGTCAATGAATTTTTTCAAAAGATTACTTTTCCCTTGCCTATAGCAAAAATATTATTGTATATGATAATGATCCTCCTCTCTATATAAAATTTTGTATCAAAAATTAGGTGTCAAGTGCATTTTAGTCGACACTAGATCTGAGCTCAATCTTTATCCTATATCATTCATTTAGGCTATATCCTTTTATAGCTAATATTAACCCAACATCTCTCTCTATTTGAGCATATGATTCTACTATGCATCCATGCTTAGGAACTATCACCTTGCCACTCATATTTGGGGGAAAACTATTCAGCTTCCCTTTTTTGTTGTTGATCTCATCTCGCTTTTGTATAATTTCTTACTTTGTAGGCCATGGCTTCATCGAATGTAAGTAGTTTCTTCTATAGTCCATTGATGTGTCATATTCTTACATGAGGTCTTTGAATATGAGATTCCCACTAATAGTACACCATTCCAATATTGCAACATATATCGTAACACTATATTACCTATTTATGCTTCGATACTATTCATCCAAATGTTGTTCCATGACTTGAACATTATCTAGACAACTTACCTCCACTCAAGGTAACCACTTGCACATTAGACGTTGTTCCATTTGCTTCATAATCTCCCTTTATTCTACAATTACTATGGTAAGTTATTAGGGACTATCCTAACATTGGACATCGTTCCACCTACTTCATCTTCTCATGAGAAACCACCATTAGCACGTCCTTCTTTCACATGTACACTTTTCATGAATGAATCTTATTGGGAACACATTCCATTTGATCCTACTTGCTCTAATACTATATGTACACATGATGGATTGACTCAAATAGGATTCGCAGTAGACAATATCTTCCCTCCACCTCATGATCCTCATCTTTATCATGGATTCATCCGCATTACTATTGTTTATGGTCTTCACATCTTTCATCTCACAATATTTCTTGCACAAGATCCTCTTTATTCTCCACTTACACTTGGATAGTCTTGTCTTGACTATATTGGGGCACCTTAGATCCTAATCATATTGACATCTCATTTCCTATTCCTTTCATCCATGTTTTCATTTGCAATGATTCCTTTCTTGTTTATTCACAAAATCTACACTATTATGCACATGTTTGTCCAATAACTCCTTTCACTCGATGAATAATATGCACTGGGAATGTAAAATATGCATCATACCGGCTCATTATATGATCCCCGCACACTATTTTTACCAAGGTTTTGACCCGTCTCCATTTTCTTTTCAATCAGGACAATGATGATCTTTTAGACAGTTTCACTTGATCATTATCATCATTGCATACTTTGAGACATCATGTTTATTCTTCCCCCCTCCTACAATTTTAGGTGTTTCACACTTTGCTTCTAGTCTCTCACATGTATCATACACATCTTGATACACTTTTGTATCATCATTACCCAATGACACACTCTCATGCTTTGGTTCACACTTGATTGTTGAGGGCATACTATACACATGAACCTCACACACTGCACACTTCACACATTGCACATTCATCACATCTCTTTCTCATAGTCTCTATTACAAATTATACACACTACACATTGCACACTCGGTGCATTCACAACATATATATCTTGCATATAATCTTATACATTGTACTCATTACCATATGATGCACTCTATTTTTTAGTTCATACTAGAATGTTGAGGGTTTCAATCTAAAATTAACCTCACCACACTCACTCACTCACTCACACACACTCTACTCTTTATGCTTTCATGATCATATATTTCTAGCACATAATTCCAACAATTTCCCAATAACACACTCTTGTTTTATGGTTTATTCTTGACTTTTGAGGGGAATTTCTAAATGAGCCTCATAACATGCATACTCATCCTCATTCACTCGAGAAGCATGTGGATCATATCACACTCACACTACATTCAATTTTGTCTCATCCATAGCATATTGCATATCTTAGTTGCATTTACTCTTGCTTAGTTATGCTTACATGCAAATTTTTACAAATGCTAGTCAGATAATTTGTATGTCATTATCTTTTATCATACACACATGCACGTTCACTTTCCCTCTAGTTGTGATCTCAGGCTTTACACAAATATTTATATGCAACATGGATGTTTGGCATAGTACCTCATACCAGTCTCATAAAGTGGCTCCTGGGGGCATCCATTTTTGTACACACTACAAGTGACATTGTTTCATTTTTCATAGAACACTATTATATCATATTAAACACGATTTGACATAATTTTTATCTCTCTAAATGTTAACGAGTGCTTCATGTGCAACATTTTTCTTACAAGTCTATTTACTACCATGGTTGTTCTGTTTCTTTTCTTGTTACTTATTTTCATTTTTATGCCATTGTTTGTTGGCTTTACCCTATGTCTTGATTGTTCTCTCATTTTTGTATGCTTTGTGGTCACTCAATGCAGCCTTGATTGTCTTTTTTTTACATTATGAGGATGTCCCTTGTTTGTAACCTTATTTTCACAATCTACATTGTATTCTTGCATATTGTCTTTTTTGTGTGTTATCTTACACAAATTATATTTTTTTCTACTAGCTTTCATCTTACTTTTACATGCATATTTTTTTCACTAACACTTTTTCCAGCCACTTTTTTATGTGTGCCTTGGTTTCTACCAAGAACACTCCCTCCCCTGTGTAATACATTTGTTTCAAGATACCGTTTGGTCCTCCTTTTGGGCTGCATACTCCTCAATGATGTTGCATGCACCCAAAAAAGGTGGAATAATTAGGGTGAGCAGTCACCCCACATAGTAATTCACAATCATCACACAACATAGTGTAGTACCAATATAGCATAGTAATCAGTCCACAACAATGGCGTAGATCCTAACTTGGGTCCTTAGCACACCACATACACTGGAATCCAAACCACGATAGTAGCACCTATGTGCCCATGACCCTTATTAGATTCCTATGACCAAGGAAAAGTTACACAACATTTTTCAATTCAACACTTCACACAATTATCTTTAAGATTTTTACAGGCACATAATCCTTCAAGCACTTGGCATGTATACTACACAACATTTTCTACTTTCGTTTTGGATCAAAACTATTTGAAAAGGATCATATTTTTACACCATCAAGTGGTGTTCATACTTTGGGAAGTAGTTAAAGGTTGGAGGATGACACCATAATTTTCTCCCTACACTTCTTTTATTCTTGGCATGAGATCACCCAAAAACTCGCAAGTCAAAGCATAACTAGCATGAGATCTCCCAAAAAATATCTTTCTACATCATCTTCATGATCCCTTCTACACTCTTTAATCAACATGAATTAGGGGAACATGTTCCTTTTTCATTTTCTTGCATACTATTACACACTTTTTACACATTTTGATCATAAATGCATGTATTTTACTACTTGTTTATCCTTCTCTTTTGCAGGTCTATCCTTATGGGAAGCAATAGTTACATCATCACACACCATCACAACATCAAAAATAGGTATAATCGTGACATCTACACATAAACTCTCTCCCTAGGGTCACGATCATCACCTTTTTTTACTTCCTCTTCTCTAGTTTCCATGCTTCACATTTTTATCACTCCACACTTTTCCTTGTCTCTCGGCATGCTTTTCACCATCGATCTACATGGTTATCAAGTACGCATCTCTTATCTACTTTATGTTATCGATAATTCACTCAACAACATAAAGTGGTGGAAAATGTAAACACTAAATCACGTACTTTGGGTATCTATTTAGTCTTGATCACATACTACTATTTATATGATTCCTAAGTAAGAAAATTACTAATCAACCCATGTCTTTGCTCATCTTTGCTTGCTTTATGTTGCTTATGTTTATCTTAAACTCATTTTATCCCACTCTTACTTTTACACTTCAAAATTTTCACACCGGACACTAGTGCCAGCCTAGATGCCACTGGGTGCCCACATACCCCTCCGGTCACCCCCGACCTCTTTGTACATTGATCACATCTTTTTGGTCCTTTATATCTGTTTTTGCATATTATATTTTGGTAGTCGTCCTTCAGTAAGTGAAAAATGTAAAGCTTTCATCAATTTACATTTTTCACATTCTATTTGGTTTTGTCTCTTTGGGAAGTTTACTTAGAGGTTTTAAATGAGATATTTATGGAATTTTGTTTTCAGTCGATGCGAACATCAGCTGTAAATCTATTTTTAATGGAAAATCAATATCATTATTGTTGTTGGAAATTTTTGGGATTTTTCATTGGGTATTCAAGTTTTGATTCAAGGAAATTTGGAAAGGAAAGCACACACGAATAAAACAAGAGTTTCTCTAGTTTTTTTCTTGTTGTTTTTATAATGACATACTAGAATGTGTTTTGGGTTTCAATTTAATTTTTAAATATGGAAAAGTATGAAACTATTAGATGAAATAATTTTTTTCGCTTGCTAAGTTTAAATGGAAATCTAGGCATGAAATTTTAATGGGTTTTAGGGTCTAATATTAATTTGGAGTTTTGAGGATATGTTTTTGTATTTTTAACTAGCTTGTTAGATCTTGATGATCGATGTCTTGTTGTGGAAATAAACACTTGAGTTTTCTTGATTTAAAAATGGGATATATTCTTCATTTTTGTTATGAAAAAATTTAAGTGAAAAACAAGAAGAAGAATTTGGAAATGTAATGGAAAATTGGTAGATGTAATATTTTTTCTAATCTATTTGGCCTTCAGGTTTGCTTAGCAAATGTGGGGTTTGCATTTTCAACCATTTTGGAAATTTGGGTCTTATTTATAACAAAAATATATGAGATATTCTTGCAAATACAAATTGGGTTTAAGGTGTTTACATGTTATTGAACCAGAAACATGTGGGTTTTGTTTAAAACAAAATCTGGTTGATGTGAAAGTATTGAGCATAGTTAAAACTTTAAGTTTAATGAAATTCATTACTAGCTCATCGTTTCAACTGGTATAGCTCATATCAAGCTTGTTTTACTTGTTTTTATAAAATGTATTCTAAATCTATAGTGTTAAGTTTATTGGGGTCGATTCCTTCTTTGTAGATGGGTCAATAATACCATTTTAATTTACTTTTAAAATAAGCGTGAATGATTTTGGGCATTTGATCATTGAAGTTTGTTGAGTTAGCTTGTATAGCTTCTTAGAGCATGTTATTATCTACTTGTAACTTTTACATTACTCCAGGATTTGATTATAAGAAATTGTGTTTGAGCCTATTTTCATATTGTTATCACTATTCTTTTAGTTAATGATTGGTCTTGACTGTAAAGGTGTTCTTAGTTCATTCATAGCTTGAATGAAAGGATTGTTAGTTTGACCCATTGTGAAGTAAATATAATGGTATGTTAAAAAATTATAGTAATTTATCATTAAACCTTTCTATTAAATAATGATTGTGTTAGTAAATTAGTGCTCATAGTGTGAACATATGGTTCAAATATTAGTATTATTTAATATTTAAATAATATGTAAGTGTGCACAATTAGTTGTCATGCACAACTCATAGAGATAGGAATGTGTGAGAATATCTTGGGATTGGGAGTAAGACTAGGGAATAAAGGAGAGATATGGGGATAAAATGATAAGACTTGACTCCATGATTTTAGGAGCAAGAAATTGTATAAAATTCCCTCTCATATTCAATAGAAATGGTTCCATTCTACTTTCATTTTGTCTATATTTTCTATACTTTCCATTTCATGAGTTAATTTGATTTATTGTTGTTGAATTTATTTATGCAAATCTATAGATTTAGCATCATCTGGTATCAGAGAAGGAAATGAAAATCTATGAGAGTGATTTTAGGACAAAACCGTAGCCTCTAGGATGCATATATGAGAGTTTTGAAACTTCCATTGCTATTTTACGGATCTCGATCTTAAAAAGTGATTAAATTAATTTGTATTTTCTCAAAAACCCAGATTCAAAATTTTCTAAAATTTTTGGGGTTGGTTTATTTGTATTATGAAAACTTATTTCAAAAAATTACAGAAACCCATTTCGTATTTCAAGAGATATAGTGGAAACAATTCTGATATTTCTAATTATTTTTAAAAAAATAGTGACTAATTTCCAGCAATAAAAATTGATATGCTTTATTATTTTGGTTAAATATAAAGCTGATTATTATTATAAGGGTGAATTATCAGTTGAAACTGACACCTAATAGAATTGTAAAATGAGCCTCAAAGATAAATTCAGCTGAGTTAGCATCATCACAATGGAGGAAGGAGGCAACGGAAGGAGGTTAATCAAGTAACCTCCATCGCGGCCACTGCAGCGAAGGGGCCACACAATGAATTTGTGGAATTTTTTTTTTTTTGTGTTTAATTTTCATTGTGTGATGTAATAAGAATAGAAAACCTATTCCTGTTCTCTCTTGTAATCAGTGAGCTCTCGTGAGTGATATTTCTTATATTTTACCTTAAATGTAAAGATGGGGGTGGGGAAATGTATACGATGCTATGAAAGTGGTTGGTGGTCCAATAGAAAACCAATTTGAGAGCTTGTGAATCTCTCATAAAATCACATATAGAGTGGTTAATGGTTCCACTAGAAAACTTTTTGAGTTGATGGTACTCTTTGAAAACCATTGGATTATAGAACATGAGTAGATACTAGAGAGAACTCACCCATGTTCACACTAAGGCGGTGAATGTTAGGAAATTAGAGTTCATAGTTTGAACATATGGTTAGAATATTAGTGTTATTTAATATTTAAATAATATGTGAGTGTGCATAATTAGTTGTTATGCACAACTCATAGAGATAGGAATGTGTGAGAATATCTTGGGATTGGGAGTAAGACTAGGGAATAAAGGAGAGATATGGGGATAAAATGATAAGACTTGACTCCATGATTTTAGGAGCAAGAAATTGTATAAAATTCCCTCACATATTCAATAGAAATTGATCCATTCTACTTTCATTTTATTTTTATTTTCTGTACTTTCCATTTCATGAGTTAATTTGATTTATTGTTGTTGAATTTATTTATGCAAATCTAAAGATTTAGCATCATATTATCTCTTTGAGATCATAATTATTTGACTTCTTGTTAAAAGAAACATTAGTGTGGAAGCTATTGGAATTTTGTGATTTATTTGTAAAGCTTGAAGTTGTTCTATCTCTTTTGTATTATTTATGGGAATAGTAAATATTTTGTAGGAATTTGAAAAGCATACATTGTTTGACTAGTCTTGTTAAGTTAAATGATTTAAAATTGCTTATTTATTTACCATATTGGATAATGCGTTAGTGAAATTCATTCATCATTTGAAATATGCTATTGTACATTGATGAAGTTTATTTTACGGATATTGTTCTTGTAGAACATTATTAAGGAATTGAAGGTTGTTATTATAAAATATATTCTTGTTTATTGTAATGAATAACTAAAATAGTATGTTACTTTTATAATCTAAAAGTTACATAATTCAGTTGAATCCTTGTATTGTTTGGAAACATAACATTCATTACAAAACAATATTCCATTTTTTGTTTGTTATGGATAACTTATAAATAAACCAACGAGTTTATTAGTTATCAATTAAGTTAACCTTAACCTATTCTTTTATTTCATTTAAATACAACAAGAATATGAGTTAGTTAACTCATGTCAGTTCTTTAAACTAACCCATATATATATATATATATATATATATATATATATATATATATATATATATATATATATATTCTCTCTCTTATAGTTTACATGATAGAATTATATTCATGAATTGATTGATTGGATTGTTTACGCATGATTACTTCATGTATTATTATTTAAAATTTGATAAGGATTGTTGTATTTATTTGTTAAACATGAATGTATTATCTTTACAATTTTATTAATGGGCATGATGTGTAGACACTAAATCACACACTTTGGGTATATTTCTAGGTCTTGATCACATACTACTATTCATATGATTCCTAAGAGAGAAAAGTACTAATTGATCACTGTATTTGGCCTCTTTGCTTTCTTTCTAGTTTTCATCTTGGTCTTACACACCCCACTTCCTAGTTTGACCTCCGTTACTTTAACTTTTTTCAGATTCGGACACCAAATTGCCTAGCTAGGATGTAATAACTAAAGTGCCCTCATCACCTTTGAGTGGCCCGACATCTTTTTATCTTACTCACATTTGTTGGGTCTTTTCTAGTTGTTAGGCATCTAATTTCCTTGGTGGTTGACCTTTTAGAGATTAATTATGAAATTCAAACAAGGGAATCATATAAATACAAAGACATGTGACTATAATAAGGGACCAAACTCTAAGCATCTATTACTATCACCTAAGGTTTCATCCAAAGGTATTTCAAGAGCATCAAAGCATCCATTCAAAGTGATAAGGGACTACATTCTTCAACATACACTTCATAGGATGAGAAGTTCATTTTTCTATACACACATCTATTTACATCTTATATATCTAGATATTGCTCACTATGAAATGCGTCTTTTGCAAAAAAACCACCTAGTGCATGATTCTACACACACACACACAGAGAGAGAGAACTACATGGAGTCTAAAATGTAGTACATCACCAAAGTCATGATTTCACTCATTCGGGTGATCATCGAGGTCATTCTAAATCCCCATATGCATCTTTTTATTTTTAGTATTTGATGTGTTTTGGGGTTTTGTAGGTGCTCTTTCTCTTTGCATGTTTCAAGCGAACTTGGCAATCAACTATTGGCACACAAGAGACTAATAATGAAATTTTGCAAACATCTTACGAACATGTAAAAATTATTTTTGAGGTTTCGTGGTAGTCACAAGTGCCTACTGAGAAGGTCCCTAAGCACCTAAACACCTCTGACCCAGTCCAGGAGCCCTAGTCCCAACATTCCCAAAGATTATGTATTTTTTGGGCTCAGTTATGACATTCCACCCTCCAATTCCATCTCGTATTCCAGCTCAATACACCTTCAAGATTTTTGAAACTAGTTGAGTACTCTATCCTTTTCTCTTACACTTACATTTTTAATTTCCAATTGCTTATTACTTAGGTCGAACTATAATTTATTGCTTATCTTTTGCGTTGCGAATCTGCAATTAGAATTTAACATAACATTTTCAATATTTGTTAAATCATTATTGTGCTATATTTATTAATTGTATATTATATTTCTGGAATAAGGGTATTACTCTTATTAAGTTTTAATGAAGTACTTTGTTGTTTTGTATCATATTTTGTTAGATATAAAAATATATATATGTTGTTTTACAACATGGTATAAATAATGTTAATTGATATTATGTTATGAAATTATAAGTAATATTATTGATTCATTTTAAACGAACAAATATGTGCATGATGAATATAGAATTAAAAGTATAATTACTTAACAAAATTAATGTTATATTATTATTGTACCTTAGTAAATAAATTGGACTATTCACATTAGTTGATATGCCTATGAGATTGAGGTCTAAACTTACAAATATCATAATGATATATATATATATATATATATATATATACATATATATATATATATATATATATATATATATATATATATATATATATATATATACACACACACACACACGAGACATGGTTTAGTAAACTTTTAGTTAACAAAAAATACTATATTGTAATATTTCAATAAGAGTTACTCAATAAAAATAGTAACCCATTAAGTTACTATAATCCTCTATCGAGAAACGGATAACATGTAACGATACAGAATAACCTATTGTAAAGATGGACGTATTTACTTAACTTAAATAGATAACTAAAAGTGTAAATGAAGATTTTTTTACTATAGCCCACTATTCCATTTGATAGAATTTCTAACCATGCCACCTTATGATGGCTATGGGAAGGGTAGTGAGTACATAATGATAAAAATCATTACGTGGTCACTATCTTTCCCATAGGGATCCTAAGATGGGACTGATAGGATCCTTTCAATTAGAAGGGTGAGTCATGGTTAATACTTCTTCAAAACAAAAATTAATTTATTAAACAATGAAAAGAGATTCGAGATAACTATGTATAGATGGTTTTTCGGTGCTAAAGACAAGTTCCATTGAATTTTGTGCGGTCATGAAAAAAAAAATCATCATGCAACGCTTGAATCTTTGGCCAAAGTAGTGTAACTAGCTGATTACATTGTTTGTTCACCATTCCCCTAACTTCTTATGTTGGATAATTGGATGGAATGCAATTTGTATGTTTTCTAGGTAGACACTTAGGATATGCACATAGTTCTCATGACCTACTAAAGGTTTAACCAAAAGTATACAAGTTATACACACTCGGTTAGAGTGAATTAAGGGGATCGAGAAGATCTAGTTGACCCTTACAACTACACATGGTTATCATTTGTTATCAGATGGATTGTAAACATTTAATTATGTTGGATTTATTTTCTATAAGATGAAAATCATTGAAGGCATTAATTGTACTTAAGGGGTTTGTTTTTAAAAAAATCCCTTAATTTGGATGAATAATAACATGTGTGTTACATCATAAGTACCTTAACATAAATGAATAACGTAGCTGATTATTGACCAAAATGCATACTTCTCATATAGTAATTATCAATCGCATGATTAGTAGATTCAAAACATATTAGCACTAAGCTCAAATATGCAAAGCTTGTTCTCTTGAACTCTTATACACACCTCTCTTCTCAATGGACACCTCATGGGTATTTATACTAGTGGGGAATTTCCCTTCACTAGTATTCCAAGAGCTAATAGTTTCCTTGAGTTAGAACTGTAAATTTAACTAATACATCTAGGTGGTAGAAAAAGATAGCCACTCGGTGCCATATCTTTTTATAAATGGTGACACTCCTAGAATATTTCTAATTATCCTTATCCAAATTATGATTTTATCTAGTCTTTTGTTGGCTTCATGTAAGTGATCCAAATTGTAACTTGAAGTCTATTATTAGACTTATGTCTATCCTTATCCTCATTTACCCCTGCATATCCTTATCCATAATTATTTATTAGTGCTACCATTTATTTTCATGGCATTTAGTTTATTTATTGCGCGTGTGTCCCTAATTCTACTTTGTTTCACACCAACTCCTCCTCATGCGTAATCTTTTCCAGCATTTTATACTACACCCATCCTCTTCAAAGTTCTAAATATCCTTACAAATAATTGTGGATCATGAATAGAGAATTCTTAATCCTATCAGTCCTCAAATAATAAATATTACAAAATTATAGGTCCAACATCACCTAGTACTAAATATGTTGTCCATCGTCAGGAAACACTTATTGGATATCTTTGAATAATTATGAAACTTCAACTCTAAAAAATCATGCACATGCCAATTATTTATTTCCTCATAAATAATTTGGTTCAATTTGTATAATTGTGTGGCTATTTGTTTAAAAAAATCTTTTCATTCCGGTGTTCACCGTTGCATGATTGCCAATTTTTTGGTTTAACTCCTTGAGCCTAGTTTCAATCTTTGCTTTGACATTATCATTGAGATTTTTAATTCTATAAACATCTGCTTCACCCTCTCTTTCCTTTTAGTGACCTCTTTTCTAACATTTGAGCACTTCTCCATTAGTTTGTTCCTTTTAGCTTTTTCCATAGAGTAGTTTTCTAACTCGAGTTCTATGGTTACTAATTTTTGGCCACTCCTTTTACACATGCATTGATTATTTGTGGTTTCTTATAAAGTCTCATAAGAGACTTTTTATCTTTCTCTCGATTTTATTCTAATTGTTTCGTGTTATTATACCATGCCTCAATTTTCTTTACACAAACAATGCTGAATATTTTTTGTCACTTTTTTTTTTTTTATCCTTTCTCTTTCCTTTTCAATTTTCTTGAATAACAAATTTATTAATTCTTATAACTCATCAACGTTATCTCCTACGATGAGAAGGTTGCCTTTTGTAAGTTTGAGTCCATTTTTATTATCTAATCCCCTGAATTCTTTGGATTTAGAATCCATGCGATCATATTTCTCCCCGAGGCCCTTGTTTCCATGTTATATCTCGAACTTACTCTTTTCTTCTCTAAGCTCTACCTCTAAATTTTGTGACTAGGCCTTATATATTTGGGATTCTTAGTTGTTTTGTAAATTATTTTAAACTACCACCCAAACATTATTTAGTAGTTCCTCTCCCATTTCATTTTTCGACATATTGTAAGTCATGGTAAGGAGGACAAGATATCCTTCCTTAGTAGGGATGGTGTGGATGCTTTCACGTAGTAGTTCAATCAGTGGTACCTCGGTACAAGCATTTAAAGCTTTTTAAATAAGAGTGTTTTTTCTTTCTTGGTTTCCTTTGTATCTTTGAGGTAGTTCTACGAGAATAAATATTTTACGTTATTTCCTTTCAATATGCTTCCTACATTAACCTCTTAGTAGGATTAGGATAGATTTGGAATTATTCTAGGTTTGTATCGGTATCATCCTTTGATTACCCAATTGGTCTCTTGCCAAGATCGGTTGGGTTTATTCCTAACTACATCCATGGCCACCTTCGACCTTCGAACTTCTTCGTTGCTTTCCTCCTCCCCTAGTTCCTCTCTATATTTGAATTCACCGACTTCAAGAGTTAATTTTTGATTATTGGTGTTTATGTGTCTACTATTGTGGCATCAATCTTTCACTTTGTTTTTCTTCCTCTTCTTCACCATCTTCACCATCATGTAGAGACATAGTGGCTTCTTTGGGTATCCCCATTTGGATCCTCCCTAACATTATCTACAAAGGATTCCCTTGATCCATCATTTTGTCTACACCTTTAGGTTTCTCTATGTCCTTTTTGTGTCGGCCTTTTGTTTTCGAGATGGGTTTTGGCCTTGGGTTCAACCTTCATTGTTTGATTGAATTTCTTGTGCGAGTGTGATTTTTTAAAATTTTATTATGTACTCTTGTGCACTTTTCCATTTGTGTTTAGTAATAATTACTTCCTCATGTGGCTCTTTTTTTATCTTCTTTGGAGGATCCCTTTTTCTTTGGGGGTGAATAGTTTATGAACTTCATTTTTAACATAATGGTCTCTAACCTAGTAATTTTATAGGTTCTTTTCACCTAATTCTCCTCATGGGTGTATTTTATAGGTGTTTATAAATCATGTGAAGTGTATGAATGTCTTCATCACTTCTCTAACCATCAATCTCTAAGTATTTTGTCTTCCTTTATATGGTGGATGGATCACACAAAATAGTAACTTGTAAAATCATAGGAAACTTGGCTCATAGGTGACCAAGTCTCATCAAATCTTTCGATCCTCCCCATTGAATACCTCATTACTATGATAAAATATGCTTCTCCATCCAACTCTAATTGATAGATTTCATAGTATCCTTGAGTCTTCCTAACCATCATGTGAATGTATGAATGTCTTTGTCAATTCCCTAACCATCAATCTCAAGTATTTTGTCTTTCTTTATATGATCCAAGGTATGCTTTTAATTCATGACTTTGTGGTCATAATGACCAAGTCAGATAGATTAGGTGATCTCTGGATTTTGACTGTGCTAAGTCATGAATAAACTCTTCAGACCCCTACTTCATATTTGAATTCCAATGATTAGTTTGGTTTTTTTTTTCGTAGAATGCAATACTTACTATGAACATGGAACCTAATAAAACTATGTTCTAAAATTAGTGACTATAGTCTTAAGTTAAATCTAACCTATGTCACTATGATATTTTGATTAATTTGGGATGTTAAGACTAAAACTAAAGACTTACCTATGGACCTATGTTGGTTCCTAAATTAATGTTTAACCTAACTAAGGGAATGGATAACCTAAGGGGGCCTATGGAATGACATGGGAAGAGGTAAGTGGGAGGAAATGAATCCAAGGAATTAATGGTGAGTTATTAATCCTTATCTCTTTTTTGCAGCCAAATTTGGCAAAGGCAAGTTGGAAATTTAGATGGGTGAGTTGGCATTTTTGCCAAGTTTTATGAATGCATGTTTTGTTTGAAATTAATTCTATGCCAAAATTGGAGATGGCGGTGGTGGGAAAGTAGGAAGGAATGACAAGTCCTACTCTACATTTAATATTTTGAATTGGTGAAACCACCTAGGAAGAAGATAGAGGGTTTGGTTTTGTTGATTCATTTGGTTTTGGAGCTTGAGCTCTACATGTGGTTGTTTTTTTTTTCAAACCTCAGTTTGATTTTTGCATGCAATGTGGTTGTGCATGAGTTTTTCTTCCTTGCATGGCATGGAGGAAAGAGTTGGCACTATGAAGCTATAAGGAGGAGTTAGAGAAAGTTTTTTGTGTTGTTTTTTGCATTTTGAAAGAAGGATTGAGGCTCTACTTGGATACTTCTACAAATCAGTGAAGGTGAAGCACTATCAGGCATGATAGGCTCTATCCATTAAGTTTTATGCTTTTACTTAAATGTTCATAAAAATAACTCTGCTCTTTGGAATAATCTAGTTTTTGTTTTATTGGTAAGATTATTCTGCTTGTGGTTTTTGTGTTGTTTTTGAGAATGTTTATCGACCCTATTTGGAATGTGGAAAGTGTATTATGGGTGGAGAGTTTCATACTCTTGAGTAGCTCATTTTGTTCATTCTTCCTATAGAGGCTTGAGAATAAAGTCTAGATCTATGAATGTTCATAGTTAAAATACCCTAATCTTGTAGGTAGCTTGGTTTGCTTACATCTGAGGATCTAGTTCTTAGGATCTTGTTTCATCTTTGTTGGAAAACTTTAGTTATTAAAACTTTTTGAATACCTTGACTATTTTTTGGATCTTACATGATGATTCTTTAGGAAGTTAAAATTTATGATGACTAGCTTAAACATATTCTTTTGAGTATTGATGGAATGCTCAAAATTGGAGAACCTATCTGATTTCTTATCATTGTATGTTTGTGATTGTGATTCTAGTTTTTGTTTATATTCTTTCTATTTGCAGACTTCTAACCTTGTGATTATTATGGAAAGATAAATAATTATGGGTTTTTCTTGGAAATTGATTTTACATCTATTAAAGACTTTCTTGAACTCTTTTGTTCATTAAATTAAAGATCTGAAAAGGATAATTGGTGTTAGCTCCTTGAAAATAATTATTGTTTATGAAAGTTTGATTTTTGGAATCCCGTAAGGGAAATGATATTTATTTTCTACTCATTTGAATCTTTGGGTAACCTATGAAATTGTGGCATTTGGTGCTAAGAAGGGAAAACTCTCTTGGGTATTGGTTAACTGTATATTGGTTATTGTTGTTACCTTGAACTTCTTGATAGCTCTATTGACATTGTTTGATGTATTGTATTAGCATGTTTCTTAGACCTTGGGCCATCAAACTCAGTTTTAGTTCTTTTAGAACTTAAGGAAAATGTTTTCTTCATGAAAATGGAATGATGGCTCTATTTTGGTTAAATCGTATTGTATACTTATTTTCCTATATGGATCTGAGTTAGGAAGATTTTTCAGACTTACCCTTCTGTTAATCTCTTCCTTTCCTCTTGTGTCTTTTGGGAAATGATTTACTTGTTATCTTGTGGAAATCAAGACTATCTATACCATCTCCTTGAATGATGAAAGGTAATGGAATGTTGTTTTTCTTTTTTTTTCCTTTCTTTTTTTTTTTCATTCAATTCAAACCAGAATTTAAATCTTTGTTTGGGATTTTGGTTTGAAACATTAGATAAATGACCTTTGTCATTATAGGTTCTTGGTTACTTAATGTTCTCTTTTAATCATACAAAGAGTTTGGGGTAGTAATCTCTCTCTCTCTCCTTCCTTTAATCTTCTTACAACTTACGAACTTGGTAAAGTTGTTGTCCCTTCTGGTCTATTATGTTTATGCAACTTCTTGACTATTTGATAAGATGAATGCAGAATGTTTTAGGACAATTATAGTTGAAGTTGAAAATATTTGGATGGATTATTGTGTTTGGTTGGAAATATTTGGATGGTTTAATGATGAGTTGAGTCTAAATTATAAACTTAACCATTCTACTCACTTAAAGTAATGATAGCAATGGTGTATCTTTTTGGGATTTGAGTGTTAACTCATTTTCTTGTTAAAAGTAACCTTACCTCTTTATGAGGTCTGATTTAGCTTGTTGGATTTTAACTTGAATTGGTTCCTAATTTTGAGCTTGAGTATTAGGATACTCCAATCAGGGACACATTAAATGTTATGATGATTTGGATTATCCTAAACTTATTTCTTATGATTTTTAATTTTCAATTGTTGGCATCTTAGATTTTAGGATGAATTTAGGTTAATGAAATATTTAGATGGAAAGTAATGTTTGTAAATGATCTACTATTGAGCTATGCCTAAAAGATAGATAGGATAGTTACCTTCTTTTGTTAAAAGTTTAACTGAGATAGGAAATATGAAAAGAAATGTATAAAAGTAGTAGTGAGATTTTGATGAAATGTTACTTATCTTAACTTATTGTTTAAATTATTTTGATAAAAGGAAAATAGGATGGAAGGATAAAGTTGTTATATTTCATGACCTAACCTTGCTTTTGATTTGAAGTATATCTCTTTTTCTCTATCTTTTATTAGAGTTTGTATATCTCCTTTTTGGCTGAGTCTTTTGAATTGCTTTAGGATGTTTCATAACAACAGAGTTCTTTTTATGAAACAGTTAGCTAAAAGCACATCATTTTAATGATTTAGTGCTTATCATGCTCAGTTCAATGAACTGACCCATGCTAGCAATTTTGCAGATGGAATTCGTAAATGATGAAAGGAGAAAGATCTTTAGAAAGTTACATTTGTTTATCAAAGAGACTGAATCTTTATTATGTTGAGATATGGTTTCATTACTGAAATGTACTTGATGGAAAAGAAAGTTGTATCTGAATTGATTAAGTATGGTTGTTTGATATTTTGTAATATCTGCAATGTTGGACTTGTAAATGTATAACTTCTCCTTGTTGAATAAAAGATGTGTGAAATTTTTTTGTACTTGATGTAATTCCTTTTGGCATATAATGAGTGGAAATGATAAGTATTACTCTATTTTACAATCAAGTAACATACTTTTATGGTTTGGAATGGAATAAATAGAGATATGAGGTGTTAGTTGTACTACCCTCTCTAGTGAAGATGTAACTTATTAAGTTGACATTCTTACATTGATATTCAACCATATCATTAGGACTATATTTAAATCAAATGATTGTATGAGAATTAAAATTTGATTATAATTTATAATGTACAATGGGATTATAAATGGACATTAACCCTTAATAAGGAAAGGAAAGACAACTCCCATGAAATGAATCATAGTCTTGACTTAAGACCTTTTGGAAATGAATCTTGATTGTTATCTATAGTTAGTTAAAGGTGTGATTTCTCATGTAGAATTCCTTAATCAAAATAGGGATGTCGGGAAAGAAAAATAAAAGGGAATTAGACTTCATTTCAATGAAGTCTAATATGAAAAAGGACTTTCTCAGAACTTATATAAGCTAGGGTTGTATTAAGTGAGTAAATAAATAACACTTTCATGTGTGTTGGGCCTTTTATATAAAATATGATTTAGGATGTTAATAGTATAAATCATAGCATGTGAATTGGTTAGGAAGTAGATTTATCTGCATACTACATCTATTGTAGTTTTAACTTGGAACCCTAATGGTTAAGGAACCTAGTTGTTCAAGTAGGGTTGTTGTAATTAATCTATAAGAGGAAATTAATAAGATATAACTTTATTATCTAAGGTATGTTCATCTAGATGAGGAAAAATTAGTTGGATGTTGACACACGCCAACTACAGCATAGTACCTTCATGATGACAAGGGTCTTTATGAGGATACTATGTTGTAGTTGACATGTCTCAACACCCTTCAGAGTTTGTTCAACTAGACTAACATAAATTTTGACTTGATCACAATTCTTCCCTAGGTAGAGATAGGGGCATGATCTAGTGTGGGGTCAACTCATGTTGACTTAGGATAAATAGACACCCAATCGACATAAGTTGATTGAGTATGTCTATGTACCCTTAGTCACCATAAGAAGTCCTCCACACTAGGCCATGTTGCTAACCTTGGCTAGGGTTAAAATTTGAATGAGTGGACTGACAAAAGTTAGTGAATACCATTCTAGATAACAGATCAAGTATGGTGAAGGACTTATTCCATTTGATGAGTATGTCATCTAGGAATATAAACATGAACAATATGTTTAAAATATTTGGCCAAAGTATCACAAGTACTTGGTTGCGTTGTCTATGTCACCTAGTTTAAGAAGTAGGATTTTAGATGAATATCGGTAACAAATATTTAGATAGGCCTCTTAAAAAAAACACTTGATACCTCTAAAAGGGTAAAGAACCAAGTATATGTAGTATACACATTATAAAGTTAACATGAGAGATCGGTATGATTGAGTCATGAAATGAGAGATCGGTGTTTCACCGAGTCATTTATAACTGCATATGGTTTTTGTTATGAGATAGATTGATTTGGAATGTGTGTTCTAAATTATGTTAATTTAGAAATAGAGAACATTATAAAAAAAAAAAAAAAAAATTCCCTTGTTTCTAAAGTCTTAAAATGGGAATGTTACATCTTGGTATCGAGTTGAAGGTTTAGACTCTTGCCTATTGTGTCCATAATATGATAAAACTTAAATTTTCTTGTTTAACAAAAATGGTTAGAACAAGAGGAAATGCTGCAAACAACCCACCCACAGGGGAGAAGTAGCTACTACCCAAAAAAATTGATGAGATCCTCTTCCCTATTGGACACAAGAGATCATTTGGCTATACTAGAACAACAAGTAATGGGAAATGAGGAGGATGAAGAAGATGTTGGTAATAACAATCAACCACCTCCTGTGGACAATGCCAATATTGGAAATTTGGGTGTTGATAACAATAATGTTGCCAATGCTAATGCAAATGTACCCAATCATCCTTGAGAATAAAAAGGTGAGATTGGTGGCTGAACTCACAAATGATATAAAAAGGATAAGTCCACCCAAGTTTGATGGCACTACACTGGGAGATGGAGTTGAGAATTGGCTCAATGAAATGGAGAAGTACTTTGTAATAAGGAACTTCTCTGAGGAAACTAAAGCAATATGGGGAGCTTATCAGCTTTCCCATGAGGCATCTTCTTGGTGGGACAACCGTAAGGATGAATTAAACATTGATGAAACAAACATCACTTGGGATCAATTTAAAAATTATTTTAGGAAATGATGGCTGCCACAACTTTACTATGATCAAAAGATGACTGAATTTCAGAACTTAGCTCAAGGAAAGTTAACTGTAATGGAGTACTGGGAGAATTTTACTAAGCTTCTCAAGTACGTACCTCAGTATCAAAACTGATGAGAAGTTTAGGATATGGAAATTCATAATGGGATTAAATCCTATCATAGGTGGTGAAGTAGATGTTCACATCCCAACCACCATGGAAGGGGTTGTTGAAAAATCCATAAGGTAGGAGAAGAAATTAAAAGCAATCTCTACCCATAAGGAGGAAATCAGAAAGAAAATTCCTAATTCTTCTTCATCCCTTGCACCCAAAAAGGGACCATGGAAAAATTTTGGTGCTAAAAAATTTTTTTTGTTGATAATAACAAGAAAACTGCAACAAATAAACTTATTGCTAATGTTCAAAACAATTTTGTTAAGAACAATAATAATGGATAAAAGTCCTATGGAGGACAAAATGACAATTTTAAGGCTGGAAATAAATTTGAGCCTAAGAAAGGACCTGTAGGAGGCTGCTACAATTGTGGAAAAGATCATTATGCAAATCAGTGTCCTCTAAGGAAGGATGACCACAATCAACAACATAAGATACATGTTGCAAAGTAGTTGACAAACAAGTTGAAAAGCAAGTTACGCCTATAGAAGTGCTAGGTAAGTTATTTGGTATACTTTTACTATAATTTTTGATACTGGAGCTACTATTGAATGCTTTATTTCTACTAAATTAGCTTCAAAACTAAAAATAAAAGCTATGGAAAAATGGATAAATCATGGGTTGTACATTATGGAAATAATGTTGTTCACATAGTTAGTGTGTCTTTTTGGAGCAGTCCTAGACTTGCCTAGTTTTTCCACTAAAGTTGATCTTTATGTTGCTCCTTTGGGGTCTTATGATGTAATTATAGGTGTTAACTAGCTTGTTGAGCATAAAGAAAAGGTTGATTGTTTTGAAAAACATATTAGTTGTCTTGATGATCTGTAGAAAACAACAAACATCAGGGGTAAAATGTGAGATTTTAGTTAGAAAAAATTTCATATGTAGCTTAAAAGGCCAAAAACAAAGGTTGCACCTTGTATGTAGTAAAATTTTCTGAAACAACTGAAGGGGATAGTGATTTCTTGGAAAATATCCCGTTGTTACAAAATTTCAGTGATGTGTTTCGGAAGAACTACCCGGTCTTCCACCCAAATGGGAGTTTGATTTCATGATTGAGATCAAGCTGGGAACCAAACCTATTTCCAAGGCACCATATTGAATGACTACCATTGAACTAGTAGAGCTTAAGGCACAATTACAAGAATTATTGTCTAAAGGTTTGATAAGACCAAGTGTCTCACCTTGGGGAGCACTGGTAATTTTTGTGAAAAAGAAGGATGGAACACTTAGATTGTGCATTGATTATAGGATGTTAAACAAAAAACAATCAAAAATAGATATCCACTTCCTAGAATTGATGATCTATTTGATCAGATGCATGTGTGGTGCATCAATATATTCTAAGATAGATATTTGATCTGGATATCATCAGCTAAGAATCAAAGATGAAGATATTCATAAAACAACCTTTAGGACAAGGTATGGGCATTATGAATTCACAGTTTTACCTTTTGGTTTGACAAATGCACCTGTAATTTTATGAATTTAATGAATAATATATTTCAAGAATACTTGGACAAATTTGTGCTTGTATTCTTGGATGATATTCTCATATATTCTAAAAGCATTGATGAGCATCATGAGCATTTGAAGATAGTTCTAGAAATCTTAAGAAAAATAAGATTGTATGGTAAGTTGTCCAAATGTTCTTTCTATGAGACAAAAGTGCACTATCTAGGGCATGTCATAAGTAAAGATGGAATAGTAGTAGACCCATAAAAAATTGTTGCAATAATTGAGTGGCTGCACCTAAGAATGTACATGAAGTTCAGAAGCTTCATGGGTCTTTAGTTACTATAGAAAGTTTGTAAAGGACTTTTCAAAGGTCATTGCACCAATAAATTTTTGCAAAAGAAAGATAAGAAATTTGTGTGGAGTGAAAAATGTGAATCTGCATTTAAGACTCTAAAGAATCAACTAACATTTGCACCTATTTTTGGTACCTGATCCAAATGGAGACTTTACTTGTAGTAACAGATGCTTTGGGAAGGGCTTGGAGGTATTTTATTACAAAATGAGCATGTTATAGCATATGAAAGTAGAAAACTCAAGTTACATGAATTGAATTATGCTCCCCATGACCTAGAGCTTGCTTGCCATTGTTCATGCACTTCAAGTATGGAGGCATTATCTTTTAGGGAGACCTTTTGAATTAAATACTGACCATCTTGGGCTGAAGTATATTTTCACTCAGCCAAATCTGAATGCAAGACAAAAGGTGGTTAGAATTTCTATCTCAGTATGATTTTGACATAAGTTATATAAAAGGAAAAGAAAATAGAGTGGCAGATGCACTAAGTCATAGGAAACATATTTCTGCACTTATAACTTTGAGAACTCAGTTTAAGGATGAAGTAAAAAGTATCATGGAATCTGATTCTTATTTTTAGCAAGTGAAAACAACACTTGTTGCAGATCCAAATGATATGAGATATAAAGGTTTTCACTTTGATGATGAAGGAATCTTGAGATATGATAATCGAGTATATATACCTTTGGGAAATGAATTAAGGAGGAAGTTGTTAACTGAATTTCATAATTCACCTTATTCAGGACATCCCAGTATTATGAAAATGCTTGCTGATATAAAACAACAATATTTTTGGAAAGGGATGAAAAAAGACGTAATTGATTTTGTGACACACTACTTAGAATGTCAGTGTGTTAAGGCTGAACATATGCATCCAACTGGTTTATTGTACCCTCATAGCATACCACATAATATAAATGGAAAGTAATTAGCATGGATTTTGTTCAAGGGTTACCAATGTCAAGAAATAAGCATGATGTTATTTTAGTTGTTGTTGATAAACTAACAAAGGTAGCACATTTCATTGTTGGTAATCTTAAGGATGATTCACCTATTTTAGAAAAAAATATTTGTGCATGAAATTTTCAGATTGCATGGTGTACTGAATTGATCATATCAGATAGAGATCCAAGAATGACATCTAGATTTTGGAAAACACTCAATGCAGCCTTAGGAACTAAACTAAATTTTAGTTCAAGCATACCATCCTAGAAATGGATGGGAAGAAATGAAAGAGTTAATCAAGTTTTGGAAGATATGTTATGAATGTACTACATGGATGGATCAGTAGTACAAATGGGAAGAGTACCTCCCATTAGTTCAAATTTTCTTATAATAATACATATCACACCTCTCTAAAAATGGCACCTTTTGAAGCATTATATGGAAGGAAATGTAGAACTCTAGTTAGTTGGGATAACATAGAAGATAGAGAGGTAATTGGACCTGAAATCCTTACTGAAATGGAACAACAAGTTAAAATGATTCGTGAACATTTGAAGGAAGAAAAGAGATAGGAAAAAAATTATGCAGACCTAAAAAGGGTTGACAAGAAATTTGAACTTGGTGAGAAGGTATTTTTGTGGGTTAAACCAAAAAAGAGTTCTATAACCTTTGGAAAGGCTGCCAAGTTATCACCTCGTTATGTGGGACCCTTTGAAATTGTTGAAATAATCAACCATGTAGCTTATCGTTTAGCTTTACCACCTGCTTTATCATGAATGCATGATGTTTTCCATATTTCTTTACTTAAGAAATATGTTTTAGATTTATCACATGTGTTAAATTGGAATTCCTTGTAGGTCCAAGACCCAGGAATAATCATGGTTAAACCCATTTGAGTGTTGGAAAACTTGCCATGCACTTAAGAAATCATGAAATAAGTCAATGCAAGGTCAATGGGACCAATTTAATGAAGAAAGTGCAACATGGGAAAACCTCGAAGATATGAAAATTACTTTTCCACATTTATTTGAACAAGAATTTGATTTTGTTGATTGATAAAACTTGAAGATTTTATTCTTATTATATCAATAAATCTGCCATTTTTGGGAAGATACTAAATTCATTAGTATTGAAACAACTATTTTAATGTTGAATAATTATGAAAATTTGAATTTCTCAAATTGGTTTTGTTATGAACTTATGAATGAAAGAATTATAATTTGGGTTATATTCTTGATTAAAGTTATTTGACTAAGTTAATCATGGGATGATGATGCTTTTTAGGAGGGAGGTATGTAATGCCTCTAACATGACTAGTACCTATGATGACTTTTCTATAGAAGGTTCAAACATTTGATAGGTGATTTTGTCTTAAGATGGTGTACTCTTATGACTTGGGAAATCATGTTTGCAGTAGATAATAAGTTATCTTGTTGGGAATAGGTACATTTTTGTCATGTTTCTTAATTAAAATGAAGCAATCCATCTCTTTTTATGTAGAATAAATTCACTTGCTTGGGATTATGAATTTGAGTTTCAGTTTTCATAATTTATGGGGATTCAAAAACATTACCTTGGATCAATTCCATTGATCCAAGGTATGCTTTTAATTTTCATGTCTTGTTGTCATGATGTCCAATTTGGATAGATGGAAGGTTTTGGACCTTGAATGTGCAAAGGTTATGAATAAATCCTCTCCATGGATCTCTGCTTCATATTTGAATTGATTATTAATTTGGTTCTTCTTTTTTTTTTTTTTGGTATGATGAATTTTCATATGGACATGGGACCTAATAAAACTATGTTTCTAAAATAGTGACTATAGTCCTAAAAGTTAAATCTAACCTAAGTTACTAAGTTTATTTTGATTAATTTGGGATGATTAATGAACCTAAGACTAAAGACTTACCTATGGACCTATGTTGGTTCCTAAATTAATGTTGAACCTAACTAAGGGATGGCTAACCTAAAGGGGCCTATGAAATGACATGGGAAGAGGTAAGTGGGAGGAAGTGAAATCAAGGAATTAAGGTGAGTTATTAAGTCCTTATCTCTTTTTGCAGCCAAATTTGGCAAAGGAAAGTTGGAAATTTAGATGGGTGAGTTGGCATTTTGCCAAAGTTTTTGGATGCATGTTTTGTTTGAAATAAGTCATGCCAAAATTGAGAGATGGTGGTGGTGGGAAGGTAGGAAGGAATGATAGTCCTACTCTGCATTTAATATTTTGAAATTGGCAAAACCACCTAGGAAGAAGATAGAGGGTTTGGTTTTTGTTGATTCATTTGGTTTGGAGCTTGAGCTCTGCATGTGGTTGTTTTTTTTTTCAAACCTCTAGTTTGATTTTTTGCATGCAATGTGGTTATGCATGATTTTTTCTTCCTTGCATGGCGTGGAGAGAAAGAGTTGGCACTATGAGACTATAAGGAGGAGTTAGAGGAATTTTTTGTGTTGTTGCATTTCAAAAGAAGGATTGAGGCTCTTCTTGGATACTTTGTGAATAGTGAAGGTGAAGTGCTATCAGGCATGATAGGCTCTATCCATTAAGTTTTATGATTTTACTTAAATGTTCATAAAAACAACTCTGCTCTTTGGAATAATTGGTTTTTTTTGTTGATAAGATTATCTTGCTTTTTGTTTTTTGTGTTTTTTTGGGAATGCTTTATTGACCTTGTTTGGAATATGGAAAGTGTATTTTGGGTTGGAGATTTTTTTCATACTGGATAGCTAGTTTTGTTATTTAATTTTATAGAGGCTTGAGAATAAAGTCTAGATCTGTGAATGTTCATAGTTAAAAATACTCTAACCTTGTAGGTAACTTGGTTTTGCTTAATATGAGGATCTTGTTCTAAATGATCTTGTTTCATCTCTGTTGGAAAACTTCAGTTATAAAACTATTTGAATATCTTGATTTTGTTTGATCTTACATGATTCTTTTGGGAAGATAAAATTTTGTGATGACTGGCTTAAACATATTCTTCTGGGTATTGATGAAAGGCTCAAAATTAGAGAACTTGTATGAATTCTTATCATTGTCCGTGATTTGTGATTTGATTTTGTTTTTAGTATTCTTTCTATTTCAGAATTTTTGACCCTTGTGATTATTTGGAAGGATAAATTATTTGGGTTTTTCTTGGAAATTGATGGAACATCTCATTAAGACTTGTTGAATTCTTTCATTATTTTTTAAGATCAAAAAAGGATACTTGTGTTAGCTCTCTTGAATTGATTAATTATTTTTATGAAGTCTAATTTTGGAAGCAAGTAAGGGGATATGATATATTTTTTTCTACTCATTTGGGTCTTTGGGTAACCAATGAAATTTGTGTCATTTGGTGCTAAAAGGGGAAAACTCTCTTGAGTATTGGTTATTACTATATATTGGTTATATTGTTACCTTGAACTTCTTGATAGCTCTATTGACATTGTTTTGATGTTTTGTATTAGCATGTTTCTTAGACCTTGGGCCATCAAACTTGGTTTCAGTTCTTTTAGAACTTAAGAAAATGTTTTCTTCATGAAAATGGAATGATGGCTCTTGTTTTGGTTATATCGTATTGTATACTTATTTTCCTATATGGATTGAGTTAGGAAGACTATTCGAGACTTATCCTTTCATTAATCTCTTCCTTTCTCTCTCTTGAGTCTTTTTGGGAAATGGTTTACTTGTTATCTTGTGGAAATCAAGGCTATTTATTATCATCTCCTTGAATGATGAAAGGTAATGGAATGTTGTTTTCTTTGTTTCTTTCCTTTCTTCTAGTTTTTGGTTGTTCATTCAATTCAAACCCAGATTAAATCTTTGTTTGGGATTTTGGTTTGAAACATTAGATAAATGACCTTTTTCATTATAGGTTCTTGGTTTCTTAAGGTTCTCTTTTAATCATACAAAGAGTTGTGGGGTAGTAATCTCTCTCTCCCTCTCCTTCCTTTAATCTTCTTTCAGCTTGAACTTGGTAAAGATGTTGTCCCTCTTAGGTCTATTACATTTATGCAACTTCTTGACTATTTGATAAGATTGAATGCAAAATGTTTTAGGGAAGTATAGTTGAAGTTGAAAATATTTGGATGGATTATTGTGTTTGGTTGGAAATATTTGGATGGATTATTGAGTTGGTCTAAATTATAAACTTAACCATTCTACTTACTTAAGGTAATGATAGCAATGGTGTATCTTTTTGAGATTGAGTGTAACTTTTTACTTGTTAAAATAACCTTACCTCTTTATGAGGTCTGATTTAGCTTGTTTGGTTTTTAACTTGAGTTGGTTCCTAGATATGAGTTTGAGTATTAGGATACTCTAATCAAGGACACTTAAATGTTATGATGATTTTGGTTATCCTAACTTATTTCTTATGATATTTAAGTTCAATTGTTGGCAATCTCAGATTTTAGGATGAATTTAGGTTAATGAAATATTTAGATGGAAGTAATGTTTGTAAATGATCTACTATTGAGCTATGCCTAAAAGATAGTTAGGATAGTTACTTTCTTCTGTTAAACAGGTTTAACTGAATGAGGAAACATGAAAAGAAATGTATGAAAGTAGTAGTGAGATTATGATGAAATGTTACTTATCTAAACTTATTATTTAAATTATTTTGATAAAAATAAAAAATAGGATGGAAGGTTGAAATTTTGTTATATTCATGACCTAACCTTGCTTTTGATTTGAAGTATATCTCTTTCTCTATCTTTTATTAGAATTTGTATCTCTTTTTGGCTAAGTCTTTTGAATTGCTTTTAGGACTGTTTCATAACAACAAAGTTCTTTTTATGAAATAGTTAGCTAAAAGCACATCATTTTAATGATTTAGTGCTTATCATGCTTAGTTTAATGAACTAACCCATGCTAGCAATTTTGTAGATGGACTTCGTAAATGATGAAAGGAGAAAGATCTTTAGGAAGTTACATTTTTTTATCAAAGAGACTGGATCTTTTTTATGATGAAATATGTTTCATTATTGAAATGTACTTGATGGAAAAGAAAGTTGTATCTGAAATTGATTAAATATTGTTGTTTGATATTTAGTAATGTCTAAAGTGTTTGGACTTGTAAATGTATAACTTCTCCTTGATGAATAAAAGATGTGTGAAATTTTTTTGTACTTGATGTAATTCCTTTTGGCATACAATGAGTGGAAATGATAAGTATTACTCTATTTTACAAATAGTAACATACTTTTATGGTTTGGAATGGAATAAATAGAGATCTGAGGTGTTAGTTGTATTACCCTCTCTAGTGAAGATGTAACTTATAAAGTTGACATTCTTACATAGATATTCAACATATCATTAGGACTATATTTAAATCAAATGATTGTATGAGAATTAAACTTTGATTATAATTTATAATGTACAATGGGATTATAAATGGACATTAACCCTTAATAAGGGAAAGGAAAGACAACTCCCATGAAATGAATCATAGTCTTGACTTAAGACCTTTTTGAAATGAATCCTGATTATTATCTATAGATAGTTGAAGGTGTGCTTTCTCATGTAGACTTCCTTAACCAAAATAGGGATGTTGGGAAAGAAAAAAAAAGGGAATTAGACTTCATTTCAATGAAGTCTAATATAAAAAAGGACTTTCTCAGAACTTATATAAGCTAGGGCTGTATTAAGTGAGTAAATAAATAACACTTTCATGTGTGTTGGGCCTTTTATGTAAAACATGATTCAGATGTTAATAGTTTAAATCATAGCATGTGAATTGGATAGGAAGTAGATTTATCTACATAACTACATCTATTAAATTTTAACTTGGAACCCTAATGGTTAAGGAACCTAGTTGTTTAGTAGGGTTGTTGTAATTAATTTGTAATGAGGAAATTAATAAGATATAACTTTCTATCTAAGGTATGTTCATCCAGATGAGGAAAACTCAGTTGGATGTTGACACACACATGCAACTGTAGTGTAGTACCTTTGTGATGACAAGGGTCTTTATGAGGATACTATGTTGTAGTTGACATGTCTCAACACCCCTTAGAGTTTTTTCAACTAGACTAACATAAATTCTGACTTGATCATAGTTCTTCCCTAGGTAGAGATAGGGGCATGATCTAGTGTGGGGTCAACTCATGTTGACTTAGGATAAATAGACACCCAATTGACATAAGTTGATTGAGTATGTCTATGTACCCTTAGTCACCATAAGTAAGTAGTCCTCCACACTAGGCCATGTTGCTAACCTTGGCTAGGGTTAAAATTTGAACAAGTGGACTGACAAAAGTCAGTGAAGACCATTCTAGATAACAGATCAAGTATGGTGAAGGACTTATTCCATTTGATGAGTATGTCATCTAGGAATATAAACATGAACAATATGTTTAAAATATTTGGCCAAAGTATCACAAGTTGTTGGTTGTGTTGTCCTATGTCACCTAGTTTAAGAAGTGGGATTTAGATGAATATCGGTAATAGATATTCAGATAGGCCTCTTAAACAGAACACTTGATACCTCTAAAAGGGTAAAAGAACCAAGTATATGTAGTATACACATTATAAAGTTAACATGAGAGATCGGTATGATGAGTCATGAAATGAGAGATCGGTGTTGTTTCACCGAGTCATTTATAGTTGCATATGGTTTTTGTTATGAGATAGATTGGCTTGCGAGATCTTTTTATCTACTATGTTACTTTATGCATACCAATCACCACATCACCCTTTTAAACCCAACATTGTCCGATATCACTTTTTCCACCATAAAACATTGGATCCATTATACACTCCCACAATAATAAAAACTATTGAAAAAAATTGGTTCTCACCCTTCCAACATTCTCTCTCTCACACACTATATATAACTCTTTCTCTTAAAATTCTTGATTAAGAGATATTTAAAATTTGAAATCAAGGTAAAAGAAAAAATAAGTAATTTTTTTAAATTACTGAATTTTATTACAAATTTATTCCTCTTTTAATCATATAAAATTGTAACATATTTAATCATACCCATCCATATACATTGTTAAAACATTAAGCATAGTGACATATAGGATGAACATATCGTTGAACCATGTTGCATTGGTTGGTGTTGTAATTCACGTTTCATGGCATTGATGGCAAAGGAGAATTGAAATTTCAAGTATGTTTATGCCTTCTCAATGGACTTTAATGGTCACAAAGTGGTCTCATGGTGGTTTCTTGAACATTTGGGATGTTTTAGTAACCTCCACCTGCGAGGGTGTTACGAGATTGGTTATTGTGGTTGGTGTCCACTAGGAGGTATGAATATGATTGGTTTGCTTTTCTCAAGTGTCTTATAGGTCATAAATTATGTTTTGATGATGTACAAGATCTTATAGGGTGATCATCAAATCAAGTGTCAGTAAGTCATAATAGGAACTAGCCCATTTAGTTTTAATTATATAGCCTAACGAGATGTATGAGCACAAAGGAGGTCATCAAAATATTATGTAAGCATGGTAGGAGCATAGGAAAACTACTTAGAGCATGTATGAGCATCTGAGGGCTAACTTTATCTTACGGAGGCAAATTTGGATTTTTCGCTATAAATGCCCTTGAAAACTAATATTGGAATCTTGGAAAAATCAGATTGGTATTAAATTTAAAGGATAATTTATGAGTAAAAAAAGATATTCATAATGTAGAGGAGGTTTTTAATGATTTGGGTCAATTTTTGTCAAATTTTGAATAATATTGTTGAAGTTATTCAAGTTTTACCAAAACTGGGTAAAGTGAGAAGACTAAAATAGTGACCTATCTTCTTAGCACTCAAAAAAGTATCAATCCTCATTAATAAATAATAATAGTAAATTTTGAATATCACTCCAATAATGATTTTTTTTTTTAAATTTGAGCACAAATGGGTAAGGAAAAAAAAAAGTTGTATTCATTTTTCTATTAGCGTGTTTCTCTCTCTAAACCTCCTTTTTGAAGTGATAGGAAAGAAATAAATTTTATGGTCATCAATTCACTTGTGAAAGTTTTAAAATCCTCTTAGGGATTTTTTACTCTTATAGATCAATATGGTGGTATTTTAACTATCCAAGCATGACAAGATCTTGTATGGAGTTTCCTCCCGATTTTGTAAGTTATATATATACAATCCTAGTTTAAAGGATCCAAGGTAAACCACCAGGTGTGAAATATTGTATTTGAGTCTACTCAATGCTAGAAAAAATATTTAGGCATTCTCCTTTGTCATTTAGTATGAAATTTGTCTTTATTTTTCTCTCCTCATAAAGGAACTCATGTCAATCTAGTCATGAAGGGTTGCGACGTGTTTTAAGGTTAGCTTTGTGCATTAGTCGAGATTTGAGATGAGAAATGGTTTTTCACCTTCTACATGATCAAAATATTTTTATTGGAGCTCCTAATAGCTTTTTTGAAATATGCACAATCCTAGTTTGTATTTCTCCTTAATTTCCCTGTACATTTCTTGTGAAGAAGACTTTGTTTAGAGTTGTGCAGTGTACTTGTAAACTTTCTTCTTGTAATATATACATTCAAGTCATTAGAGGTGGTGCATAAGATTATCTTGAAGTTACCATACCTTATATAGTCATAAGAGTGAATTATTTTTGGCAAGAAACCTCCAGATCAAAACTATCTTATAACACCTTGAGAACAAGTTCACACAGTCTAAGAAACAATTGTTTTTTTTTTCAAGAAATTATTCATTTTTTGGTGAGTGCATTTGGTGTAGAAATGTGTACAAGGTATTTAGTTTCTCAAAATTTTCCCTATATGCTATGAATATAGACCTACATAGTTAGATCATCTTTTCTTTGAGGATTGTGTCTATGTTTTGTGTGATCATGAAGGACTGAAAGCTGTGTCTCTAAATCTTGATCATATCCTCTCATTTCATGAAAATGAATATATAAATGCAGCAATAGATTTACACAAGAAATAACACAAAATAATATTATTTCTTCTATATATCTTGCACAACATGTTTGGCTAATATATAGCCAATACAATAGAAGAACTACTTCCTAGAAAATAGGAAGTCAACAAACAACTTACCCATTTATAATTTTACGGGTACAAAAAAACTCTATAATAATATATTGTTGAAACAATATATTATAACAATATGAGTTGTAATACCAACTCAATTACATCACATAATTATAATCTAACTTTAATAATAATGTGAGCACTAATAATATGAAATCCTAACATTCCCCCCCTTAGTGTGAACATGGGGAAAACCTGCCTTATACTTGCACCTGCTCATGATCTAGTGATTTTCACAGGATGATCACAAACCTCAAGGATGGTTTTGCAAACGGTTGACCAAAAACCAAGAATGGTGGTTTTGCAATTGGTTTACCACAAACCACAAAGTGATGGTTTTGCAAATGGATTACCAACAACCAAGAATGGTGGTTTTGCTATTGGTTTACCACAAACCACAAATGAAGGTTTTCAAGTGGTTTACCTACAACCACATCATGATGTGCCAAGTACTATCATTAGTCCTCATCACATTTCACCGTAGGGAATAACATAGGAAATTATGCTAACATCTACTTGCTCATACATACATAGAAAAAACTGACATATTGGAAATGGAACATTGGATCATGTTCCCCCTCAATGTGAAATTTCCACTTATTCAATCACGAACACTGCAAATAGGAACACTGATACTGGAATTATGACAAGAAGCACATGACACAAGCTGAAAGAAAATACACCATAAAAATGTCACCAAACCATACATGCGGCCCGTCATTGGTGGCCCGAGCGAGAGGTCGTTGAATGACCTCCAACCTTCGATGCCTCCTGCCTCTAGTTTCATGCTGCTAGCTCAGTTGGATTTGGATATGAAGCTCAACAAAATAACCTCCAAAATTTGGACGTCACGTACAAGTGAAAATGCGTCCAATTATTGAACAATGAGACAATTTTTTTACAACTTTTGACAATAACTCAAAGATTTGACGATTTTTTTGACAAGGACACTACAATACAAATTGACTTGACTTAATGACAAACTCAAATATATTGACACCTAGAGAATACTAAATGACTAAAACTGACAAATAATAGAATAATAATGTCGACTATTGACAGACTAAACAACATGACTACACAATCAACAAAATATTTAAACACAAAATACCTATACACCATCAACTAACACCACCGAACACCTAATATTGATCTATATTATTAAATTGACTCACATATAAGTAGACACACTAATATAGATAAAAGTAATCTACACTTTTCTATATTGATTCAACTTTATAAAATGAGAATATAGACCACTTATCGGGAATGTTTTGGAATTTTTTCAATGGAACAAATGATGCCAGGTAGGAGTTTTGGTAGACCGCTAAGAATTCCACAGCAACCAATGAATTCGATGTGCATCCAATGCAGGTAACAGTCATGGAGGCGTAGCGGTAGGTTACATGCACACCATTTGTAGGCCATAATTTCATCGAATCACTTTAGTAGTAATTTGCAGAGACCTCGTTGAGTTCCAGTTGTACATGTGTACGAGGAGAAGAGCTCGCATGCCTGGATCAACACGTCTTTATAGTGCTTGGAGAGTCAATAAATGTATTACATTATTACAGCTACGCCTACAAGTGTAAAATGTTTACACGTCCCTTTCTTTAATATTGTTGTTTGGTCAAATATGCAGATGGCAAGGTAAATGATCCCCATAGATTTTGATCAAGATTCTATATATCCATGCGTAAGAGCACAAATAGACATCGGATGATGGAATTAATGCAGTGCAAGCTCAGATACAACTTCAAATTACACCAAATACACGAATCCAATGTTGAACGACTGGAAAATATAAAAGCAGATTTTGCGCACAGGTGACAGCCTGATCATCTAAGTGTCAAAAGCAATATAATGAGCTTTCCAAGATGTGGAGCCATGATTGATACGTGCGCAGATTTGAATGGCCAAGAAGACCCACAACAATGAGATAACACCACAGTCACTTTTTGTAAGGTTGATAGAATGCGTTGTCGAGAAGAGATCATACCCGGGAGGAATAAATCAGATGCGCTGAGACATCAATAAAACTTAAGAGCAACGAAGTTGATGTAAAACACCACTATGCATGATCATGCCAAACACTGGATCTTCCTCCTGATTCCTTGCGAATCTGTGTATACACCAAGCTAGGGAAAATGAATATCTGACAATATACCAATGCAAACCTCCAGCAAACTTCCAATGAGAAATGACTCGAGCCTTAACAGTCTACACTGGATTTGACATCAACGCATGTTGCTAATCACCAGGTCTATGCTCGATTGGACTGCATTTTCAATGAGAAATGACTCGAGCCTTAACATAGGAAAAAAAAACTCAGATATAAAACACCAGATGGGGCAATGAACAATATCACAGCTGCCCCAGATAATTCTATTTCTCAAAACTCCATAATAGGTGTAAGAAAACCGCTCACGATACCAAATATAAATGCAGCAACAGATTTACACAAGAAATAACACAAAATAATATTATATCTTCTATATATCTGCACAACATGTTTGGCTAATATATAGCCAATACAATAGAAGAACTACTTCCTAGAAAATAGGAAGTCAACAAACAACTTACCCATTTATAATTTTACAGTACAACAAAACTCTATAATAATATATTGTTGAAACAATATATTATAACAATATGAGTTGTAATACCAACTCAATTACATCACATAATTATAATCTAACTTTAATTATAATGTGAGCACTAATAATATGAAATCCTAACAAAATGCTTGAACTTGTAGTGAGTTCATCCATTGAAGTGATCGCATAGTCATATTGGTGTAAAATTGAAATCTAAGATGTTATAAGCCTCAAACAACAAAGTAGGGTTTGGTTCTTGAAACCCTAATTGAGCCCATATTGAAGATATTGAAAAACTGACCTCTAAGCTAAGAAGTGAAGCAAAATATATACCTTGTTAGTTGAACACTCTCTATAGCATGTTTGGAACATGACAATTTGAATAATAAAATATAGGGATGACATTGATCTTGAAAATTCTTTGAATAGGTATCTCTACAGAGAAAAACAATGTATACACTAGTTAAGTACATGTTCCATGATGAAGTGTTGTGTTGCACTAATTTATTGATGTGCTTGGTTGACCTAAAAGCTCACAAATTAATCTCTCCAAGATGTGAAAATAGTTAGATGCTTTTCCTTCATGTATTGAATACTCATCCCTTATTGTGTTGAATGTCTTAAAGATTGTGAGCTCATGTTTGTGTTGAAGAAGAGATGTAAATGTTTCTTAAAACCTTGTATTGATGATGTTTGAGCTCTAATTATTGATGAAATCCTTTTTATTGACACGATTCACCTATAGGTATATTTGAACTTATTTCATATGTCTTTTCTCTTTGGTTTTCAAGACCATAAGGCTTACATGAACTCAAATGGGTGCAAGTTGAAATGTTGAAGTCTAAGGAAAATTTATGGGTTATAAGGATTCTTTATAGGCTTTTGTAACATATATTTGTATTGTTAACACTTAAAAGAGCCTAATTTAAGCTATGAGACAAACCTTATTCGGTGAAGCATATGATAGGTTTGAGGAAACATTACAATTCAAAGAATAGAAGTCATAAGAGAGGTTTGTTAGTTAAGGAAAGTTTGTATAGGAATTTTAGAACACTCCAAGTTTCATTTTCAATTTTCAAAGTATCTTAAATATATTTGGAGATCTTGAGAATGTAATAGATCTTTGTCAGATGAGATAATGACAACTTTAGGTAGTTTCATTATTATTATTTTTACCTCCCTTGCTCGAGTCTTCTAGTGATAAAAGTGAAGAGGCTTTGAATGTGATGTTGAAAATCCAAGTGTAGGAAGTTATCTTGTCTACAAAATCAAATTTTTGTACTTGTAAATTTTGTTAAAGCATATGTGAGATTTATAAGGTGAGAGAGAGAGAGAGAGAGAGAGAGAGAGAGAGTTGATATGTATTGAAGAAAGTGTAATCAGAAGTGATGTATGGAGATGTATGAGCTTATCTAGGATCACTATTTTTTTTCTTAGCAACCTGATGAAGTGAGTGATCAATAATTATTGTGAAGTCTGAGCTATAGCTCATAAACTTTTTAAGTAGGTACTTTCCTACAAGTTGTAGCTTACATTCAATTAAGTAGGTGCTGGATTTTTAAGTTGGTGCTTTATGTTGATTTTTTTCTCAAATAATTTGTAACTTTTGTAAGCATAGTGCATTAGTTAAGTGGTTTTTCTCCCATCTTTGGTTTCCCACTTTATCTAGTGTGCTTTTTGATTTCAAATGAATTGTGTTACTACTCTCTCATATCAAGTTGAAACAATTTTATTTGGTTTTGAATTATATAGAAAAGTTTAAATTTGAAATGATTCTCCCCCTCGGTGTCCTAATTTCAAATAATTGGTATTATATACTATTCCTTTTGTAGTGATTTTAATAGCTCAAAGGAGATCCAAACAATTCAAGCATGGCAAGAAATCAGTCACAAAGTGGTTTCTCTACATCCAAAGCACCTCTATTCAATGGATCAATTTATGGCTTGTGGAGTATTAGAATGAATATTTACCTCTTATCATTTGGATTTAACATATGGAAATCAGTTTCTAATGTCTACACTATGGAAATCAGTTTATGATGTAGTAAAAAGAGAAAGAGTGAAAATAATTCCATACCAAATGAATGTAATTCTTTGTGAAATGGATGAGGCTGAATTTATAAAGGTCATGCATTGCACCACAACTAAGGAAATATTTAACAAATTTAAGACCATCTATGAAGGTGACAATAAATTTAAATTAGCCAAGATATAGACCTACAAGACCCAATTTGAGAGCCTCAAAATGAAGGAAAGTGAAATTATTTCCTCCTACTTACAAAGGGTAGATGAAGTAGTAAATCTAATCAGAGGTCTAGGAGAGAAGATAGAGGAGAGTGTAGTTTTCCAAAAAGTATTGAGATCCTTGTCTACTAAATATGATTCCAAGGAGTCGGTTGTGGAATAATCCAAATACTTGAGCACTCTTAAAATGGATGAAAATCATGGTATATTAATTTCCTATGAGATGAGAACTCCTAAAGTAATATTAGTCAAGAAAGAAGTAGCATTCAAGGTTGATAGGAATCTCAAGAAAATAGAACAAAGATGAATCTAATATGGATGTGGATGATGAGAAGTTTGAAGCTTATTTTGTAAGGAAACTAAAAGAGGATCGGGGAAAATGCAACGGTAAGTTACCATTCAAGTGCTTCAACGGTGGCCAAGTTTTTCATTTTTCTTCAAAGTGCCTTAACAAACATAAGGGAGATCAATGTTAACATGATGAAGAAACTTCTAAAAATAAAAAGAATAAATTCAAGAAACATGAAGGTAAGAATAAGTACTTCAAGAACAAGAAGAATTTCTATACCAAATAAGGATCAAGTTCATCTGAATCTAGTGGCTCAAGTAAATGTGAAAGTGAAGATGAATGTTTGTAATATAAAACTCTATTTTTGGCTATAGAAGTGACTTATTCAAGTGATTCAAAAGGTAAAACTCATTTTGAATATGATAGCTCAGATGAAGAATATGTAGGAGTAAACCTTGAAGATTAATTAATATTTTTTGAAGAACTAAAACTCTAAAGATGAAATAACTGTTGAGAAACTATGAAGAGAAGATCAAAATACATGAGAGGATAATGAGAAAAAATGATCAAGAACATGAATAAATGATCAAGGAACTCGAAGAACAAATTAGAATGATTGAATCATCCTTCAAAGTCAAGGAAGAGGAGAACCTAAAACTCAAATCAGATTTAGAGCTTCGAAAATTTAGCTGGATCGAGACTTTAACCAAATTGAAGGCCTATCAAAAATTTGAGAAAATCTCAAATGATCTAGATGAACTCCTAAGAAAGAAAATATATTTCAATGACAAATATAGTTTTGGATTTAAGGAGGATCACAAGGATGATTAACCAACATGTAATAAGGAGATCAAGAAAACTCAAGATACACCTAAAGAAAGGAATGTTGAGGTCAAGAATGTCGAGAATAAATACAACTCAAGAAATAAATATTGTGCAATAAGGTATGTTCATTCCTTCTATGGATATTTTTTTCATACAACATGTTTAGTCAAAAATCTTCAAAGTGTAGAAGGCATGCAAAAGGTCATGGAAGACATCTCAATTCTTATCATTTGAGAAATAAGAATGAGTTGATCTGCTACAACCATCCAAAGTATGGTCACATAGAAAAAAATTTACAATAACCTCCAAAGCAATACAAGAAGGTGTACATAGTGAAATAAGATCCTTCAAGGAATAATGAAAAGGTTTTTGGCCCAAACTTCTTTTCAATCTCAAACAGAAGATATGGAGTGGTACATAGATAATGGGTGATTAAGCCATATGATAGGAAACAAGAGTAATTTCATCTCTATGGAATAAAATGCATTAGGTTCAGTGATATTTGGTGATGATACATCAGCTAACATTGTGGGAAAAGGAAACTTAAGCCTTAATAATTGTAAGACTTTCACTAAAAATTTCTTGTACATTGATGGTATGAAACAAAACCTTTTGAGTATAAGTCAAATGTGCAAGTAGGGGTATACAATTTTGTTTCATGAAAAAGTATGTGACATAAAGAAAAAAATTCAAGTAATGTGGTTAACAAGGAAAAGATAACCAATAATAGTATGAATGTGCTAAAGGATATCAAAAAATAATAATGCTTCACTAGCAAAGTAGATGAGAGTTGGATTTGGCACAGGAGATTAGGAAATCTCAATTTTGACAATATTTTCAAAATTAGCTCCATGGGATGTGTAAGAAACATGCCTAATATTAACAAACCATATGATAAGCTTTTTAAAGCATGTCTTCATGTAAAAAAATTAATATAAATTTCAAATCAAAAGAATATTATACTACGAGGGCCCTATAGTTGATTCATATTGATCTTGTAGGACAAGTAGAACAAAAATTATTTAAGGAGAGAAATATTTCATGCTATTGATTAATTACTTCATAAGGTTGACATGGGTTTTATTCCTTAAATAAAAATTAGAAGCATTAAAATGTTCAAGGCATTCAAAGCACTAGTGGAGAATGAGAATAATGCAAAAATCAAGATCTTGAGATCTAACAAGAGGAGGAGAGTTTTGGTCAAATGAATTTGATGAGTTTTGTGAAACTCATGGAATAAGAATACAATTCTCAGTTGTAAGAACACCTCAAAAATGGGGTAGTAGAGAGAAAGAACAAAACAATGCAAGAAATGGCTAGAACTATGTTGAATGAATCAAGATTTCCATATGGATATTGGAGAGAGGCAGTTAGCACAATAGTATACATCCTAAATAGAGCTCAAATCATAATCAACCACAAGAATACACCTTATGAGATTTATATAGGAATACCTACAAGTGTAAAACACCTAAGAGTGTTTGGAAGCAAGTGCTACATAAAAAGAGATGATGACAATCTTGGTAAGTTTGACTCAAGGTGTGATGAAGGCATTTTCTTAGGCTACTTAGCTATTATTTCAGCATATAGGTGCTACAATAAGAGCCAACAAAATATAGTTGAGAGAACCAATGTTTTAATTTATGAATCACACCCAAATAATACCACAACTCAGCCCAAAGAGACTCCATAAAGTACTAAAAATCAGGATGATGATGAAATTCTAGAAGTTGATCAAGAAGAAGAAGATGAAGAAATACTTGATGCAAAAGCACCTTCAAGGCAGGTTAAAAGGATCATCCACCAAGTCATATCATAGGAAAAAAATAAAGCATGCATTTAAATAATAAGTAGGTTGAAAAACACTTAAAACTAAGAAAACCTTGCTCTCTTGTCCAAAATAGTAATGAAATAATGTCATGGAGGTTAGAAAGGATCAAAATTGGGTAAATGTAATGAATGAAGATCTAGATCGAATAGATAAAAATGAAACATGGGAACTTTTTCCTAGGCCAAAGAATAAAAACATCATTGGAACCAAGTGGGTGTTTAGAAACAAGATGAATGAAAAATGTGAAGTTATAAGAAATAAGGAAAGGCTGGTTTGTAAAGGATATGCTCAGGTTGAAGGAGTGGAATTTGATGAGACATTTTCTCTTTTGGCTAGAATGGAATAAATTAGGCTCTTCTTGGCATATGCAGCACACAAAGGATTTAAATTTTATCAAATGGATGTAAAATCAACATTTCTAAATGGACACTTGAATGAGGAGGTCTACATTAAACAACTTGGTGGATTTTATCTCACTTAGGACATGGACTATGTTTGTAGGTTAAAGAAGGAACTCTATGGTCTCAAGTAAGCCCCTAGGGCCTGGTATAGTAGATTGGACAAGTACTTGATTGAGCAAGGATTCACAAAATGAGTAATTGATATCAATATGTATATAAAACTAATAATAATAGAATTTTTTTCTTATAGTTGTTGATGTATATGATAGAAGATTTGGAAGTGATAGTGAGACCATATCACATGGATTTTTAGAGGTCCTGAAAAAGGAGTTTGAAATGTCAATGCTTGGTGAACTATCACTCTGCCTAGGGTTGAAAATCAATCAATCAAAGAGGGTATCTTCATCTCATAGATAAAGTAAATAAATGAAATTCTCAAAAGATTTCACATGGAATATTACAAACTAATAAGCACTTGATGATTGTAGGATGCAAAAATCAGAAAGGAAGATAGCTAATTAAAGGTAAATTAGACCTTATATAAATCAATGATAGGAAACCTTTTGTATTAAACTAATTATAGATCTAATATCATGCAAGTAGCTAGATTGGTTGGAAGATTTAAAGAAGATACCATATAAATACATATCCAAGTTGTCAAAATAATATTCAGGTACCTCATGGGAACATTGGAATATGGAATTTGGTATCTAAAATTCAATGAGTTATAAATCAAAGCCTTTAAAGATGCATATTTGGAAGGTAGCATTGATGGTAGGAAGAGCATAACTAATGGATATTTATTTGTAGGTAATTTCCTTATGTCTTGGTTGAGTAAGAAGCATCCTCTTATAGCACTTTCTACATGTGAGATTGAGTATGTAGAAGCTTATATATGTTGTAATCAAGTGATGTGGATGAATCAAACACTTGAAGAATATTAAATTAAAAATTAAGGTCATATTCCTCTATACTGTGATAGTATAAGTGTTATAAGTGTGTCCAAGGAATCCATTGTTGCACTCTAAGACAAAACACATACCAATCAAGTATCACTTTTTGAGGGAGAAAGTGAATGAGAAAAGAATCAAGCTTGAACATGTGTCAACAAAGGAAGAAGTAGTTGATGTAATGAAAAAACCTCTACCAAAGGAATTTTTGATAATTTAAGATACAAATTGGGGGTAATCCCTACCCCAAGAAATCACTAAAGGTCTCATATTATCAGGGGGAGCAGCTCAAGTGCCATAGTTGCTCCAAGAAGGCTCAATATGAGTCTAGATAGGGGGAGCTAGTTCACTAGTTCAAGGCACAAGTCAAGAAGACCAAAGAAAGGCACATGCAAAGGATGAAAATGCATAATTTCAAAGAGAATAGGATCATGGGAGCATTGAATCTGATTGATGAATAAATTCATGTAGTTGGTTGAGTCTTATCTAGCAACAGAGAAGTATCACTCAAGGGGAGATTCTTGAGGTAAGATCATGCATTTTCATTATTTTCTTTCATGTTACTCATTTTTTTGGATGTGTGTACATTTTTCATATATGTCAAAGGGGAGAGAATGTTGTTAAAAACAAGGATTAAATTCTTTAAAGATGTTGGTGTACTAGTTTTCCATCAAGATTTCTAAGTTTTTTGTCATCAATGACAAAGGGGTGATCGTTGAACCCTATTGCATTGGATGGTGTTTTCATTGATGTCACATGGAATTTATAGAAAAGGAGAAGTGAAATGTCAAGTAGATTGGTTCCTTCTCAATGGTGTTTGATGGTCACAAAGTGGTCTCATGGTTGTTTCTTAAACATTCATGATGATTTTAGGGTTCTATAGGCTTGGTCATTGTGGTTGGTGCCCACTATGAGGCATGGATGATTGGTGTGCTTTTCTCAGATGTCCCATAAGTAATAAATAATTTTTTAAGGATGTAAGAGATTCTAGGGTGAACATCAAGTCAATTTTTGTAAGTCATTATTAGAAGCTTGCCCATTTAGGCCTAGTTTTAGAACCTAATGAGGTGTATGAGCACAAACAAGGCCATGAAAATATTATTTAAATTATGGTAGGAGCCTAGGAAAAATTCCTAGAGAATTTATGAGCATATACAAGGCTTACTTTATCTTCTAGAGAAAAATTTGGAGTTTTCACTAAAACTACCCTTGAGAACTAGCGGTGGAAGCTTAGAAAAATGAGATTGGTATTGACCGTACAGGATCATTTATGAGTAACCAAGATATGGAGAATGTAGAGGGAGGTGTTTTAGTTCTTTGGGTCAAGTTTCATTAAATTTTGAAGAATATTCTTGAAGTTATTCAAGTTTTACCAAAATTGGGTAAAGTGAGAAGGGATAAAATAGTGACCTATCTTCTTAGCACTCAAAAAAATTATAAAACCTCCATTGGATAAATCATTACAGGAAATTTTGAAGAGAACTCAAATAATGAACTTTTCAAAAAAAAAAATGAGGATAAAGATTAAGGAACAAAAAGTTGTATTCATTTTTCTATCAGCGTTCTTCTCTCTCCAAACTACCTTCTGAAGCGTAATAGGTAAGAAATGAATTTTTTGTTCATAAATTCACTTGTGAAAGTTTTTAAAACATCTCATGGTTGTAGAAGACTCCTAATGGGTCAATATGGTGGTATTTAATCTATCTAAGTATGACATATTGTATGGAGTTTCCTCTATTTTTGCAAGTTTTATATATATAGTCCTTCTTTAAAGAAGCCAAGGTAAACCACCAAGTTTAAAATATTACATTTGATATCTAATCCATGTTATCAAATATATTTAGGAATTATCATATGTCATTTTGTATTAATTAAGTCTTTATTCTTCTCCTACCACTAAAGGGCAGTTGTCAATCTAGTCATGAAGGGTTACAAGGTTTTTAAAGGTTGTCTATGTGAATTGATCTAAGATTTGAGATGAGAAAAGGTTTTGGTCTCCTTCTACAAGACCAAAATAGTTTTATTGGAGCTTCTAATATCTTTGTTAAAATATGAATAGTCCTAGTTTGCATTTCTCATCAACTTCCTTGTACATTTCTTGTAAAAGAACACTTTATTTTGAGTTGTCCTTGTAAAATTTCTCCTTAAAATATCTCCGCATTCGAGTCTTTATAGATGTTGTAGAGGATTCTATAGGAGTTTACCTACCTTATATAGCCATAAAAGTGAATTATTGTCAGAAAGAATCCTCTAGGTAAATGTTGTCTTGTAACACCTTGAGAACAAGTTCACACGATCGAGAAACACTTGCTTTTTTCATGACCTTATTCATTATCTTGGTGAGTACATTTTGTGTAGAAATTTGTACAAGGTATGGATCTTCTAAAAATGTTCACTAGATGCTATGAAAAGATACCTACATAGGTAGATCATCTTTCTTTGATGAGTGTGTCTATGTTTTTGTGATCATGAAGGACTAAAAATGTATCTCTAAATCTTGATCATCTCCTCTCATTTCATGCAAATGAATTCATGGAACTTCAATCATTTCATCCATTGAAGTGATCATAGATTCATATTGTTGTAAAAGTGAAATCTAAGATGTTATAATCCTTCAAACAATAAACTAGGGTTTGGTTCTTGAAACCCTAATTGAGCCCATATTGAATACCTTGCGAAATTGTCCTATAAACTAAGAAGTGAAGAAAAATATATACCTTGTGGTGTAAACACTCTCTTTAGCATGTTTGGAACATGACGGTGGAATCACAAAAGATAGGAATGTTTTTTTATCTTATAATGTCTTTGAATAGGCATCTTTACATGAGAAAAACAATGTATACACTACTTAAGTGCATGCTTGATGAAGAATTTTTGTGCTACCCTACTTTATTGGTGTGTGTAGTTAATCTAAAAGATAAAAATTAATCTCTTCAAGATGTGACAATAGTTAGATGATTTTCCTTCATGTATTGATAACTACTCATCCCTAATTATGTTCAAATTCTTTAATATTGTGATCTCATGTATGTGTTGAAGAAGAGATGTAAATGTTTCTTAAAACCATACTTTGATGATGTCAAATTTCTGATTATTGATTAACTCCGTTTTTATAGACATGATTCTTATGTATGTATGATTTCACTGAGTTCATAGGTCTATTCTCTTTGGTTTTCAAGCTTACAAGGCTTACATGAAACAAATGGACTTGAAAGATAAAATGATGAAGTATGAGGTAGATTTATGGGTTATAAGGACTATTCATAGGCTTGTGTAACATATCTTTTTTCTTGTTAACACTTGAAAGAGACTAATTAGAGATACAAGACAAACCGTACTCGGTGAAGCATATGACAAGTCAAAGGAAAAATTACAAATCATAGAATAGAAGTGAGAAGAGAGGTTTTTAGTTAAGGAAATTTTGTACATGAAATTTAGAAGACTCAAAGTAACATTTTCAATCTTGAGTATCTTGAATATGACTACTGAGATCTGATAATGTAACATATATTTTTTCGATGAGATCATGAAAATTTTAGGTAGTTTCATTATAAGTATTTTTACCTCCCACCTAAGTCATCTAGTGAGAAAAATTAAGAGGCTTTGAATGTGAAGTTGAAAATCCAAGTGTAAGAGGTTATCTTGTCTACAAAAATCAAATTTTGGTACTTGTATATGTTTTTGAAGCATATGTGAGCCAAGTGCTAGATTGAGAAGGTGAAGAGAGAGATATGATATGTATTGAAGAAATTGTAATCATAATTGATGTATGGAGATGTTTTATCTATCTAGGACCACTATTTTTGTCTTTAAAAACTAATGAAGTTAGTGATTAGAAATTATTGTGAAGTCGAGTTCTAGCTCAGCAAGTTTTGAAAGTAGGTGCTTTTTCTGCAAGTTATGCTTACAATCAGTCAAGAAGGTATTTTATTTTTGAATTTGGTGCTTCGTGTTGAGTTTTTCTCAACTAATTTGTAACCTTTGTAAGCATATTGTATTGGTTAAGTGGTTTTTCTCCCATATTTGTTTTCCCACTTAAAACTTTGTCTCTCTATGTGGTTTGTTTGTTGGTTTCGGATGAATTGTGTTGTTTCTCTTTTATATCAAGTTGAAAAAATCTATTTTGGTTTTTAATTGTACTTAAAAAATTAATTGACATTCATTCATCCCCCCTCTCAATTTCCTAATTTCTAACACATATTTCTATGTTATATTCCTATAGAATTTGACAAATCATATTGTGTAGCCCCTAAAACTTTAGGCTAATGAATGTCCTATATAGCACCATTACTCCCACATGGGGAGGGGGATTTAAGAGGAAAATCCTGACTTATAATTCATAAATAAAGATAAGGAAACCAAACAATTAGTATTATAACAAAAATACATTATTTGTTGAACTACACATTGTGTTACTCATAAAGATACTACCGAAAAAGAATAAAAATCATCCAGGAAGGAGATGATAGAGATATTTTCATTAATTAATTAATTATAAAATTTACCTTAAGGATGTGAAGACCCAAGAGAGTGAATTTAAAATTTTATACAATTATAATTGTCTCTCCCTTTATGTAAATCAATATAAACATAATGACCATTCCTCAAAACACCTTCAATGTAAGTGAAAACTACGAATTCACATATCATGCATCAAATCATGAAAGAAACATTATAATGTTATTTCTTTGCACAAGTGATACTAAAAAATTAAAAATAAAATATATTATAATTTTAGATAATGTTTAGGCTAAAGGCCAAAATCAATTTTAAAATTCACTCTAGTCTTTAATAGTTGTTATTGCACACATTAAAACTATGGGCATGAGCTCGAGGAGAGAGACAAGGTTTCAAATAGTGATGGGTGGGAAGCGACTATATACATGATTTCTCTGGAGGGTAGATAGTCTCGAGAGGACCAAACTATGATGGAACAAGGTAAGCGAGTCTGGGTCCCATGTGGGAAATGGGGCCCCTAGATCGTATGCAAAAATCTTGAGATCTGGGAATGAAAAAAGTTTAGGGATCATTCCAAAACTTAAACAAGGTGAATTGGGAAAGTATTTAGAAATCCTTGATAGCATTATTGATAGGACTTTGAGAAATATGGAGAATGCTTTGATAAGGAAACTTGTTAGAGGTAGACCCAATATAGAATCAATAAGATCTTGGTTTGTTTTGAAATGGAAACCTAAAGGGCATATGGAAGTAACAACTTTACCAAATGGTTTCTTCTTGTTTAGTTTTAACAATCAGAAGACCCCCAAAGAATCCTTAATGATGGCCCATGGTTTCTGGGGAAATTAGGACTATTCTGAGGAAATGGAATCCTATGTTCAACCCTAATAAAGAAAATATAAACTAGTTTCTTGTATGGTGAAATTATCAGGTATTCCATTGGAACTATGGGATGTAGATGTTATTAAAGGGATTGCAAATACTCTTGGTACCTATGTTGTTATGGATAATGTGACCCTTAAAAAAACACATGTTTTTGTGCCAGATTTTGTATCTACTCTTTGATGGGTTCAACTTTACCCAAATCCATAACTCTCAGATCTAGACTGGGAAGTTGGGAACAAAGAATTGATTTTGAAAACTTCCCTCAAAATGTGAGAAATGCCAAGGATGGGGGCATGTAAAGAAATAGTGTAAAATGACGGTTCAAATTTTATAAGGAGAAGCTAGTTAAGGAACAGGTTAAAGGTAAGGAAGTTGCTTCTTTGGAACATAATACTGCAAAGAATACTAATCCAAATAAAGGAATTATTATTACTGAGAATAATGGAGAGAGGTCAAATAAAAATCAAGTTTAGACTCCAAAGTTAACAGATGATGGTTTTATAGAAGTAAGGAATAAGAAGAATCAAAGGAAAGCCTTGTCTGAACTGCATTTCTAGATGGAAAAGTCCCATGTTCAGGATGAGAAAATCCTACCCTAAAAAAATGGATAATATTCTAAAGGAAGTTGCTAAGGAAAATTTTCCACTAAAACTAGGGAAAATGAGGACCTTTTACTAATCCTTTTGACAATCTTCTGGGTTTTGAGGAGAATGATTTAATGATAGGAAATGAAGATCAGATGGAAGTTGGTAAAATCCAAAGGATCATCAAGAAAATTTATCCCACTGAAGGAAAATCTATTAGATAAAAAAATCAGTTGAAGAGGATCCCAAAAGGCTGAAAATGAGATCTCTTTGAAAACCCCATCCAAAGCGGGAGTCTTTAGAGGCCACCCCAAAGGAGAAGAAAATTGTTCAAGGAGACCTACTAAGTAGGTTGCTAGAAAAAGTAGAGTCAAAAGGATATCGATGATGGAACTCAGTCTAAACTTGATCTACAGAGCTTTAGAAGAACCAAAACCAAGTGTTTAAATGAATATAATCTCATGGAATTTTTGGGGTTTGAATAACCCTGCTAAATGGAGATTAATTAAAGAACTAGATTCTAAACACAAACTTGATATCATGGTCTTACAGGAAACTAAGATGGAGGAAGGAACTTTTTTGGAAGCTAAATGTAAGTGTTGCAAGAATCTTGATGGACTAGTTATTAGTTCAAAAGGATCTGTGGGAGGAATTGATGTCATTTGGAATGAGGAAAAACTCAAAGGTACGAATCTTCTTAAAATAAGTAATCATATGGCTATGTTGTTTCAAGATAAGAAATATAAAGAATTTTGGGTGTTATCTAACATATATGCTCCAAATATCAAAGGAGAAAGAAAAACAATTTGGTCTAAACTCTCCAAATTTCAAAACATTATTAAAGGAACTAAATGGCTGATTATGGGAGAGTTCTATAAATTGAGTAATAGGGCGGAAGCTTGATGAATTATATTAAACTCAATCAACCAAATTACATATGTATGAGCTGCAATATTTGTAGGTATTTATGCAGTTGAATAAAAACAAATGAGGATTTAACAAATGAAACAACCAATATAGTAGCTTCCAATATTACATCGGGAAGCACATAATTGTTATAATAATCATAAAAATTATACCCATGAAGAAATAAAACAAATATGGTTAATAAAACCAAATAAAAACATTATTTAATTAATAACATTAATTAAATAATTAATTATATAATGCATAATTAATTAACCTAACATTCCCCCTTAATTGTGCATTGTCTCAAGGGATGAGGAGAGGAATTCTTTGAACAACTCAAACTTGTCACATGCAAGTGACTTCGTGAAGATATCTACTCGTTGTTCAGCTGTTGGAAAAATGAAGTTGGATGTTGTGCTTTAACACATGCTCGCGTATGAAATGAACCTATACCTCAATGTGCTTTGTTCTTTCATGAAACACTGGATTGTGAACAAGTTTGAGAACACCTTCATTTTCAACATACATGGTGGATGGTTTGTCCTATGGTATTCCAAGTCCTTCTAGTATGTGATGTAGCCAAATTACTTCACAGACAACTTCTCTTGTAGAATGATACTAGGCTTTTGTGGAAGAATGAGAAAAAAATGTTGTTTCTTGCTTCCCATGATATTGGTCTAGATCCCATAAAGAATACAAATCCTAAAGTGTATTTTCTATCATCAATGTTTGCCTGCATGATCTGAATCTGAATATCCTGACAAGAAGAAGTTTTTGTTCTTCTTGTATTCTAGACCAAGATCCATTGATCCTTTGAGATATCTCAAGATGTGCCTTATTGCTTTCTAATGAAAAAATTTTGGTTCATGCATGAACTTGGATAGATAATCACTGCAAAGTTAATATCTGGTCTAGTGTAGGTTAGGTAAATGAGACTCCCAATCGAAGAGTGGCACTTACCTCGGGAGATGGATCTAAATGAGATAACTATAATCTATTTCTCCATAGGTGTAGCAATTGGTGTGTAATCCATCATCCTAAATTTCTTGAGCGTTGTCTTGGTATATTTCATCTGAGAAACAAAAATGTGATTCTCTTTCTGTCATACTTCCAATCCAAGACAATAATGCATTAGCTGAGATCGGTCATGTCGAACAATAGATTAAGATTTTCTTCATTGCATCGATCATCCTCACTGAACTACCAGTGATGAATAGATCATTGACATAGAAAATGACAATCACAATCTCCCCCCTTGCTTTTTGAGGTAGAGATTGGGATCATATGGATTTCTAACAAATCCATGTTTTATGAGATGCTCATCAATCTTGATGTACCATGCCGAGGTGCTTTTTGAGGTACAGAGATTTCTTGAGTCTGCATACCTTTGCTTCTTGACCAGTACAACATATCCCTCAGGTTGAGTCATATAGACTTCTTCTTGTAAATATCCATTCAGGAAGGCACTTTTACGTCCATCTAATGGACTTTCCATCAAACTGTGTAACTAGAGCAAAGATCATCTGATCATTTTGATCTTAGTTGTGGGATAAAATGTCTCCTCATATTCATTGCCTTCTTTTTGTGCATACCCCTTTTACTACTAGTCTCACTTTATACTTGTCCATTGTCCCATATCCTTTGTACTTCATTTTGAATATCCATCTGCATCTAATGGGTTTCTTCCCTGGTGGAAGATCGAAAAGTTACCAAGTGTTATTTTTCATCACTATCCCATCTCATTTGTACTTCATTTTGAATATCCATCTACATCTAATGGGTTTCTTCCCTGGTGGAAGATCGACAAGTTGCCAAGTGTTATTTTTCATCATTGATTAATATTCAAAGTCCATGGCATCTTTCCAAGATTTTGATTTAGGGCTTCTAGACTGTAGAGGGCTCATCAGACTCAATAACTCTACTCATCAAAGAAAAGTTAACTTCTTCTCTTGCTTTACTATGATTTTGGTCCAAGGGTGGATGTATCCGGTGGAGCATCCATTCTTGCATCTTGTAATGTGCTAGTACACCACTTGGGCATACGTTGAACTGTTCCCGTGGGTCATGGTTCTATCATATCAACACCATTATCCCCATCATCACTTTCATCATCTGTGGGAATATCAACTTCAATTTTTACAACTAATGAAGAATTTACATCAGTTGATTCTGGAGGAGGAGGATACTTTTCTTCCTTCTTCTCAAAAAACTCAACATCTCTATTGGTGTAGAATTTTCTGGTCTTTGGATCCATCAATCTGTACCCAAGAGTCTCTTCACTATACCCAATGAAAATGAGTTTTTATGACTTCATGTCTAATTTATTTCTATTATGCTTTGGTATGTGCATACTCTCTTTACACCAGAATACTCTAATGTGTGTAACACATGGTTTCTACTTTTTGACCATGCTTCTTGTGGTGTTACTCCATCAGAAGCAATTGTGGGCACTATGTTCAACAAATAAATTTTTGTCTTTACTACTTTTATCCAAAATGTCTTTGCAAGTCCAAAATCATCGATCATGCATCACACCATTTCCATGATAGTATGATTTCTTCTCTCAACAACACCATTTTGCTGTGGTGTGTGTGGAGGAGGCATTTTTAATGAATCCCATGAGTTTGTAGATAGTCTCGAACTCATTATTGGTGAATTCCCCCTCGATCGAGTGGAGAGTTTTGATGTGATGACCAGTTTGGTTCTCAACTGCTACTTTGAACTTCTTGAAAGTTTCAAAAGCTTCACTTTTCTTACAAAGACAAAAAATCCACATTTTCCTTGAATAGTCGTCAACACATAGCATGAAGTACTGAAATCTAGAATGACTTAGTTACATCGGACCACAAAGATCGGTATGAACCAGATCAAGTTTACCATGAGCTCGATATGTACTCTTCTAGAATAAAGCTCTATGTTATTTTCTTACTAGGCAGTGAGGACACTTGTTTGTATCCTTCTAAAGAGATGGTATCCCATGTACCATATTGTGTCAATGTAGTGTCTCGAGATACTTGAAACTAACATGACCAAGTCTCTGATGCCACAACTATGTTGAGGTAGAGTTCTTAGCCACAAGTGCTGATCATCTCTGTGGACAAAATCAAGTTGGAACATGTGTCCCACATTGGAGGATTTTGTAACTATTTTCGAGCCTCGTGATTTATCTCGAATCAAACACGTTTTCTTATCGGAATGAGTATCAAAGTCAATTTTAGGTTGTGATCTAGGAGTTGACTAACTTAAAGAAAATTATTTTCAACCTGGGGACATATAAGACATCACGATAGATCTCTATTGCATGAACCAAGGGGTAGAGAAATGTTCCCAATCCCCTAAACTGTATATGAAGAATCATCACCCAATGAAACATGGTTTTGAAGGCGTGTCCCTCATTGAGGTAAACCAGTCTCTGTGGCTAGTCATGTGTCAAGTGGATCCTGAATCAACATACCAGACATCACTAGATGATGTGGATGGTTCACTTGATCAAGCAGTGTACAAGAAGTCTTCATTATCTAAATGTTCTTCTTGCTCAGTAATATTTCCTTGTTGATGGGGTCTTCTTTTCCAGTTCCCCTTTTTCTGCCCTTGATTGTAGTTAGAATGTCCCTTGTAATATTTTTGTTATGGAGGTCAGAGTTATTGGATGAACCTTTCTTGTAAGTATTATACCAACAATATTTTAAGTCATGTCCTCTTTTACAAATTGGACATTGTTTCTTCTGTTGTTTGTCCCCATGATATTGATTCTGATGTTGGGAATTTTGATAGGAATTAGGTTTTCCTTTACCTTTTCCTTTCCATTTTTGATGTGAAGAAAGTGCCTGCTCCTCTTCATCATCTTTATTGTTAATGGCTTCCTCTTATTGCATTAGGTTTACAAGTTTATCAAAACTAATCGTATCTAACACGTTTAGTGTTGTGAAAAAAATGCGGTAAGAAGAGGGGAGTGCTCTTAGAACAATGGGAATGAGAGCATCATCTGTGACCACTTCTCCCAGGGCTAGAAGTGAAGCCCTCAACTCTGCAACTCTTCTTAAGAAAGCTTCTATTTTCTCATTCTTCTTGAACTTCAAGTGTGTGTAACTGACTCTACAAATTTAGTATGACATTCTTTTTTTGCCTCATATACTATGCACAATTTATCCCATGCTTCTTTGGTTGTTTTGGCATCTCGAATGTGGGGTTGCACATCATCAAACACTCCAAACAAGATGATGAGTTTAGCCTTCTGATCTACTTTATCAAACTATCGATGTTGTGTTGTATCAGTAGTTGATCTAGTCATAGTACCATTCATAGTAGTCTAGATCTCTTCAAACTCAAGTTTTGTCTTAATTTTAGTCTTCCATGCAGCATAGTTGTTTCCTCTGAGTAGTTTTGAATCTGGAAGAAAACATTTGGGGGCATTGGTGCCCATTTTGTAGAAATCACTGATAGGGTTTGGCTCTTATCACTCTAGGTATAAGGTCTCCCAATCTATATACCGTCAGTCTGATATACCGAACCTTTCTATATATGCATCCTTCGATATACCCGACGTACGTGGAAGAATCTCACCCTTTCTATATACTTGGTGGTACGTGAAAGAGGCATTAACATACGTGAAAGAATTCAATACGTGGTACCAAGACAGATATTGAAAGGGGTTTGTGTGATTATTGACACCGGCTCAAAGAAATATCCTCATACGCGTGCGTAACTTTGCTATATACTTAGATAATTTCTCAATTTGGATTTATGTCATGCAATCATTCATAAACAGATGGGATGGCTCATAGTGTGTGCACTATGACCTTATTACTCCTTGTCGATTTAAAGGGTCGATGCCCAGATGACATTGTTGCAGCTATATTAGGCATTAAGTGTAGTAGTAGTTGTGATGGATTTACCCTGTAAGTGCTTCCCAGAGGCACTGTATATACCGAACGCTGCGAATGAGATCTAGGATCTCGTGAGTGTTTCAAGAACCAATTTTTTTTACTATTTTTATTATAACTTTTTACAAGTTTCTTAGCGATTCTACAATATTTGTAGTTGACTATAGCAACCTGTAAATCAGTACTGATATATTGAAGCATGTAATTACATTCAAAAATTTAGAAAAAAATGAATGGCAGGAAAAAATGTTTTCTAGGCCATGGTGGCCCTTGAGCCTAGAATGACCCTTGATGCCAAAAACCGTTAAAAATTGGCCCAAAATGAAGTTTTTAGATAGTCTTCCTTTTGCAAATGTTGCATGAAATAAAAAAAAAGCCTAATAGGAGAAAACAAATTACCCTAAATTAGGGTTTTTCTCGTTAAAATTTAGTAGGTTGTTTAGTTATGACTAAACGATTTAGTGATGGTTTTTCCACAAATTTATCTCTAACTATGGCATTTTTTCAAATTTTCCTCTAAATTTCACAATTGAAAAAAATGGTATTGGGGTGGGGTTTGAACCCCTCACCTCATCCACCCAAGGCTTACGGTCTATCCACTGAGGCGCTCAATGTGTTATGCCTATAAATTGAAGCAAATTAATTTTATATAACTTCAAAAATGACTGACCTTTTTAAAAAAATTGACTTGGCTTAGTTGGAGTCCACGTGGCATGAGCTTGGAGGTGGGTATGTGTGTGTGGTGGATTAGGGTTTTACGCATGAAAACGGATCTCCTTTGTAAATATTTGAATGCCTTTTATATTATTTCTCTCCTACATTTTTGTATTCATCCATCATATTTTTATTTGTTTTCAAATGTATTTTGTTTATTTTTATGAGTTATGAAAGGTTGTGTGGAGTTATAGATCTAAGGAGAATAAAATAGAGAGGAGGATATAGTTTTTGGCGTTGATGGAGATGTAGAGTCGGATAGCAAGGAGTGTGGACGACAAGTTGCGAGGGGACAATTTGACCACGATATGTTGGAGTTTTCACACATGTCATGTGATGCTTTGGTTTGCTAAGATTCTTCTCATGGCTCGAGCTTTGATAGAAGCGCGTTATTGTATTACAGGTGGATACGTTGCGGTTTGGTGTGAAGAGTGTGCGAGGTTGTTGTTTGCGGGGTGTCGAGTGGTTAAGGCTGTAGAGAAAGTCCGTCGGTGGTAAATCTTCCAAGTAAGACTCCACCACTCAACCCAAAACAACTACAATGTAACTCAATTCAACGATGGCTTTGTTTATGGTGCACAAAGTCATCAGATAGGGTTCGGCCCTTCAACTTGGTTCTTCAACATCAAACTCTCCAATGCAGTATGGCTCGAATAGCTCGAATAGCTTGACCTCCAAATATAGCAAAGAAACCTCCAAATATAATAGCCTGGTAGTATTAGCTGAAGCTAATACTTACACCAGATTTAATGAAAAAACCCCTAATGGGGAAAAATTAATAATATATTTTTTAAAAATTTCTATACCTGCAGCAAATTTTCTATACCAATGCAGAAAAAAAAATTACGTTCCAAACACCTAGAATGAACAGGAGGATGTGGGGAGGTAGGGATGGGGCTGGGAGGTTGCAGGAGGCTACACATGCTCTCAATTGCTGTAAACACTTCTCCAATCTCCTCTATCTTTGTTGCTCTCTCTTTCCACTCCTTCACAATTCTAGATTCTCACTCATGGTACCAAATGTAGATTGAGCAACAGGGGCGGAAGCCTGATAAATTATATTAAACTCAATCAACCAAATTACATATGAATGATCTACAATACTTATAGGTATTATACAATTGAATACAAACAAATGAGGAGTTGCAACAATGCAACAACCAATACAGTAGCTTCCAATATTACATCAGGAAGCACATAATTGTTATAACAATCATAACAATTATACCCGTGAAGAAATAAAACAAATATGGTTAATAAAACCAAATAACAACATTATTTAATTAATAACATTAATTAAATAATTAATTATATAATGCATAATTAATTAACCTAACAACTTCAACACCCCTCTAAGTCGGGGAAAAAAAGGGTGGTAATATTGATTTAACTAAGAGTATGGAAGATCTCTAGGATTTTATCATACAAAATAACCTCATGGATATTGAGTTGAAGGGAAGCATATTTACTTGGTCTAATAGGAGAAAAGGTGATCAATTGATTCAAGTCAAACTCTAGACAAGGATTTGACTTCAGGGGGTGGCTGAATAAAGATGTTTATCTCTTTTCTCTCCTAGGATTGGTTCAGACCACAATCCACTTCTTTTCCAAATCAAAGATAAAGAGAGGAGGAGAAATCCTTTTAGGTTTGAGAAGATGTGGTTACAAAATGAGGAAATTTTTGATCTTATGAAAGAATGGTGGAATGTGAAAATCAAAGGAACTGTTATGTTTAGAATTACTAAGAAACTTTCTCATGTTAAGAATAATTTGAAAGGATGGAATAAAAAATGCTTTGGTAACATTTTTGAGAAAATAAGTCTCTAGAAAATGAGTTATCTTCCCTTCAAGCATCTTTGGAAACTCTTAATAATGACAATATTTAGGAAGGTCAGCTTAAAGAGAGAATTATTGGCTGACTACCATAACATCCTTCTAAAAGAGGATAATTTCTGGAGACAGAAATCCAAGGTGTAATGGCTCAGAGAAGGTGAAAAAAACATGAAATTATTCCACATTTCAACCCTTAAAAGGAGAAGCACAAATAGAATTATGAGTTTTACAGGGGAAGATGGAGAGATGCTTATTGATACTAAGGATATTCAAAATGTTGCCACCTCCTTTTTTAGCTAGACTCCTTTCTACAACCAATTCATCTAACAAAAATAAGGAAGGGTACTTTCTAGATTGCATTCCTCAGTTGGTAAATGAGACTGATAATAGAATGCTCACAAAGATTCCCTAATGGAAGAAATTGAATTTATGCTAAAAACTATGAGCCCTAACAAAGCTCCAGAGACTAGATGGATTTCCGGCTCTTTTTTTCAAACTTTTTGGGATATTGTTAAGGATGATACTTGCAAAGCTATTCAAGAGTTTTTAAGAAGAAAAAATATATGCTCCATGAATTAAACAACACTTTTCTTTCTTTAGTCCCTAAAAATCACAATCCTACTGATTTCAAGAATTTTAGACCTATCAGCCTATGTAATTGTATCTACAAAATGTGTTCTAAAATCTTGGCCTTAAGAATTTAACTTCTTTTTCCTTCCATTATCTTTGATCAAGAGGGGGTTTGTGATGGGAAGACAGATCCAAGATGGTATTATCACTATTCAAGAGACTCTTCATCTACCAAGCAAAATAAAAAGGAAGCTATGTTTATTAAGCTTGATATGGAGAAAGCCTATGACTGTGTCTCTTGGTCCTTTCTTCTTAATGTCTTAACCAAGTTTGGATTTGATGAAGACTTTAGGATTTTGATACAGACATGTATTTCCACAACTAAATTTTATGTTTTGATCAATGGGACTCCCTGTGGTTTTTTCAATAGTTCTATAGGATTAAGACAAGGAGACCCTATCTCTCCTTTTCTATTTATAATCATGGTTGAAACTCTCAATAGAGCTCTTAATAAGGCTAATTTTGAAGGAATAATTAAAGGCATCTCTCTATTGTTAATAGTGACAATGTTGTTCACCAAAATTTTTTGATGACACAATGTTGGTTGGAGAGGCTACTATTCTGGAGGCTAGAGAGTTTAAATAGATGATGGTTGATTATGAGGAAGCTTCTAACCAAATGATCAATTTTGGTAAAAGTTTGGTATTTTTATCAATACCCCTGAAAAGAAGATGTGTCAAAATAGTTGGTATTCTTGGTTGTGAGATTAAAACATTCCCTACTAGGTATTTGGGAATGATTATCGGAATTGAAAAACTAAATATTACTAAATGGAATTTTTTGATAGATGATTTCTTAAGAAATTGGAAGGATGGAAAGGCTCACTATTATCCCAAGCAGGTAAAGTTGTCCTTCTCAAATGCTCAATTCAAAATTTTCCTGTGTATTCTATGTCTATTTATAGATTACCTTCCACTATTGCTAATAAATTAGAGAGTATCCAAAAAATATTTCTTTGGAGTGGCTCGAGAACAAAAAGACATAATTCCTCTCCTTGCATGGGAAAAGGTTTGTAAGCCAAAGAAAATGGGGGGTCTTGGTATTAGAGATTGGGCTAAAATGAATAAAGCTATGCTATCAAAAATGATTTGGAGATTGGTTAAGGAAGACAATGTGTGGACTTCCATCATAAGACAAAAATACTAGACAAATCTTCTAGCTAATGAATGGTGCTTTAGCAATGCTGACTTTAATGGTTCAACTTTTTGGAAATCTATAAATTGGGCTAAATACATTTTTTGAGGGAAGAAAATGGATGATTGGAAATGGGAGAGTGGTTAATTTCGGAAGACAAATGGTTAGGTGAAAAACCTCTTAAGGTAACCTATCCTAACATCTATAAGGATGTTGTGGTTAAATATGGGACTAAGGTCAGAGATTACTTCAATTTTGAGGACCCTTTGGGTCAATGGAAAATAATAGATTTGGTTGGACATAACAACAATGAGATCAATTCTATTAACAACAAATTAAGAGGAGTTATTGTTAATAAAGAGAGTTTAGAAGATGATAGCTTATATTGGTCTAGGGAGGATAGTGGAATCTTCTCGGTTAGAAGTGCCTACAATGCCTTTTTCTTAGAGGAAGTTGATCTGATAGCTTCAAATGGGAAAGTGTGTGGGTCAAAGAAGTTACTCCCAAGATCAATATGTTCTAGTGGTTGGTTCTCCATGATAAAATCCTTACTATGGGAAATCTTAATAAGAGAAATTTTCATATGGTGAATAGGTGTGTTCTGTGTGAAAAATATATTGAAGACTCTTTACATATATTCCTCCATTGCCCTTTTTGGTATCGGTTAGAAACACCCTTCTTAACCTATTTGAAATCAAGTGGATTTTCCCATGCTCCATTAAACAATTGTGGTCCCAATGGTTTATCCTTTTAGGATTCAAGGACTCAAACATATTTGGACCCTTTCTATAATGCACCTGGCTTGGGAAATTTGGAAAGAGAGAAATAGGCATATTTTTAAAGGGAAGAAGGAATCAAAAATAAATTTGGAACTTGTTGTTTTAACACTATCAATGCAAACTTCTCTACCATAGCCCCACATAAGAAAATAATTCTTCAAAGTGAGAGTAAATTATCTAAGAATTGGGGTTTAAGTCCTACTCAAACTAACCTTCCTATACATAATCCTAGGCTTCAAGGTTGGGTGAAACCTAGCAAGGACTGGATAAAGCTAAATTTTGATGGTGCCTCCAAAGGAAACCTTGGAAAAATGGTTGTGGAGGGGTCTTCCATGATTTTGAAGGAAGATTCATTCTTGGGTATCATTGTAATCTTGGAATTCAATTGAATCACGTTGTTGAAGCAGCTTTTACTTATTGGGGTGTCTCTATAGCCTGTCAACACAAATTTGTTAGATTGGAAGTGGAAGGAGACTCCTTTGAACATTATTAACAGTATTACTTGTAAAGGTACTACTTCTACATCTATCCAAAACTCTATAACTAGTATAAAGGAAATGTCTAACTTGTTTGAAGAAATTACCTTTAAACATATCTATAGAGAGGCAAATAGTGTTGTTGATTATTTTTCCAATAAGGGGTTAATTGTCACGGTATGACATTAATCAATAATGAAGAAGCTATAGATACTAAGGTGCGAGCACACCTCCAAAAATATCAACATGGACATGTCACCACTGGGTAATAATGACAGGTCATGGTATTATAGGAAATAATGTATAAGAGTTGTAAGACTCATGTGAATTTAAGTTGGGATTATGTGAATATTTGGGCTTGGATACGCTCGTGTTACCGACATTAAAATTTTCCTCCGTAATTTTTATTTTATTATGTATGTATTAGGAATAGGATGTTGTTAAGTATGATTAGTAGTGGCATTTGATAGAAGATAACAATGTTGTCGATGCGGTGCCACCAATAAAGTAGAGTACGATATATCAAAGTACAATAGGAATGTTGTGGTAAAAAGTAAATATTTGTCGTAAGTGGTCCGGTAATGTTAAAATGCCAAAATTAGGGTAAGTAGAAAAGTAGGGTCTACATGATTAGGAATTAGAAATATTATATTTGTAATAAAGACAAAGAGTGATTTCATAAATATTTTGTGTATTTTATTTGTGGAAAAGTCTAAAAAGGTGGAACCCATGTGAGATGATAAGGTTTATCTTATCTTAGAAGATAAGCCTACAAGTAAAGGCAAGAGTTTATGCATGGAATATGAATGGCAGAAGAGATTTCCTATCCTATCTTAGAGATAGGGTGGATAAGCCTGAATTCCTATAAATAAAGAGGCCACCCCCCTCATTTAGCATAGAAGGAAGTAGTGAGAAATATTGTATGAGTAAGTGTGTAAAGGAAGCCATCATTTAGAAGGTGTGTTAAAGAAGCCATTGTGAAGTTTCTCCCATAGTTATTGTTGGAAGGCAAGTGAAGTTAGTAACACTTGAAGTACCTCATGGGTGAGATTGTAACAATTTCATGTTGATATTATAATTTACACTTATATTTCAGATTTGTCATCATTCCTTCGTATCATAGTCTATGGTATTCTTGTGTTATGTTTTTTATTGTGTTTCCAGATTACATCCACCAAACTAAAGGCTGTGCATTAGTAAATAATCATAGCATGAGGAGTTCCTGGTGGAGAATTATCATATTTCCGGATTGGTGATGACATTACCTTGAGCTATTATTTCTTATGTGTTTGTAACATCGGCATTTTTGGGATTGTTCATTTCATTCTAAATAATCTGAATTTTGGATTTTATGTGAGCTAGTGCTTGTATCAAATGGGGGTGATCTTGTGAGAACTGAGCCATATGACCTGGATGGGGTTAAGCTTGAAGCCATGGAAGTGTTCGAGAGAAAGGGTTTTCTCATTTTCTCAAAATCTTTGAAGGTCATTATGAAAATCTGAGTAAGGACTTTTTAGAGCTTGGAAGACGACCAAAAAAGGGGCAGTTGTGGACCTGAAAGGTGTGCACATTGAGATTATTATGGAGTCTTTTGCTAAAGTAATGGGTTTACTTTCATTAGAAGGGAGGTTTACAAGCCAAAAAAGGAAGCTACGGATGAGTTGAAGTTGTTCTTGCAAGGTAATGAAAAACTTACCACTCATTTTGTTGGTTTTCTTCACTCTACTTTACCTAGGCCTTTTGACGATGTGGCTTTAACCCTTATTTAGTTTCTTACCCTAGAAGGTCATCACAAGTGTATATATGCCTACCATTTTCCTATGCTTAATTATCTTCGACATGGCCATAGTTTCAGCTTCCCATATTTCATGTTTTTCTCTCTGAGTGCTTCGATCTCCCAGTTTAAAAACAATAAATTCAATATCCCCCTTCACCAAGGTTTTATTCTTGCCCTAGTTAAAATATCTACTCTTGACATTGATAAAATGGGTTCCCTCACTAAATCCCTTGAGGGTTATGCCGAGGAAGAAGACTTCGGACTTGGAGGAGGAGGATTCTAGTGAAGAATCAAAGTCTCAGGAAGGAGATGCTTCGGGGGATGAAAAGGATGTAGTGGAAATTGATGTCACTCAGAATATCAAAGAGCTAAAGTCAAAGAATGTTCCTATTTTATCTATCAAAACCAAAGGATAATCGAGCATGTAGGGGAATCAAGTTCCTATGATGGAGTAGTAGATTGAAGTGTTGGGTCAAGTGGGTCTTGAGAAAGGGGATAATCATCTTTCCAAGATGGCGATGGATATTGAAGAATTGAAGGGTAACATGAGGCTAACGAAGAGTTTTGTTCAGTTCCTCTTTAATGACTGGCACAAAATGAAAATGCAGGTTGAAGATGTGGTAAAAATCAGTAATGGGGTGAGCTTGAAATCATGAAATCCAACTGCAGCAACCTCTCAAATGAGGTGGATCACATCAGATCTATTTTACATAGCTATATGGAATGGAGTGTTGTTATTGTGAAATCCACTCTGCAACATCTCAAACCCTTGGTCAGTTCACCAATGCTTACAGGAAAATGGGTGAGCATGGAAATTCGAAGAAAAGGAAAGGGGATGCTACTAAATGTGACCTAGCTTCGTTGGGTGTCAATATTGAGTCTCTATCAAAGGAATGGGAAAAAGTGTTAGATGGTCTAGAAAAGGCCAAAAAGTGATGTTTTTCTAGGTGACTATTATTTTACTTTGTTGTTAGTTAGACTATGGTCTAATCTTTATTATTATTACTCTTTTTGTTGTGTTTTAAATTGGTTTATATGCTCATGGAGGATCTCGGATGTAATAGTCAATATATATGTATCTTTTTGTATGCTTTGTAATGTCTTATCTACTCTTTTTGGAGCTCTAACTTGTAAGGGTAAGCCCCCTCAACCCTATTTTACCTATTATAAAAAAAAATAGTGGATTTGGAATATTTGCATACACATGGAGTGTTGTTAATAGTTAATAGTTTCTTTTAAACATGAAGGAATTGATAATAATGGAAGGATAATACAAGCCCTGAACTTCCATCTTTTTTGAATTTTTCAAATAGTTGAGGATGGATTAAACTTTTAAAGGAGATCATATTTCTAATAATCTTTTAAAAACTAGAAATTGAGTAACATATATTTTAGATTAAGGATTGAATAAAATGTATTCACGTAGTTAGATTTCTTTGATCAAACATTTCTTAAAATATATGGTTCTCTAATTTTGTAATTTTTAGTTAATTATTTCAAGTGTTTTTATTTTTTTATATTAGATGGGCTCATGTCCCTTTATTTTGATAATCCTATTTAATTCATTTCTTGTTTAACTATGTGAATTGGTTTATGTAAAACGTTATGATTTATTAATTTATATTTGTTTAGATTTAATTGCATATAGACTTGTGTTGATGTATGGTACTTATTAGTACAAACCACCTTTGAGATTAGAAAATTTACAAATATCAATTTTTTAACACCATCTTCATTCACTCTAAAGTATATTCAACTCCATATTTAAATAAAATTTTAGAATCCAAAATACACTATTACATTTTAATTTTTACCATATTATAATGACGATTAACCACACATTATATATTTGAAGGTATAAATTAATCACATATATATATATTTCAAAGGTAAAAATGATGCAATAAGTTGCACATGAATATTCAAGGTTTTAATGATAATCCAATTGAAAACTTGGACATTGTTCATAACTCACAATTAGTGAAAAATACTCATATTTGATTTCATGGTTGTGAATTGGTATTATTTGGTTATTCATGTTGAAGAAATTTCCTAATACAAAAAAATAACACATGAGGGATGTCATAAGTGGATGATAATTTTTCCCTTTCTCCAATACGAAGATATAATTAAACACATAAATTAAGCTTTCTATTCCCTCCTTCACATCATCCACATGTTTTATTTTACCCTCTTTCATATACCCTCCCACCTCCTCTACAAATTCTTTCATTCGATGTAAGTATTTATCAAAGAAAAATACCCTTCCATCTCAACATATTTCCCCACCAAGTTGAGAAATTTTCTCACCCTATATTTTTCCTCCATTCTCCCTGTCATGCCAAAAAATTATTATTATTATTGGTGTTGTTGTTTTTATTACTTCCATAACTTTAATTCTATTCTTCCACAACCATTAAATCATAATTAATTATGCCTCATCATATTGAGAAAAATTCACATATGGAAATCCTAGAATTCATATTGATGTGGCTTAGAACGCTCTATAACATTTTCCTCCAACATTGTCAAAGTAAACATCTATTCGCTTTGAGAGTACTGCACTCTCATTATGAAATTAATAAGAGTCATTAAAGCATAAGGTGACATTGTCTACTCTCTCCCTCAATCATAAAACCCATGACTAACAAATCCAAATTAAAGGTTAGGAGCTCCTAGGAAATATTAAAGGTCAGGAGTGCCTACTGAAATAATTGAAGTGGACACCCTTTTTAAAATTTTAGTTAATAATTTTTCTCCATCAAATAAATAAATAAAGCTACATACATTATTTTATTTTGAAATTTTCATAAGGATCATAATAAATCACCGATTTAGAGAAATTATCAAAGGGTCCTTGGTCTATTGGTGATGTTGTTTGGATTTCAATAAACTCACTAGGGATTAAGTATTGTTGAGTCTGAGGCCTAGAGATACCGACACATAGAGTTGAAATGATTGAGGCCGATATCATGCCCTTGGTGACTTTGATGGCATGGATGCCCCTTACTTGTAGTTTCTTAAGTTGAAGGTGATCACTAGTTTAGTTGTATACTTACTCATAATTGTAAATTCATTGTTTCCTCGAAGCATGAATAGAGATGCCGAAAATCTATGTAATCTAGTCTTGAGTTGAGTGCACTACTCATTAAAAACTAATTTAGATAAATCGGTATACAAAAGGAATAAAAATATTCTATAAAAATATCAAATAAGGACAAGTAATAATCCATGGATGGAGATAATTAATCTAAGGTAGCTTACATGGTTTTTAAATAGTGGTATTTGGACCAAGCCTACTAATTCCTCCATAAAAAGGAGACATTTTCCCCAAAACATTAGGAATAATGAATTGAATATTTTGTTCATTCAATTATACTTGCCTTTACTAGTTACACCAATGACATAATAAAAAATACATAGACCTTTTCGAGAGAAAATACACACTTGAATTATCTAGAGCTACATTATAGAATGGGTAATAATACCAACAAAATTACATGAAATTAAGAAGATGAAAATTTATTTTTAATTACAAAAATGTTATAGTACTTTTTTATGTGTATGCATGGAATTCATATTAATTTATAATAATATCAATGCAAGGGTCAATTAATATAGACTTTAGGTAAAAAAATTAATGTTGAATAATAATTAAAAATATTATAAAAATATTTAGATTTAGGAACCCCCTAATTTCTAGCGCCTTAGGCGGTAGTATGTTCTACCTAGGGTTTATTCCTACTTATCATTATATAAATAATAATGCAATATAGTACCTGTGAGCGATGCATCCTAATCTGTCTCTAAATTGTAGTTGAAGGCATCATCAAATTTGAATTCTTCTTTCACCATATTCACCTACTAATCTAGAAAAAATAGTAAGGAACTCTACCTCACTTAAATTATTAAGTTATTTTTAAAGATTTATATATGGAAATTAATGAATGTCAACCTTTTGGTCGGTACCAAAACTACTAACAACACAACATCCTCTTATTTTAACTAACTAACCGACTACAAGACTAATTTCACCAACTACAGAGGAAACAAAAAATTGTTCTCCTACTTTAGGCTCTTTATTAACACCAACCCCACCCATGCCATCATTCCAAGCATGCCTACACATAAATATCATTTCATAATACACAATAATAGAGATAGTGATTCATGAAATTTAGTTAAGTATATAACGTGATATGTAGTTTAATTATAAGCTCATGGGGTGGGAGTGGTGTAGTCAAGTCACAAATATGTGTGCCTTCCCACTCATGTTCAAATCCCCCAAGGCACGATCCTCTCTAAGGTGTTTTCGTCATTAAATGTGGATTCTCTTCTCATTGTAGTTGTAGCACATTGGATTTATTCACTTGCTTATTGTTGTAGCGTGTAGATTCTTGCTTCACTTAGGCCCTTTACTTCAATCGTTATGATCTCGAATCATTATTTCTTCACGGGATAATTCTTCACTGTGATGGTCGGTGCATTCTTGTTTTGGCTTCAATTTGGAGATTTTTTCACTCAACACAGATGCTCCATCACCATTATTGGTTACAAGGTTTCTTCATTTGGGTTCCTTTTTTTGGTTCCCATCATTATAACAAAGGTTGTGGATCCTCTCAAAAATACTCAAATATGTATAAGGATGTGGGTCCTTTCAAAACCCTCAAATTTACCCTCTATCTAAAAAATACTAGTTTAATTATGAGAATGATAGAGTAAACGGTATTATCTAGCCATCCACCCAATTTTTTCAGTAAAATATACTGATAAAAAAATATTAAACTCAATCATGCCCTGTGAAAATTGAAATTCCATTACATACCCGGGGTTCCTAAATAATCCAAGGGTTCGACCAAATTGGTTTAATTTTTTTCAATGTTAATGTCACGATGATGTTGTACTCTACTACTCCATATAAACCAATTACAACATCACCCACTTTAAACTTGGCATTGTGAGACATCACCACCATTCCCATCATAAGACATCGATCCATTGTATAGTAAAATAGATGGTTCAATGTGGATTAAACTACTAAATCTACACTAACAATATTTTTGAGTACAAATCCCTCATATCTAGGTTAAAATTCACTATTTCATAACATCTCAAGGAGTTTTCATTTTATGGAAATTCCTCTTGCTCATCAAACAAGTCACTTTGGTGAATATCAAGTCAAGGATGAAAACTTAGTCCCCTATAAGCTCATGGTTGATAGTCTTAAAGATTACTCTCGACTTATCACTTTTTAAGAATTTCATTATACACAAAATAAGTTAGCGATTCTAATGATGACTATCATATCCCTTCTTGACTTTAACCCAAATCAAACATGTGATTTTCTCATAGATATCTAAATAGTTGGTGATGAAAACCCTTTGTATAATGATATCTAAAACTTTATTCATGAAAAATATTTCCCTTAAACTATGAATTCCTAACATTAAATAGCCCTAGAACAACATGTTAAATTTACTACACCATCCTTTCCAACACCTTATATTAAAGATGATATGATGAAACTCTCCTAAGGTTTCTCAACCAAGATGAAACACACTAAACTCTAGTCGAGGTACATGTTAGTATTTGCGGTGCACACACAAGTGACATGGTTTTAGCTAAAAATATTATGCGTGGGTTATTATTAGCCCACTATGGATTCTAATGCTTGTAAATTTGTCAAAAAATGTTTGGTGTGCCAACAACATGGAAATATCATTCATGCACCTTCATAATCTCTTCAACCAATCACTTCACCTTTTCCTTTCTCTCAATGGGGGCTCAATTTTATAGGAAAAATCAAACCCACATCCTCGATGGTCATACATTCATTATCACCACAACCAAATATTTTACAAAATGGTAGAGGCCATGCCTCTCACTTATGTCACTAGTACTAATATTTCCAAGTTCATATTTAACCATCTCATATGTTGTTTTGGCATTCCTTCCTCCATTGTTACTAATAAAAATATGCCATTTAAAAATTGAACCATTAAAGATCTATCCAAACACTTCCATATTTGTCTCCATTGATCCACTCCATATTATCCATAGTGTAAAGCTAAGATGAAGCATCTAATAAGAAACTCAAATCTATCTTGGAAAATATTCTTAATAAACCTAGTCGTAATTGGCATACATAATTTTATTTTACCCTCTAGGCCTATCGTACATCTTACCATACTCCAACAAAATTCACTCCCTTTTCACTCATTTATGGCTTTGAAGTTGTATTACCCATAGATGTTGAGATCTGATCACTCCATATATCCCTCAAATGTTTGGTCAATGAAGATGAATATATAGATGCTCGTCTCTCTAAAATTCACCTATGGATGAGAAAAGGCTTAATGCCTTAGATCATTTAAAAGTGTATCAAAATATACTTCACCATAGCTACAAAAAATGGATAAAACCTATATAGTATCATATCGACTATCTTTAATTAAAATAAAATTAGAAAAACACAACCAAGGAACGAGAAAAGTAAGGAAAATTTTAACCTAATTGGTTGGGTCTTTATGTTAGCACTACAAAATTTAGATATGGACCATATAAGTTGTCCACTGAAGACAAACAAGATCTTAAGGAACCCATGAATGTGGTTCATCTAAAAATATTCTATTCTCAAATTATCCATGTGTATCCCTTGTGTTAGGGGAATTTTGGCACAACCACCTATATCACTCCTTCATCCTATCCATCTCACTAATCCCAAATCACTTTTTTCACGTATTCCTCATAGTTAGGACATTTAGCATTTGTTATACTTTCAATTTCCACTCATATCCATTTCTATTTTCCCTCGCTTTCATAGAGCACTCACGTTCTTATGAATGCTCGATTGGTCCTAGATCACTTACCGTATCTCATTGGCTACTAAACATTCAAAAAATCCATAAATCCCTAAAGATTAAAAAATAATCCAAAAATCCCTAAACATTCAAAAATATCAAAAATCCTAAACATTTGCAACAAACACAATCAAAAAAATATACACATTAACTCTTATTTTGGTGACCATTCCAAATATCAATCAATCAATCAATGAATCAAATATCAATTTATAAATCAAACCATCCTTATCCAAATCCCTTGTGTATATTTTCACTTGGGAAATATCATCTCTCATTTCATTCCTTACATGTATCCTTATGTGGGGAAATAACCCAACCGATCTGGATCTCATTTTCTCCCTCATGTATCCTTTCTCGAGGGAAATGATCCAATCAAAACCAATTAATCTTACCCCTTGCATCCATCCTTTCTTGGGGGAACACAAATCAATCAATATTAATTGTGGAACACATTATGGAAAGAGTTCAATGTATTTAATTTAACAAAAATATTTTTTAAAACCCTAGATAAGTTATTTTAGAGTCACAACAATAATTAAAGAAGTAAAGTACATGAAGTGGAAAAATTAATAAGAAAAGTAAATAAAACCCTAAGTGAAATGAATATTAAGAATACTTAGTTTAATTCACAATATTCTTAGCAACGTGCGAAGGTGGAATACTGGAAAACTAGGACATGTTAGGTTACAACCAAATCCATAAATATGTAGAAGTGCAATAGAATGCTAGACCAGGAGGCACCTAGGGAAGTATTGTGGCACCTAGGCACTAGGATCCCTATCTGGGCACCAAATTCTGCATAGATGATCATAAAATGAGTTTCGCAAGGTTATTAAGTTGTCATAATACTTCTATGTATGTAACTATAATGTCACATAATGATCGACAACGTTGTTGATCACCTACAATAAAGATATGACCTATAAAACCCCCAAACTACATAAAATCATAAAAAAAAGAAAGATGTAAAATTGGAGTTCGTACTTTTCTCATTTGTCAACAAAGAGAAATTATGAACAAGTGTTATGATAAATTGTAGACCCTATGTAGTTCTATGTGTGTGTAGAGATTATTCCCTTGGTGGATCTTGTACGTATCACACTTGATAGCGAGTAATTAGCTAGATGTAAAAGATGTAAATAGATGCGTGTATGGAAAAATGAAATTCCCCTCCTATGAAGTCTATGAAAATAACAAGCCCTTGTTCCTTGAGTGAAGCTAGGTAGATGCAATGATGCTCTTTAGATGCTTGTAAATGTAACCTTAGGTGGTGATAATAGATGCTTAGAGCTTGGTATTTTAATTTGATCCCATAACATTGTATTTATATGATTCCCTTGCTTGAATTTCATAATTAATCACTAAAAGGATGACCCCTAAGAGATAAGGATGCCCAATAGTTAGAAAGGACCTAAAAGGAGTGAAAAAGTTGAAAAGAGGTGTAGGGCACCCACATGAGGGATGAGGGCACTTGGGTGTTGGTGTCTAGAGCTAGAAAAGGTGAAGTATTGAAAGTCAAAATAGGTAATATGGTGTGTAATGCCAAAAGGAGACTAGAAAGGAACCTAAGAGGCTAAATATAGTGATCAATTAGTAATTTTCTCCCTTAGGAAACATATGAATGCAATGCATGTGATTAGGACCTATAAATGTACCCAAGTGTATGATTTAGTGTCTAAATTTTCCCCAATTTATGTTGTTGAGTGATATCTTGCTAACATAAAGTAGATAGAGATGTGTACCTAATAACCATGTAGATTGATGACTAAGAGCATGCCAAGAGACAAGAAAAAGCATGGAGTGATAAAAAGTGAAGTGTGGAAGCTAGAGAAGAGGAAGTAAAAAGTGATGATGATGGTGGTGTGTGGGATGGTGGATGATGTGATGATGATGTGATGATGATGATGATGATGATGATGATGATTATGATAACCCTATGGTGAAAGCATATGTGTAGATTTTGTGTTGTACTTGTTGTTGATGTCATGCTTGAAGTGTGATTGATGTGACTACCGCTTCTTATAAGGAAGGACCGTAAAAGAGAAGAATGAACAAGTAGTCAAATACACATATAAAGAAAAATTTCGATCTAAATGTATGAAATACATGTAAAAAGTGTGAAAAATTTTAAAAATAGAAAAAGGAACATGTGCACCTGATCTGTGATGAGTGAAAGAGATAGAAAGAATCCTAAGGATGTTTTCGAAGAATGAGTTTTTTGAGATATCTCATGCCAAATGTGATTTTTTGGGGTGATCTCATGCCACAATGAAGAAGTGTGGGGAGAAAGGTATAGTTTCATTCACCATCCTTTGACTACTTCCCAAAATTTATACACCACTGCAGATGGTGTGATCTGTATTTCTCAAGTTTGATCCATTTCAATCTAGTTTGATCAAAATAAAAAAAGATAATTGTAAATTGATTGTTGGAGGATTGTTCTGTACTTAACTATTTCTAATAATAATTAATATGATTTATGATAAATATTGTGTATCTTCCCACTATTCATAGGATCTAGGAAGGACGAAGAAGCACATATGCACCCAAGTCTATATTTGGGTACTAATGTCCATGATGAAATAAGGACCCAATTCAGAATTTGAGCCATGTCTAAGACTGTAGATTGTGTTGACTCTGTGTTGAACTATGCTAAATGTGATTGTAGACTATTGAATGGGGTAATATTCACCCAATAGATTCCCCTTCATTTTGGGTGTATATGACATCGCTAAGAGGGCGTGGCCCACAAGATGACCCCGTTGAACTAATACCAATATGTAAGCTAAAATGTGATTGGTAGAAACCAAGGCACATGCAAACAATGACTAGGAAATAAGTGTTTGTGTAAGAAAGATAAACATGCATGTCGAAAGCAATGTGTAAGATAGTACGTAAGAAAATAATGTAGACCACACAAATTGGGTTTACAAAATGGGACATCACCTATAATGTCGTAAGAAAATCAAGTATAAAGTGGAAGAAAGCATACAATAAATTATCAATAAAAACACATGGAAACTTCCCACAAACAATGAAATACAATGAAAAATAGAGACAAACAATAGTAAGAAAAACATCAAAAAACCAAGGTGGAAAATAATTTCTACAAGGAAAATACTACACATGTTAGCATGTTAGAAAGATATAAATTATGTCAAAAGTGTGTAAATCTGATACAATAGTTTTCTAGTAAATAGGAAGTAGTATAGAATGAAACAATAGCACTTGTAATGTGTATGAAATTGGATGCCCCGAGATCTTGTTGTTGGACTGGTAAAAGGTATAATGTTAGGCATCCATGTTGTGTGTAACAATATGTGTGAAGAGTCTGTGCAATCACAACTAGAAGTCAAGTTAAAGGGCATGTGTGTATGATAAAGATAATGACATATAAAGTATATATCTAGCATAGTAAGCAAAGTATACATGTGAGTATAAGCAAGTAAGAACAATGTATAACCAAGATATGCAGTATGTTGTGAATGAGTTTGATGGAATGGTATGTAGTGTGAGTGTGATAGGAGTTGCATTCCCCTTGAGTGTATATGTATGCATGAGTGAGATGAGGTTCATTTATAAATGACCCCTCAGTAATCAAGAATGAACCATAGAACAAGAGTGTGTCATCAGGAAATGGTTTGAACGATGTGTGTGCTAGAAATATTCGATCAATATAGTGTGGAGCGTGTATTGTAGAATGGTGTCATGTGATGTGTAAGATAGAAATATTGAATGATACATTAGAAGAATTTATGGTAGAAAGGTGTGAATGAGATGCTAGAAATATTGATCCTTACAATGTAAACTGATGTGTAGAAGATTTTATAAATATTGATGATGGATACCAAATGTGAGATGTAGAATGTAATAAGTGAGGTGATGTTAATTCATATTTAGACCCTCAGCAGTTGAGTATGAACCATGAGACTTGAGTGCATCGTCAAGTGATGAGCGTAGTGTGTAAAAGTATATATAAGAAAAATATGTTGTGAATGTGCTAAGTGTGAAATGTGTAGTGTGTATGATGTGTAACAAAGGCTGCGAGCAAGAGATGTGATGAATGTGCAATTCAAAACGTGTGCGGTATGTGAGGTTCATGTGTATAGTATTCCCTCAATAGTCAAGTGTGAACTAAAACACAAGAGTGCATCATCAGGTAATGACGATACAAATAGTGTATCAAAGTGTGCAAGATGAATGTCTAGAGATGTGAAGTAGGAAGCTTGAAGTGTGACAATAGAAGTGATAGAAACCTAATGATGTATGGGGGAAGATAAGTATGATGCCCCCAAGTGTATGAGGAAGAGTAAGATCATGTAACATCATCTAGGAGATCATCGTTTTCATGGTCAAATCCAAATGGAGAAGTGTCAGAGAATTGGTAAACAATAGTATTAGGTTGATCAAGTAAAGAGTCATTGAGGTGTAAATTCTACATGCCCATAGTATATTCTTCATCAGTGAAAGGAGGTAGTGGAAAACCATGTGCATACCATAAAGTAATATTTTATGAATAGCAAGAAATGAATCATTGCAAATGAAAACACAACCAAAGGGCATAGGAAATGAGATATCAATATGATCAAGATCTAAAGTGCCCCAATGTAGTCAAGCCAAGATTGCTCTAAGTGTAAGTGGAGAAGTGTGAGGATATTGTGCAAGAAATAATATGAGGTGAAATATGTGAAGACCATAAGTATCTATAAGATGGATAAATCCATGATAAAGATGAGGATCATGAGGTGGAGGATATAGATAATCGAAGGAAAATCTGAGTAAGAGTCATTACATCATGTGAACATATAGTATCAGAGACAAGTAAGATCAAATGGAATGTGTTCCCAATAAGAATCATTCATGAAAAGTGTGCATGTAAAAGGAGGATGTGCTAATAGTGGTTGTACATGAGAAAATGAAGTAGGTGGAATGACATCTAATGTTTGGATAGGCCCCGATAAAGTACCATAGAATTTGTAGAGAGGGTAAATGATGTGGAGGGACAATTTCTAACATGTAAATAACACCCTCAAGTGGTGGCAATTGAGCTGGATAATCCATGGGTTATGGGTCATTAGTAGTAAAGATATTGAGGGATTGATAGTAGTTGAATCAGGTTGTAATATTTTAATGGTCATGATCATCGTAGTATATTAAAAAAGATATTCTAGATACTAGGGATGAAACCATGGACTACCAAGAAAAATTGTATTGAACTAGAAAGTCAATGATAAAGAAAACTTGCATAGTGATAGGTAAAGTGATATGGCATATGCATGGACGAATGGAACCATCATATGTGTGAAAATAAATGGAGGAAGGATTAACATTATTAGAAAGGCTGATTGATTCCATGATAAATTTAAATTCATCTAAGCTCAAATCATTATCACTATACTTTGTTTGACACCCACATTATTTATGTGAATCATGATGTATAAAGGTGGATCATTGTCAAAAAAATTGAAATCAACAGGAGGATTAGATGGAAAATAAATGTGTTGAGAAAATGCATCTAAAAATTGTTATATATTATATGGAAGAATATAGAAGGAACATGAGTAGTATCAAGAGAGTAATGATTTTAGCTCTTAATTCAAGGTGGATAAGTAAGAAATCATGAATATAAATATCCATGATGAGAGGATATTAGAAAAATGAAACAATAAGAGAAATTACCCGAAAGGTATTCAAAGAGGTTGGGTTCACCAAATTATTTAACAAAAATAATATTTTTTAAAACCCTAGATAGGCTATTTCAAAGTCACAACGATAAATAAAGCAATAAAGTACATGAAGTGACACAAGCAATAAGAAAATTAAATAAAACCTAAGTGCAATGAAGAGTTAGAATACTTAGATAATTTTGTAATATTCCCAAAGTAGTGTGTGAAGGTGTAAGACTAGTAAAAAATGGGACACATGATGTCATGACTGAACCCAAAAAAATGCGAAGTGCACCTTTGGAAGGATGGACTATGGTTCCTAGGGCAATAGTGGGGTACATAGCGCTAGGATCCCTATCATGTGCTAGAGTCTATACGCAAATGCTAAGAAAATGAATTTTTAGGGTTGTTAAGTTATCACAATGCTTTGATGTTTGTCATTAGAATGTTGCATAGTGATTGTTGATGTTGATGATAAACTTGTAATAAAGATATGACCTACAAAACCCCAAAACTACATTAAATCCTAAAAAGAAAGATGCAAAATGGGAGGTCAAACTATCCTCGGCGTTCAATAAAGTGAACTTATGACTGAGTGTTACACTACATTACATACCCCATATAGTTATATATGTTGTGTGTGTGCAGAGATTAAGCCCTAGATGTCTCTTGTGCGTGTCGCACTTGATAGCGAGAAATTAGCTAGATATAATAGATGTAAATATATGTGTTCATGGAAAAATGAACTTACCCTCCTATAAGTGTATGCATAATAACTAACCCTTTTCCCTTAAGTGAAGCTAGGTGGATGTAATGATGCTCTTTAGATGCTTCTGAATGTAACCTTAGGTGGTGATAGTATATACTTAGAGCTTGGTCCTTTAATTTTATCTCATAACATTGAATTTATATGATTCCCTTGCTTGAATCTCATAATTGATCACTAAAAGTCAACCCCTAAGAGATAAGGTTTCTAAAATATAGGAAGTATCCAAAAGGAGCGAGTAAGATACAAAGAGCTCTAGGGCACCCAAAGGGGACAAGGGCACTGGGCACTTTGGTGTCCAGAGCAGAGAAAAGGTGAAGTATCGAAGGTTAGATTGGGAAATAGGGTGTGTAAGGCCAAGAAGAAGACCATAAAGGAAACTAAGAGGCCAAATATAGTGATCAATTATTACTTTTCTCCCTTAGGAAACATATGAATGTAATATATGTGATTAGGACCTATAAATGTACCCAAGTGAGTGATTTAGTGTCTATAGTATTTATGTAAAGTTTTGTTGCATTGTTACTATTCTAAATTAGTTTTAAACTAATTACAAGTTTATTATTTATCATCTTGGTTCATTTATAGACATGGTGCGAGACATCTACTATGTATAATGGGTTGTTTTTACTTAGTTGTTTTACTAATTACAAGTTTATTGTTTGTCACATTTATTCATTTGTAGTCATTGTGATAAAATTTAATGTGTATATTGGGTTTGTTTTTGTTTTTTTGTGTATGTTTATTTACGTACATAATGAGTTACTCATCATGATTATTTAAGAATCATGGCGTGAACAATATTATGTAAAAAGTAGGTTTCTCTCGATTATAAAACTTTGAATGGAAACTAAAGTTGTGAACAATGTTAGTTATATCATCATTACATTCATTCATGCATCTCATTCAAAAATCAAAAACATTTAATTAACATTATTCATTGATCACTAACATCTCATCATATGCCTACCATAATCAACTAAATGACATATCTTGATCCATAAACAAATGTAATTATTTCACCTTTTAACTGTTTACAAGGACCTTATAAACTAATCAATTTTTAGAAGTGAATTTATCCAAAATTGATCGAATTTGATTTTAATCTGAATTATGATTGATCCAAAAATGATTTTAAGCTCCTTATTTCTTGTTTGATCAAAGCCTTTCAAAATTTAGATTTCAATTTTTACCGATTCTATTTTTCTAAAATTATCAATTATTGATTAATTATTGCATCCACATTCATATATGAATTTAATCACCGCAAATAAACAAAAATTTGATAAAAAAAAATAAGAAATACAACACAGGATTGTTTATGAGGTTTAGAATTCCTACGTCCCGGGTTCATTTAGAATCAATCTATTTAATTTTCTCAAATTGTAAGTATAATGACCCTTAAAATTAACAAAAATGGATCAAAACCGCAAAACTATGTTTGAGGACCTTTGAAAGACCCTAATCGGAGATTAATGTTTACCTTTCACCTTCGTGAATCACTTGTAGAGGTTATTCCCTTGTGATTTTTATCTTCCAATGACTTCCCCATCATAAACCACCATCACAAAACTCCAAAAAATGTGGAAATGATTATACCATTAGGAGCATATCAAAATTCTGAACATTTCACTAGTTCACTCTGAACTCTATTTTTTCCTTTAAGTGCTCCAAAATTTGATGACTTATAAAAACAAGTATATTCTACCCCCCTTAAAAACCTGTCAAAAGCCTACTTTAAATAATGGTAAGATCATTTAATATCTCCTCAAGCTCATGTTTCATAGTGGCAAGCTATTATTTTGGTTAACCAGTAGTTGGGGGTTCTCACCTCCTAACCACCTTACACCTGTTTTGTTTTCCAAATCGAGAATAATCCCACATTGATAGGGATTTTTACATCGGTGAAGTTTAAATGTAGAGTGCTCATTTCAACTATCTCATGGCTAAAGCCATTCTATCCACCTTTTTCATCAATCTATATGGTTCATCGCAATTGAATTTCCATACAAGTGGTTATAGTGATGCCATGTAGTAAGGTGGTGGCAAGGATTGTTATGCCACTCGGAGCCGTGAGGGTGCGGATTTTTTTGAACACCATGTTTAGCACCAAGAAATGTTGACAAGGGATGTGGCTATATTTGAAAGTTTGTTGAGGTTTTTATGTCCCAAGCCTTATCGGTATGGATGTCAAGTTTGCAATGAATAAGGCCTTACATGTGGACAAGTTGTGAACTAGCTCGGATGAGTTAGACCGAATGCAATAAACCTTGATATATCATTAATAAAATGCAAAATGGAAACATTCACCATGTAAGAACACTCTGAGGTATATATAATAACACTTGTGAAAATTTAAATATGATTAAAAGGTGACAAAGACACCCCTCCTTGAAAAAGTGTGTTGACCATGGCTTAGGGCACCCAACCAACAAATAGTGGGGCCTAACCATTTAAACATGAGTGTTGAAGATCGGAGTCACAAAACCAAATTTTACATTTTGAACCTAATTTTCACTTTTGCTACATCTCAAGTCCGATTGGCTAGTGTGATAATTTCCCCTCCCAAATTGGACCAAACTTGGACCAATGGTAACTTGAGCATATGATCTCCATTTTTAGTGTTCTTGATATCATCAAAAACATCTTGAGATGCTCTACCATACTATCATGGTTTTGGGAGTTTTTGGAAATTCTAAAGTTCTAAAATTTCCTTCAGATCATATCTAATCATACATCTATCACAATTGTAAATAAATAAAACCATCCAAATAAACATATATATGCATCCTCATATACAATGTTCCAACGTACCCAAAGTGTAATATATATATATATATACACACATACATACATACATAATCATCACGTCATAATGAGAATCTATACAAAACTTGTTCCTTCATGAGGCATATACCATAAATAGAATGTCTATAATACAATGTCATCAAGAATCTATACTGATGAATATTCCTTCATGAGGCATATACAAATAATAGTGTCCATGGAACAAGTCCTAATCATCCATCACCCATGACTCTTTCCTATCCTCGGGCTTCCGGTACTCCATCATCTCACCTTGGTGGTAGCATCTAGACTAATATTGCTGACATAGATGGTCTATGTGATCTATTCGATCTCCCTAGCCTTTTCCATGTCATATGGCTTTATCCTAGAGCTCTTTAGATATCGGGATGACAACCTCATACAAACACATGTAATATACAACATCACGAGTCACCGCTAAAAAATCCTATAGTAGATCACCCATCCCACTAACCTGGCTACCCGATGTGTAATATCCCTCTCTATAGTGGCCTGCTTTAGCTATGTGTGCTCAACCTATCCCTCTCTCCACAATCCTTTGTTGTAGTTTTCCCCTCACATAATCCATGTGTGTCTATGCTAGAAGTCACAAAAACATCTCTATGTTGCATTGCACTATCTCTCTATTCTCACACTAGCTCCATCTCTTCTCGATATGACCCCTGGATGTGGAAATACCACTTCCTATCTATAAAAATATCTCTCTCATGTACCCCCATCTCTCATGTCCATCTCCCTTTTCCTCTCCCCGTTTGTCATCGCCATTTACTCCTCGTACTCCTCCCAATACTCATGGACTAGGTGACCTATGTGGTGATCCTGGTACCTATACAACATAAACATGTATATGTCCATCCTTCCCATGTACATATACTTGTATCTAACCATGTCAACCCTATACCTATAAAAATTCTTATACAACATGTTTTCCACTCCCTCTCTCTCCTCCCTCTCTGTCGTTGTGCTAACCTCGCTGATTTTGTCATCCTTGCCACCATCACTACTTGGGAATGGTAAAATGAATCAAACTATCATGGTGTGTACCATATAACCCACTATAACCCATCCAAAATGTTTGATTTCACATCCCATACATGTGGTAGCACACACGAAAAAATGACCCTAACTATACTTTCTCTAATTTGAGGCCCAAATGCAATGTTATCTCATACTACTATAACATACCATTCTCATCGTAAGGAATCTCATGTCTCATCCCTAACGCCACATGACTATATTTATTTTGTACCACTCAATAATATAAGATCAACTACTAATAAAATATTTTGTTATCTCTAAAGTTCCCAATTGTGTTGCATTGGTAGCCCACACATATGCCCTATACGACCTTTGAGTGATGTGTCTCAACTATAAATCATATAGGGATTTCTAATAATATTCCAAATCTCCTAATTCCTGCTCTAGCCACCTCAACCATATTCCTTCCAAATATAGTTATCTCCTCCAGATGACTAGCACTAAACTCTCAAAAGGATGACCCCTATTGTTATAATCTCATTCCTAGATCCTGGAATAAACTCTTGGACCTAAACTCCTCTTATTCCTATATACTACATGTGAATATCCCTATATAAATTCAATAGTATAAAGGTTCCCCATGCAAATATGTTCCTCATGCATAAACACTCTCGATATCGACACCCATCCTCCATTTTCATTATCATCTCTCCTATTGGTAGTATAAAATTGTATGACTCATTGTACCATCGCTCAATCGAGTGGTCAACAATGCATGGTCTAGTCTAATATCGACATTCATGGTGTATATGCCAACCTTATCACCTCCAACACCTCTTATAGTTATCTCTACCCTACGCATGTGTCATACGTATCTCAAATTCTCTCGGTGTGATCGCTCTCCTAACATCTCTGCACAATCTCCACAACCATTGTTTGACCTTAATATCCAATATCGATAAATTTTAAACTTGTCTCCTAAGACCTTTCCCTTGAAACAACGCTAACACACCCACATGCAAGCTATTGCACTCACTTTCATGCTAGTACATTCAAATGTGCAAACACACCTACATTCACACAAATGCACTTATCATGCTAGAAAACCTATTTACATGTTAGCACATGTATTTTTACATAAACGCAAGGATTTTTATGCTAGCACACTTTATAGGTTACGTTAGTGCACCTACATCCATGTGTTAGCGTTCTTTTTTACTCTTATACTACCTAAAAAAGTCATAAATACACTTAAATGATCAAATTTTTCATTTACTTACCCCAAAGCCATCGTTAGGAACTCTTCGCATAACCGAACTCGATCCATGTGATGCCTAAGTGCAGGAAATTATGTCATCTCTCTTGCGAATTTAGAGCTCAAAATTTTCTCTAGCTAGAAAAATATTATGGTATCATAAAATGACCAATTTATTTTTCTCCCATAACCCTTCTATTTAACCCTTATTCCAAACCCTATTTCACATCCCAAAACCATAATTTTGTCCTTTGATTCTTATTTTACATAGTCACAACCCATTTTTTCTTTATATCATGTGGTTGTCTCGTATTCCTCTTATCAAGTGGTTGTCCACCACTTTATCGCATCACCCATCCACTTGAAGGGTAACTCCCTTAGTATAGAACAGCACCACTGGGGCATCTAAATGTTTGACTGGGATAAATCAAGCAGCCCACAACACTTATATTTATCATCCATTCACCAATCTACACACGTCTACTATCTTTAAAGTGTTAAGTAATAACACTTTAACAGGGGAAAACATAGACACCCTCAAAATAGTCATTATGCATTATAACGCTCATAAAAAATATTAAATCCTTATATTACACTCATACCTCACTCTAGGATTAATTAATCAATCCTATCATTCTCATTATATACCCATTACCCCATTAGTTAATTTAATATCAAAACAATTAAATAAATCATCCACCTATCCATTTACACCTCGTCTCAACCTCACTAGTTGACATCTCAAGTTGACTAAGGAAAAATAAATCATGACCAAGGCTAAAAATCATTAATTAAATCATGAGGAAAAGTTTAATTTAAATCAAATCATAGATTTGAGTTGACTAAAACATATTCCTTGAGTCATGGATTTCCAAATTAAACCAAAACTCTCTCCAAGATAAAAATCACGTCACTTTGGGTGAATAAAACAAAAGACATGAATTAATATTTAAAGAAAAATATTTAAAAGGCATACCACCTTTTCCAAACTCAATGACAACTCACCTAATCAAGCTCAAAAAAACAATTTATCTTGCCAATCAAATTGGAAACTCAGACAAATCATTCTAGTCATGTTTTAGTTAGTTTCAAATCAGAAAATCAATCACACACATCAAGGCTTGAGATTATCTTTCCTCATATATAAATAAAAATCATTCCTATGCATAAATTATCTTTAGAACCTTGAGAATCTACATCATTATTGCATTGTCCATTTAATCAAGAATCTATCAATTAGTTCAATAATTCTTTTGCATTGCTCATAGCTGAAATCTACTTCCATTCAAACATTTTTGGAGCATCCACATCCAATTGATCGTAGAGATTCAAAATCCGGTGCTTCATTTCAACATTCAACAAATATTATATGAGGTTGTAAGGATATATGATTGAAGGATCAAATTTGCATATTGTGTTGTGTTCTTCCCTTATTTTATATTTTCACTTGTATACAATATATGTAAAATTTCTTCATATTTAAATGTGGTTTTCTTTGTATGTTTTTGTTTTCTTCTTTGTGTTGAATTTTCAATATCTATCAATGTGATGTATAATGGTTAGGGCCCTTAACAAACCCTATATTTACCCCTACATAAAAAAATATTTTATTAGTAAACAAAATCAAATGTAATAATGTACTAGCTATAATAAATACATCTATATATCCTATAATAATGTATTATGTGTAATTTTTATTAATAGTAGTAAAAAAATTATTGTCCTAAAAAAGAGTGATCTTTTTCTTTTACTATCATGTTTTCTCCTTTATTTTCCTTAAAATTAGTATAGACAATCATTATTGGTTATTACTCATAACAATACCTTTGTTTCTAAATAAAACATGAGCAAATATTATTGTCTCTAACAATAAGTAGTAATTCATTAACTCCTTTAGTTTCCTTATAATGAATATATACAATTCTTATTAGTTATTACTCATAACAATAGCTTTGTTTCTCAAATAAAGCATGGGAAATTCTTACTTGGTCTCTAAGAATAAGTAGTAATTTATTAGATAATTTATTTTCCCTAAAGTGAATATAAACAATTCTTATTAGTTATTACTCATAACAATAATTTGTTTCTCAAATAGAATTTTACTTGATCTAATGATAAGTGGTAATTCATTAGCTCTAATAAAATATGTAGAATGGCCTTTTATTTGTTCAATATTTCTTTAAAATTATTAACATTTATGATAAATTTATTCTTATTTTAATAAGACAAACTTATAGCACATCTTATTAGACTCATCCATGATTTTTAAATATTTTAACTTAGGTAAATAAAAGACAGTCATATTGCTAAGATGATGGTTCGCTTTATTTCTCTTGAAGGTAGGTACATCACTATCCCCACAAAACATCTGATTTTTCTTAACCACTTTAGGAGAAATCTTCTTGTTTGCTTCCTGCACTATCTTCTAAATTCAATGGAGCATTCCATTCTTGATTTCCAAAACCACACCCGGGCCATTCCCTCCATCAGGGTCTTATCTTCCTCCTTCACAGACATTGTCTTGCCCAATACCCTACCATACTTGTTACCCCCATCACCCCACCCATTCCCATTCACCCCAATCCCTATTGTCACCTCGGTCACCATTTCTAGTCAAAGGAAATTCAAGACAAAAAATCCTTCCTTCTCCAAATAAACCCCTCTTCCTCGATAGAGTTCTCAAGAGTAGTAAGGATATTGAAATTTCCCATAATTTGTTGCACATCAACACTGTAGGACAAGACAACATTACTCAACACGAGAAGGAGAACCTTCTTCACAGGATGGAAATCTTGGAAAAAGAGGTGGAAAATCTCAAAAAAGAAATGCATCAGCTAATTAAGCAAAAGGGTAAAATAAAATTGAATGAGGATGTTGGTATTGGGGCAGATCAGATAAATGAAATTTACAAGAAATTGAATTCCTTGGACAATAGACTTGGGAACTCTAAGGAATGACATGATCACAACATTACAAATTTTCAGGGCTATATGTGATTTTCTTGAACAACAGGTTAGAAGCATCACTATGCTTAGTGGAATCTCAGCTGACATTTGGGGCACTGGAGATGAAAGGAACCAGATCATCTCACAGCTAGATGCAAATGACCCTACACATGTCACTACTCTAGCATTATTTACCTCACTTTAGACTATTAAATCAAGAATGATAGGGCTTTGAAGAAATAATCTTCTTTAGAGCAAAGTATTTTTTGTAAAGCAGGATGTTGTTTTGTTGTTGTTAGTTTGTTGTTTAACTGTTGATTTTTAGCAGTTTTATTCCTATTTTTCTTCTTCTTAGTAGTTCCTTTTTTGGCTATTTTTGGCTTATTGTAATATCTGGATTCTGATCCTTTTTGCTACTCACTCTTGTATATCTAGCTATTGAGCCTTTTTTGTATCAGGGTATAGTCCCTTCAAAAAAATTCCATTAATAGAAAAAAAATATGGCCATATTACTTCTAAATTCCATTTAAATAGAATTTCACAAACTGCATGATAACGAATATCTCTATGAAAAATTGTTATTCCCACAAAAATGAGGAAGTTGGGGGGAGGAAAGGAAAATCATAAATGGAGATAAGGGAAACCAATGTATTCAAAGGAATTTATATTATAACTAAAAACATCCTTTGTTGAAACTACACACTATCATGCATTAAATGCCACTCAAGGAAATACTATCGGGAAGGATAAGAAAATATAAATTAGTAAGAATATGACAAGGATATTGTCATTAATAAATTGATTATAAAATGGACCTTAAAAAAGTGTCACCATGGATCATATTTTAAAGGTAATACAACTATAATATTATATGCACACTTATGTAAATCAACACAAACACAATCGTAATAATCATTCCTCAAAAAAAAAATTATACAAGACAAATTGTCATCAAATCAAGAGTAATGCTTAGTACCATATAAAAATCATCAGTCACACATATCAATGCCAAGGTATAGTTTCCAAATCAAAATTTTGAGGATAGGGGCCAAATATATTTTTTTGATAATAGGTAAAAGAGGGTTGAGGGGACCCTACCCCATACAAAGTTTACAAATATTTAAAGAAAAGGCCAAGGGAGTATCCATTGAAGCCCATATTGAGACACAGACCAAACCAACTACAAAACAAAAGTATCCACCATAACAAAAATAGACATAGAAAAACTAACAACAGGAGTCCAACAAACTAACAACAAAAGTCCATGAACTAATAGAAAGCAAAAACCAAAGAAAACATTCCAGATAGGAGTACCCTTCATTATTCTTTTATCATATCACCCACCGTATGCATGCACCCATTCCATTCCTTAACCAAGTTGGCTATAGTAGATTTCTAGAACTTATAATTCGGCTCTGTTATCTCCACTTTAGGGCCAGTTCCTTCTTTTTCTTTAGTCTTCGCTATTTCCATGGAATGGATCATCTCAGCAAGGAGTTTAAGATGGTGGATAGTGCTTTTTACATTGAGTATGTGAACATATCTGATCTGAAGAATAATCCCCTTCATCTTCAACATGTCATTCTCCATGGCAGGCATCTTTCATTTGCATTTTTTAATTGTTCGCTAAGAACAATAGATGTCATCTTTTCCACTTTTTCTTGCAACTCCCTTAGGTCAATTGTCACCATGTTGATCTTGTGTCTGTTTATGTTGGTGTCTAACCTGCAATTCTCAAATTCCCTCATAAAAACATTGGATTTGACCACGAGAATCCTGGGCTTTAAACAAGTTCTTTTGGGCGGTTTGAGGGCATGCAGGATTTCAATAGCCTCCTCCAAGTTTTTAGATCTTTTTTCTCCTAAATTTTTAGGATCTTTCCCACTAGCCATCTCCTCACTGCTTTCCCCTTTGCAAGATTCTTCATCTTGATTATCACTAAAGTCAGGAAGGTCAATGTCCTCTTCTTGATGCTCCCGAGTCTAAGATAACTTCCAAATTCTCTTGTGGCTCAAAATCCCACCCTCCTTGCACTGCTTCTTAACACATTCCTTAGCCAAATGGGATCTGGTTCTTTTCACCACTGCCTTCCTGAAACCTCCAGCTAGGAGTCACTTCAAATCCCCCTAAAATATCTTTATTTAGGTAAGCCAAAGCCCCTAATTTTTTTCACCAATGAGGGGAGTTTGCAGCGAGTAGGGATTTGATGAGGCCTTGATGCAATGGTAGGGTGAAAGTGCCTTTCTCAACCTGAGAAATTGATTTAGCCAAGGAGAGGTACAAAAATTGGGGAAATTATAGGGTCTATTGTTTCTAACATGGTTCAACATAGGAAAATGGTACCCATAAATCACCTTGTAATGGCCTTCCAGAGTAATATAAGCCATAATTAACTGAGCTATTTCATTGTAAGGATGGGGAAAATTCCCTCTTGCATAACCATTATGGAGAGAAATAGGAACACCCTTACCTTGCATAAAGCATTCAATCTCCTGATTGTAGTCTGACTTGGGCTTGAAAGTGCTTCTTCCTTCTTGAGACAAACCCGAGACTTTAGCTATAAGCTTCAGAGAGATAGTGAAGGAAAAATTCCTGACCCTCACATGGCCTTCCTTCCATGTTTTTCCATAGCTTCACTCAGTTTTTCATCATTCCTATCGAAGATGTTGAAAAAAATTAGTAGCCCACCTTATCAAGCAGCTCCTCTACCTCTTTTGACATCATCGGATCTTGTTAGGTTCCATTCTCACTAAATCTCCACCCATTCTATAGTTTGATTCTTATTCCTGCGATGAGAATTCTTTCCTTTGTTTGGGTTTCCTTTACCACACTTGTTGACAAACTTCCAAATTAATAGAAGATCAACCTAGACCTTGAGATGATGTGAAATGAAGGCTTACATGAGTCTAGGATTCATAATATCTTGATGCATCATATAGAAGGAATTATTACATCCTCATTTGAAGGTATGCTATTAGGGACACATTCCCTATTCAAGATGTCTATGAAGTTAGCTTCCATATAGGTAAGTTCCTTGACCACCTTTAAATCCTTAGCTTCCACCCCCTTGTTAGCCATCAAGTCAGCTAGTTTGTTTCCTTCCTGGAACACATGTTGGAAGGATATTTCATCAAAGGAGGAAAATTTATACTTAGTGTTATTTATGAAGTCTTCTATAGAGATGGAGGCATTATTTTTTCCCTTCATACATGAGATAATGTTCAAAGAATCCCCTTCCACAATTATATGTTTGAAGCCTTTCTCTTCTACTAACTTCACCCCCAAAACATCACAATAACTTCTGCAACATTGTTAGATTGAATTCCCAAGTAAAATAAATAGGCTAGGAGAAACCTTCCTTTAGCATCACTTTTAACTCCTCCTCCCGCTTTCCCAGGTTCCCTTTAGTAGCACCATCGAAATTGAGTTTGATAACCCCTTCACAAGGAGGAGTCCATTTAACCCCTTCTCTAGGGTTGTTCTTCTTAGGTTGAGGGTCACATGTTAAATTCCATTTCCTTATGATATGTTGTTCACATTCAATGATTCCACTTATTTATTCTTTAGGATAGAGAAATTATTTCTAACATCCTATAAACATTTTTTTAAATCAGCCTAATAGGAAGTTTCTTGTTATTGAAGATCCTCCTATTTCTTTCTTTCCATATTTCCCACCATACGTGACCCAAGCTCATTATCCAAATATTTTTCATCCCTTGACTAATGAAAGGGAATTTCCATTGATTCCAGAAGATTGGATCTCTTTAGGGTTCACCCAACTAACCAAGAACATACCTGAATAGAAGATAATATATCATGAGCAAAAGGGAATTCCAAGAACATATGATTCACCATTTCTAGATTCTCTTCACAAAGAACACATCTATTGACCATATGGAAACCTCTTTTAGCAAGATTATCCATAGTAAGGATCTTATTTATCATCGTAAGCCAACTAAAAACATTAACCTTAGGAGTGATGTTCTTATTCCATATCTTACTAGCAATTAGGTCTTCTTCACCAGTTTCCCCCTCAAAGAATAAAGAATAGGCAGATTTGACTGAGAAGATACCATTTTGTTCTCTATGCCACACCACTCTATCTTGATCCTTGTTAAAAGACACATAATCTTTTAAAAATTATTGAGGATGACCAAGTGTTCTTTAAATTCCTTCCTGTCCAATTCTATGAGTTTCTAAGTCTGAAATTTGTCTTGATTTCCCATATAATTGTGTATTTTTCCCCATATTTCTCTTCAAGCAATCTTGAAATTTGAGGGAATTTGTCTTCAAGAGTAAAGTTTCCATCCCATTTTTCATTCTAGAAACAAATTTCATTACCTTTCCCTATTTTCCATCTGCTGCCCTTAGAACTATTTCCTTGGCCCAATTTATAGCCTTCCATATGCTTGACCCATTGAAGGATGCCTGTATTTGAAAATCCATTGTTTATCATTTGCATCCATCCAATATTTTTTCCTTAGAATTCTAGTCCATACCCCATTTTCTTTAGTTAGCCTCTAGCCAATTTTAGCCAAAAGGGCTTTGTTCATTTTAGTCTAGTCTCTAAGGCCAAGACCCCCTTTCTTTTTAGGTTTACATACTCTATTCCAAGCAACCAACGAGATTATTTCTTTGCTTTCTGGTACCACTCCATAAGAAATTTTTTTGATCTTTTCCAATTTTTCTACTATGATCCTAGGAATTTGATAGAGAGACATCACATACACTAGGAGGCTTTGGAGAGAACTCTTGAGTAAGGTAATTTTCCCTACCTGAGATAGCAAAATTAGCCTTCCACCCTGCAAGATTTTTTTTCGAATATTTCAATAAGGAAGTTCCAATCTACACTAGAAGGTCTTTTATCCCCAGTGGAATGCCTAAATAGATGGTAGGGAAGGGCTTATAGGCACAATCCAAAATTTTTATGCAATCTTCTTACAATGACTTTCCATGGTGTTGAGGAAGAAGAGAGATCTTTTCTATAGTTCACCATCTATCCTGAAACTTCCATGTAGTCATCTAAGACATATTTTATCTTCTTAGCTTTGGGATTGACACTTCTCCCACTAAGAATGTGTCATCAAAAAAATTTTGGTGAGTCACATTTTCCACGTCCTTCATTGGAGATATCCCTTTTATGTAGCCATTCCAAGTTTCAACATTGAGTCTTCTACTTAGAGCTTCAACCAGAATTATGAAGAGAAAAGGGAAAGGGGGTCCCCTTGCCTTAAACCTTGGGAGTTGGGGAAGAAACCACAAGGGTCCCATTAATGAGAATGGAAAACCAAATGGTAGAGATACAAGCCTTAACTAAGCTCGAAAGGCAGCATCAAAACTAAACCTATCAAGGATTTTGTCAAGAAAACTCCACAAAGCCCTGTCATAAGCTTTAGCCATATCCAACTTTAAAAACATAGCAACCTTCTTGCTAAGTTTAGTTGAATGAATTTTTCTTTAATTGTGATGATCCCATCTTGAATTTGGCACCCAAGGAAAAAACCTCCTTGTTGTTCAGAAATGATAGAAGGAAGAATCAATTGCAAACAAAGGGCCATGATTTTTGTGCATATTTTATAGGTAGTGTTGCACAGACTTATAGGTCTAAAGTCTTTTAATTCCATGGCATTACCACATTTTAGGACCAAATCTAGAAAAGTACAATTCATATCCTTTAGCATATTTTCTAAATGAAAAATTCTTTCACAACATTATAAACATCCTTTTTTATTATGTCCCAGAAATGTTGAAAGAAGAATGCTTGAAACCCATCTAGTCCAAGCACCTTATCGGGGTTCATATTTTTAACCATGAACTCCACCTCTTCCAAAGAAGGGATAACAGAGAGCATCTTATTTTATTCTACAGAAACCAAAGAAGGAATGCAATTTAGGAAATCTTTCTCTTTGACCAGATTAGGGACACAGTGATTAGTGAGCAAGTTTTGAAAGAAATATATAGCCTCTTTATTTATTTCATCTTTTTCTTCCACAAGGGCTCCATCTTCTTTCTTGATTCTACTAATTCTATTGAAACTTCTACGCTTTAGGGTAGACATATGGAAGAACCTAGTATTTTTTCCCTTCTTTGAGCCAAGTAATTCTAGATTTCTATCTCTAGAAGATTTCCTCTTTTCCCGGATGTTGTGGTATTATGAGAGGAGAGATCTTTCCTTTTCATAGTCTTCTATATCCATTGTTAGGATTAATAGTGTTTAACATTATTAATCATGATTATTATTTTAATATAATATGAGTTGGTTAATAACTCATATTATTAGTTATATGTTTGGTTATAACAATTATTTGTTATGTGAGTTTAACCACTCACATATATGGTGTTCGGGTGAGATATTCATGGAAGAGTAGTTAGTTACTTCCTAAAATATAGGAATGTCATTTCCTATATATATATGTAAGATTGTAAGGTTGAAATATACTGAGAGAAGCTTATTATTCTGACTATGTACAATATTTGTCCTCCGAGATTTAGTATCGAGCGACTATGATTTTGTGAGAGTCGATGAGGGTTTTGTTTTATGTTTGTTATCTTGTAAAATTAATAGAGGCAATTTTGCAGGTAACCATACCAATTTTTTGTTTTGGTTCGCTGTTAAGGTCCCTCAGAACATTCGGAAGGCATAAAATCCCTTTCCGAGAGAATCTAGTTTTTTGAACTTAGTCATTTGGTCCTTTTTGGTTGGGCATAGTTTTTATTCATGCAACATCAAATGAAACTATGCCCCCTCCTTTCCTTTGGCGCATCCTTTGGAGTGTCGACATTAAAAATGTTGTGCCTTCCCATGATGTGCCTTTCAAGCCTACACCTGAGCAGCACATGCACCTTCTTGTTGACATTAAAAATATTTCAGCCCTTTAATGGTGCGCCAAAGCACTAAAAAATTAGTGCTGACAACACCAAATCCACGCCAGGTGTAAATATTTTCATGTTGGCATCTACCTAGGTGTGCCTTGCAAAAATTTGGTGGTGCATTTATTACACCTTTTTCTATAAATAGGCACATCCGACCTGTCATTTTCACGATTGAAAAAATGTGGAAAAAGGTTATTCTTTTGCACTGTCAATGATCCCTCAGCCACGCCTGTGTGTCACTTTTCGTCGTATTCGTGGACCCCACATCATTTCTTCCAGCTTATATATTCTGGTAAGTGGCCCTTGCTCTTCTTGTGTTGTTTTTGTGGGTTTTTGTGTTGTTTTTGGAGGTTGTTATTAGTAAAAACAAAGAAAATGAACCTAAGAAATAATACAACCCCTACCCGTTTTGCAAATCAACCTACCTCAAACCGGTTTTACCCTCTTTCCAGATCTGCTAAACCTGGGAGGCCTTGTCTCAAAAATGAATCCCTGACCCTCTTTGCTCTATTCCCCTCACTGAAAAATCTTAGTTGAAAGAGGCAAAAGACCCCAAACCTATCAAAAAGGGTGAAAAATCCAAAGTTATTACAATCCAGAAACCACGGTTTTTCTTTGGCACAAATGCCATCGCTGTTACACTAAAACACAGTTGCGCCAAATAGGTGCACTATCCTTTTGCAACATGCATCTTTCCTGTGCCTTATAAAAATTCCTAAAACCTAACACAAGTGCAAGCGCAACTCCACCTACACCTACATTTGAATGTCGTGCAGACCTTTCCCACGCCACACCAAAAGCTAAAACACTGGCACACATTACCTCAATGATGCATCCTTTAAACTTGTGCCCTTTGGCACATCATAATGTTCGCAACATGTATCACATCTATGCCAATGGCACATCCTGAAGCCTTGCAACACCAAAATAATCTACACCAGCTTAAAACCCTTCATGGCGCAAGCAGCACATCTATGACACCAACATATGAATGTTGTGTTTAGTATATTTGTGCCCCTGCACCCCTTTTACGTTGTTTTCTTCCATGAAACACTCTCCAGAAGTGCACCTTGATTTTATAACCCTACAACTCTGCAATAGAATTGTGCCTTGCACCCAGAGACTTGTAAATTGATAAGTTTTCATTCTGTAAGCTTTGATGGATGATCTAATAGCTAACATGGCTCTTACGTGATGGACTTCCTGTTTCTTCTTACAAACCATTTGAACTCGAGATACACACATGTATTCATCAAGTAAAAAGCTAACCAAGTCAAAGGGTAAAGCCAAACTCACAGAAGAAGAAATGAAGTACAAATACCAAAGGGTCGGGATGCTGAATCCCTTGCAAAGTGTGACCTAGACATTAGGGATTCGAACTTGGTCATATTGATATAGAGGACTTTCGGGCCGAACTAGGAAGGTCATAGGTGAGTCCACGGATAGACAAATTGGTCGTGAATTCATTTACATTTCGCTACGAGAATTCCTATGAGTGCAGTAAACAATGAGTTCATGATGGTGGTGGGTTATTGTTATAATAAGAACACAAGATGTGTCGAGAATGAGAAGGGTGGGGTAATAATAAACCTCACTTGCAGCACTTCAAAATCATGTTGGGTATCCCCACCACCGGCATTTTGTGGCAATAAGCCAATAAGACTTGCATGAAAGGATGGAATGAAAATGAAGACAAATGTATGCAGCTTATGAATGAAGTATATCTAAAAAAAGAAGGTGATAACCCGGGTGGTTGTAAGTTATTCATCTTGTGACTTCTCAAAGGAGCTAAGTGACACCATAACCTTCCTGAGTAGGGTGTTTGGGCTTCCTAATGCCCATTATTTTCACAAATGGATGCTCAAATATCTGGAAATGATGAGCAAAAATGTTCCCGATCAACGTTTTGAATGGGCAGAGATTATCAGCAGCACCATCTCCGAGCAGCTTCAACAACTCTCAACAATGGGGAGGTTCTACATGAACTCCTACATGGTATACACTGTTGTTGCCTTTGAAAGAGACTACCCATTTGAGTCGATGTGGGGTGTGGCCCCAAGTAAGAATATATGAGTATTATCCAGAGTTAAGACTGGAAAATAACATCACTCAATTCAGCAAAATCAATGATGCCTTCTTCTACGGCATCATCTACCTCTTGAGGCCCAATATGACTCATGGTCGGATGACCAAGAGTGTGGTGACTGCCATAGAGAATTGGGGGCATTATTTATGCAATTCCCCACTTTCACTTATCTCAGAGCTGCCAACTTCTTGGGGGAGCCCACCAAGCTACCAAGGTATGCGGGACCCAAGTTGATCCTATTGGAGCTGTCTAGACAACTTATCACATACCATGAGAAGTTCCTGAAAAGAAAGAAGGGTGGAACTCCATTCCCCCTCACAGTGGGCAGGTACACCTACACTTCTCATACCAAAGCCCGGGAAATGTTTGCGGAACTAGAGTTGCTCAACTTGAAACACAATTTCTGGCAAGGCCAACCTTCGATCCTCACAATTGCCTTCCAAGGCAAAGCTTGATCCAATCCACATCCCACAGATCAAAGATATCTATATTGATCGTATCACGAGGTCAAGCTCAGAAGAAAGGATCACTCACCGCCCTTGGCGAGAGATCATCAATATGGTGTGGCCATTATCCCGAAAGGTTTCAAGTGCTGATCAAGAAGTTGATCAGGTCTATCTAGATACGGATGGGGACAATTGGCCATTTTTGAGATAGATAGAACAAAGGCACCTCAAACTATTGAGGAAAGAGTTAAAGGAACTCTGCAGTGCATGAGCATTGGTGCAGGAAGAACGGCCTCATCTACCTTGGGGTAGAATTCACCACGTCTCCTTTGGGTGATGCACCTGCTAAGCCAAAACACTTACCAAAGGGAAAAGGGAAAGACAAAGAGGGAGAATCAAGCACTACTCAGGAGGAAGCTCCCAAGAGTCCTCCTTCCGCCACCCAGAATAGGTAGTAAGCTGGTATCCCCAAAAAAAGAAGAGGCGGTAAGATTTCCAATGGGCTACATCCACTCGGGATGTTGCCAACTACTGCAACTACCAAAGTTCCCACTTTGTCCCATCTCTTGCTCCTCCTTACCCTCCTCATGTCGCTCAAGCAACCACTCCTTTGGTTGTGTCTTCTCCCCTGTCTTCTACTATTCCCCCTTCCTCTTCCTACATCTTCTCTTCCCTTGCAGATCTATCCCCTAGCATTTCTTCCCTCATCTCTCAAATCCCTTCCACCCCCACGGTTTCCTCTCCTACAATGACTCCTACCCCTGTGAGTGTTAGAGGGTCACTTCTTTAACAATGCCACCACTTGAGTGTCTCGACACATTTCCCCAAGTTCACTGTAGTTGCTCCTTCTTCTACCTCCGTTCCCTCTTCTCCCTCTGGTCACACTCCCTTAAGTCCAGAATGGATCTCCAAACACCTGAGCTAGCACAAGAGGAAATTCCCCATTGCACCTATGGACTTCTCTATCATTCCAACAAAAGGAGCCAAGAATTAAAAGCCTATAACCCACTTCTCTCAGAGCGCTTCAGGTGAAAGGGTTCTGGAGATCACATACCCTGATCCCACAAAGGATAAAAAATATTTTAAAGATTATACGGTGACACAAAGTCACAATGGGAATGTCCTCGGAAAGCTTGTAGGAGAGGCCCTATCTAGTGGATGCCCTTTGCAAAAAAAGCTTCAGAAGCAAAGGAAGAGAAGAGGATGCGAAAGAATAGAACAAACATCTTCTCCAAGCCCCACGAGAAAATGGGCGGTGCACCTCCTGTAGCTGCCACCGAAACTCCTGAGGCCCTTAGTCAGGAAAAGATAAATGATTACGCCAAGATTGGTGAGCAAGGTATGGTAGTATCCACTTGGAGAGACCAGATCCTCAAGGATAGTGAGGAAGTGATTGTAAAGTTCACAAAGTTGTATCATAATATTGATCAGGCTAATAAGGAACTCTAGGTGATTGTGGGACCTATCTCCGAAGAGTTGGACCATGCCAGGTTACAACATGAGACATTCTAGAAGATGCTTGACTGCTACAGTTGATGACTTAGTAAAATTCGGCATCTTGATCACCTACGAGCACCCAAAAATCTTTACGCTTTGGACTATCAAGTTGACCAGATGGAATTTGTCTTGGAGAAAATTGATAAAATCAAGGAGGAAGCCTTGGATGCAATGCATCAAATGGAGCAGATCATCCTGAGGATGTCTCTAGTCTTGCTCACCCCATCATATGCCTTGAGGAAGGTGCCGAAACTATTCAGCTCTTATGAGATCGTGTCATAAGGTTTAGGGTTAGAAGCCAATTTTGATACTGAGAATCTATCAACAACCTTCTCGGTCTCGCGCAATTTTGTCAAATACCTCGATGGAGGCAAGTAATGAATACTTCAAGCTCCCAGAGAGACTCAGAGATGAATGGGAGACTTGCGAGGTCATCGGCGATCACACCAAGGGTCCCACTCAGGATCAACTTCAACCGATGATTAGCAAGTTCATGGAGTATCGTGCTCAATTTCACATTTCCTCTCCTGAGTAGAAGTAAGATACTCCTTTCCAGCCGCGGGATGATGACGAATAGGCTCCTTCCTCTTGGGATTGTTCCCATTTTTGTAAATTATTTAAAATTATGGTTGCACAAATGATGACATCATCCATGTTGCACCATGAGATGTTGTCATCCACCAAATTGCCCCAAAGTCAATAGTTGACTTTTAGATATTTTGTAAATATTTTGTAAATAGTTGTTGGGTCCTTTTTGCCTTCTTTCTCCTTCTCCTTCTATATATACTTGGATACGTGTTGTATTCAAGTGGTGGACATTTTTTAGATGAAAAATAGAAGTGGAAAGGAAAAGGCTTTATACTTTTACATCGAGAAAATATTAATACAGAAATTAAGACTTTGTGCTCAATGGATGTGTTATGTGCATTAGATCTTTCTTAAGTTAGATCTATGTTGCTTTTCTGTTAGATCTATCTCTACTTTTTTGTCATTTTCTCATCAATATTGCTTTGTTTGTTTATGTAAGTAGGTTTGGCTCTATTTACTACCAGCCCAAAACATAAACCCTCTGACCTTTCTACTTTGGAATTCATTTCTTTTCTCCCTTCGGATCTATCCTATCTCCATCCTTCCTTTCATTCCTTTCTATCCACAGTCAGAAATACCCCCCTTTGGGGACGAGATCCCAAACCCCTGAAGGCAGAATATTGTAGGACTTACGTAGATTCCTACTAGTAGAATAGCAATAAACCAGTTTCACTTTGTTGTCTCAAAGAGGGGCTATGCCCTACACACTATTGGCTCGTCTATCCATAGATTTTCCCTCCCAATGCATTTTCAAACCAACAATGCTTCACCCCAAGGATAAGAAAAAAATATTGATTGGTGTAGTATAGTGCATGCGCAAACTGTTGTTATCCATTCTCCATAGCCATATTCTTACAAACCTATGCATACAAACTACCAAGATGATTCTCTATTTTTTCATCCCTCATTTGTAGTGTTGTTTTGTTTCATTTATCTCATAAAACAGTCATTTTGTGTTATTATTATTTTAATCAGCTCACCATCCACATCGATCATTGGCACCATGTGATACTATAACACTCTTATTCTTGCATCTAACATCTTTGTGCATCCAACAGACCGCTAGCAAATTTGTTCCTCTATCTCGGGATTTTCCCAAATTTTTCATCTTCTGTTTGACATTGAATTACATTTGATTTGAATTACTTTATGGAGACATTATTCTTAATCTCATTTCCAGATATATTTTAGATGCACTCGTGTGCATAGCCTTGGTGACCATGACAAATCTTAAGAATTTAATTTTATCAACAATCGATAGTGTTACACGAGATCAGATCACTTCTTGATAGCATGTTCATCAATCATCATAACTAATCATCGGTAAAATTAGTTGTGTCGACTAAAATGTGGAGAGACATTTATTACAGCATAGACATGTGACTCAAGGTGTGTTTTTTTATTACTGCAATATTAAAACCATATTATAGCAATATGTGTGATGAAAAGGTATTACTAAGGGTCTATTAAGTCCTAGAGTATTAGTCTTGGCTAAGTGTATGTTAAACGTGTCGTTCACTCTTTATGTCTACCATTATAAGTAAACTAGTTTTTTTTTGTCTTGTTGAAGTATTCTCATCTAGTGTGAGTAATACTAAAGTCATTGTCCATCATTCTCAAAAAGTCAAAAAAATTGTTTCTTTATTGAGTCAAGTTTTTATTTTAAAGTGTCGAGTCAATTAAAATTTTGAGAGTCATTGTGAAAAGCATCTTGAAATAGTATCAAGGGTAAAAGTGAGTCCAATTTTTGTGTTATACTTTTGAGTCCTTTAATTGTCTTCTTCAAAGAAAATTGTCAATGCAAGAGTATGTTTGTGTCATTATAAAAGTCAAAAATTGAGTCAAGTCAAGTTCAAAATAAAAAATGAGTTCTTGTTGAGTCATTATTTTTTATGAATTAAAAGTCATCAAAAGAGTCAAATAGGTGATTTTAGGATTGTTATTGTCCTCTTGTCATAGTTATTATCATGGATATTCCATTGGAAAAATTCAATGGACTCAATTTTCACACCTGGAAAGTCAAGATCCAAATGCAGTTGATGAACAAAAATATTTGGAGGATAGTAGATGGAAAAGAACCAACACCTTCAAATCCAACCAGATTGGTAGAATGGGAAACAAGGGATGATAAAGCCAAATCCATTATTGGCCTTGCCCTTTCAGATTTTGAATTACATTATGTTGATCTAGATAAAACCTCGAAGGACATGTGGGATACTCTGAGAAAATTATTTGGTTCAAAAGTAGTCAACGTAAAGTTTTCCCTGAAAATTCAGTTGTTCAAGGTCAAAATTATTGATGGAGATATAATATCTATTCACATCAACAATTTAATATCTCTTCTAAGACAACTTGCAAAAGTAAAATCTCTAGTAGATGATGAGGATGCAAAAGCTATTCTACTGAATAGTTTACCACCCAAATACAGTAATGTTGTTTTCACTCTTGGTCAGATGCCTTCCAACTCATTGGAAGATATGGTATCAACTCTTCTAGCTAAAGAAAAAAGGACTAAAGAAGATATAGAAGAGGAAAATGGCAATGTATGTGAAAAAGAAATACAAAAATTTCTCTAAAAAGGAGGACTTAGAATGATTTTATTGCAAGAAAAAAGGACATACATCTAAATTTTGCATGGCTCGAGCCAAAGATCTTCTCAGTGGAAAATTGAATCCAAATGAAGCAAATATAGTTGTAGAAGAATATTCTAAATTAGAAGATGAATGAGTGACTGATGAACCTAATTATAATTCTGAAGACTACTTGTATTGAGTTAGATCATTGGAGGATGGAAGATATTGGAGGTTGGAGGTCATTCACGTGCAACATCTCATCAATCACCTAATTACGGGGCTATGAAATAGTTTAGTGACATGTGTGTAGTGTGGTTTTTATTTTCAGTGTTCCTGTTGTGTTGTGTTGAATAAACCCTTTTTAGAATTTTTGGGAGGAGTCATGTTTTCAAAATACTCACTTTTGGGGAGCAGGAGAATATTTTGAGGTAAACTTAAGGGATGGTTATCTAGCTAGTGTGAAGCTTGTGGATCTTGGAGATTCATAATTTGGGTGCCTAGGAGGAAGGAAAGTCCCATAGGACCCCAAAGAGGAAGGGATCATTCTTGCATAACTCGGCTTGACACTACACCTTTACGAGGGTAAAGAGATAATCTATGGAGTTTTACCTAGTCTAAGTAGTGCTTTTAGGAGGTGGTTCAACTTCTTTGAATATGGTTCTTTGTCGTGTTCACATTAAGGGGGTGAAGATTAACGATTAATAATGTTCACACTAAGGGGGTGAATGTTAGGATTAATAGTGTTTAACATTATTAATCATGATTATTATTTGTAATATAATATGAGTTGGTTAACAACTCGTATTATTAGTTATATGTTTGGTTATAACAATTATTTTTTATGTGAGTTTAACCACTCACGTATATGGTGTTCGGGTGAGATATTCATGGAAGAGTAGTTAGCTACTTCCTAAAATATAGGAATGTCATTTCCTATATATATGTAAGTTTGTAAGGTCAAAATATATAGAGAATCTTATTATTCTAACTATGTACAATATTTTTCTCTAAGATCCATTTCATTATCCTCCTTTCATTCTACCTTTGGACATTATTTAATTCATTTCTGATTTCAGCTTTCTTCTGAAAAATATTTCCAAAACTTTTCTTATTCCAAGTTTTGAGATTATTTTTAACATTCTGAAGTTTTTTGGTTAGTCTAAACATCATAGTTCCCTACACCTTCAGCTTCCACCATTCGATAAGATCTTTCAGATCTTCACTTTGGAGCCACATCTTCTCAAAGTGAAAAGGAGTTCTTCTTCGAGAGGGATTCTTTATCAACATCAAAATTGGGTTATGATCGACCCTATCCTAGGAAGAGAGAAAAGAGTAATATCTAGCTTAACCATTCTTCCGAAACCAAGACATGGTCCAATCTCACTTGAATATGATGAACACCAACTCTTCTATTGGACTAGGTATATTTACTACCTTTAAGATCAATGTCATGGAGGTGATAATTGGAGATAAAGTCATTAAAATCCTCCATACCAGTGGTAAACTCCTTAGAGCCCCTTTTTTCCCTAGAGACAAAGGGGTATTAAAATCACCCATCACTATCCACTCAAGTACCAATGATATGGTATTTGAAATTTTGAATAATATTTTTCCTTTCTTTGTAATGAGTAGGAGCATAGATGTTGGATAAGATCCAAAAAAATTGTTTTCCATATTTCTCATCATAACAGCCATATGGTGGTCTCTTTTCACCCAGTAGGTGCCCTCAAAAATGTTGGATTCCAGACCACAACTAACCCTCCAGAGGCCCCTTTGGAACTAACAGAAAAATCCTTTGAGTTATTCCAAAAGGATTTACAAGAATTTAGGAAAAAGTCTTCTTTCATTTTGGTTTCTTGCAAAGCCATTACATAAATTTTTGTCCTTCAATCAAGTCTTTAAGAACCCTCCACTTCATCGGAGCTATTGAGCCCTCTTCCATTCCATGAAATGCAGTTCATTTTCTAAGATTGGGTTTAGGGTTTAGGGTTCATTTTCTAATATTATTAGTGGAGAGTAATTGCTAATTATTCTCTTATCACATAGATAAAGGCTTTTGTATGTGTTAATGTGTCTTTAATTGCTTACTTTGTGTTTAGGGAAAAATATTTTAGTTGACATCTATTTAAATATAAATTTAAGGGACAATCAAAAGCGCATGTGAAAAATACATAAATACATAGTGTATTTTGAGAATATATAAAACATACAATATTATTGTTTTCATGAGAGATATTGAGATTATAAGAGAAAAATTAGATTCTCTTATTCTAGATAATTTTTGTGCTAAAGGCCAAAATCAATCATATAAATTCTCTCTAGCCTCTAATAGTTATGTTTGCATAGTGAAAGATATGAGGGGTTGGAATATTTTCATACACACAATTTATTTCTAATTTGCATCTAATGTTTCTCATGATTTGTTCAAAAGATGAGAGGCATGATAATAATGTAAGGATAAAATAACCCCACATAAACATTCCTCATTTTTAAAAATATGATGCAATAAGTGACACTTTAAATATTCGAGGATTTTTTAAGAAAATTTAAATACTATCCATAATTGAAAATCAAGTGAAAAATAGAAAGCGGAAAAGGTACTTTATGTTTTAATGGATTATGATGTTGAAAAGAGGGTGATTGGTATTATAATGAAAAGAAATGCTAAATTCATGCCAAATATTACCTCTCATTACTACAAGGATTCGAAGAGAAGGGTCACACTTTTAATTATTGGGTACATTCATTTTTTGGAACAAATGAGCCTGGGTTTCAAAAAACCACTGGTTTGGAGTTTGAGTTTGGGAAATAGAAATATCTCACAGAGATAGAGGAATCTCTGTATAAAAAATATGGGGGAGAATTAGTGAGAACGCAGAGCTGTCCTCCCTGCCAAAAATTACTAAAGAAGCCTCTGAGCTATTGGAGAAGGCGGGACTCCTAAATTTATTTAAAATTTCAATGGCCATGACGAGGATTTGAGCATCAAATTGACAATTCATGGAATAAAAGCCATGTTTATTTGAATAATGTCTCTTTCACCATAACTCCTAAGATGATTTCCAAAGTGATTGGTCTACCACCTTTGGAGGGAAGATGTGTTTTTAAACCTAAATCGACTACATCCTAGAGATGGATGACTTCATGCAAGGTAAGGGTTCCCTCAAGCAACATTTCAATGGCTTTGATAGAGAGAGACTTACCATCTCCTTATGATGAAATCACCTTTTTCTTATGTCTTATATTACTCTTGAAGGATGCCATAGAGTGGTGTATGGGTACCATTTCCCAATGCTCAATCACATTAGAAATGGTAGAAAATATAATTTTCCTAATTTTATGTATAAATCATTGAAAAATCCATCGATATGGTTAAGAAAGGAACTTTCATTGTTCCTCTCCACCAAGGCCTTCTCAAGGCCTTGATCAAAACAGGCATCCCCATAATTGACAGAAGTGTAAAATTTGAAGCCTATATTGTAAACCCTAGGTTGGAGGATGAAGGGAAATTGGTGGCAAAAAGAACAAGGTCTAGAACTGCCAAGGATAATCCCAGAAAGAAAATGAGAAGGGAAGATGAACAAGGTAAACAGGAGAATATAGATGTGAGCTCTAGATTTGGGGAAAGGATGTAGATGACTTGGACAAGGGAGATCGTGAAAGACGAGGTTCAAATGGATTTTAGGGAGACTAAGAAAAAAGGAAGAGAGGAAGACTGATAATCCTCCAAAAGTGGATGATAAGGATGAGATCTCTAGTGAATATTCCATATTTGAAGGACTTAAGGTTTTAAATAATCTTACCCAAAAAAGGATTAAATTAGTGACTTCTGAAGGACTTTAAAAATTATAGAAGAATTGACAAGAATTGACATAAAATTAGTATGATGGCCATCAATCTCAGGAAGCTTCAAGAGAAGGTGGAAAATATCACTACCATTATGGTGAATGATAACTTGAAAAATGCAAATGAAAGGTGTATTGCCATGGAGGACATACTTAAAATGAAAGAAACCCTTATGCATATGAGAGAAATTCACCTGTTGAATATGAAGAGTTCTATCCAACACATTAATATGTTGGGAGAGTTGGTCTAGGCCATACAGAGAGCCAAGAAACTAGAGAAAGATGGAGTCATGCTAGAAGGGAGATGATTGAGCCTAACTATGAGGAATGGAAGACCACCATAGCTGGTCTAGTCAAGGAATGGAATGAATGCATTCCATTGTGAAATAATTGATCTAAGATTGATTTTGTTGTTGTTGTCCTTTGGTCATTTTGGGATTGTTTACCTTTTTTATGTTGTTAGTATGGATGTTGTTATTTCTAATGTTGTTATTATGGTTATGGCTTACTGTTAGATCATCTATGCTTTTTTGTAGTTGGCTTCAATGGGTATACCCTTGGCCATGTTTCTTGTTGTTTTGATTGGTTTACTTTGTATGGGGTAGGGTCCCCTCAACCCTTCTTTACCGCTAATAAAAAAATCAATTGAAAACAATAATATTTAGATTCATGGTTGTGAACTAGTATTATTTGGTTATTCATTATGGATATTTCCATGGATTATTTAAGAGGTGAGGTGAGGTGAGGTCGAGGTGGAAGATAATTTTTCCCTTGTTTGTGCATTGAAGAGTGAATTAAATGCATAAAAGTTTTCTATTCCATTCTTCACACCCCCAAAAATTTTGATTTCCCCATATTTCATATACCTCCCACCTCTCTCTACAAATTATTCCATTTGATGGAAGTATTCACCAAATATAAATCCTTCCATTTTGGTGCATTTCCCCACTAAGTTGAGTAGGTTTCTCACCTCGTATCATTTCATGCATTCCCCTATCATGCCACACCAATATATTCATTATTATTATTTCTTCCTTAAATGAAATTTGATTATTCCACAACCTGTTATGTCAAAAAATAGCACCCTAGGATTATGCATTGCAAATCCATACTTTTCGCTAACATGGGGACCATCTCTCAAGTTATGGGACTTGTTACTTTTGAGCAGAGCCAAATTAACGGTTAGAGTGCCCTAGGTAATAGTTTGAGTGGATGCCCTCCTCAAAAATTTAGTTAATATTTTTCCATCAAATAAATAAATAAAATATGCCTATATTCTTATTAAATTATCACAAAAGGATGCAAAATATTCCATGGATAGAAAAATAAATCGTGGGAGATGCTCAGAATCCAAAAAATACAATATTTTATACAAGGCTTCTTACAAGTCTAATTTAACTATATCAAGTAGGTGATGGAACTCCATCATGAAATAAACCACCATTTTTTACAAATAAAAAAAAATTTATGTAGATCCCATGGTTTTGTGAAGATTTGTATCTAGATCGGGCCTACAATTCCTCCATAAAAACTAATACAAAATTTTCCCCAAAAAACTAAGAATAGAGAATTAAATACTTTTTTTCCTTTAATTATGCTACCTCTACTAGATACACCCATGACATTATAAAAAATGCATTAACCTTTTTCTAGAACAAATTACACACTTACATAACGGAGCTACATCAAAGAATGGGTAACAATGCCAATAAAATCATATGTGCTTATAAATATGTGAATTTATTTTTTCTTACAAAAATATTAGGAATTTTTTATGTGTATGATGAAATTTATGTTACTATATAATAATATCTATAAATGATTTGGTCAATATTAAATCTTTAGATAAATTTTTTAAATCTATGTTCTAAAATTAAGCGACAAAAAGATAATTTTTAGATTTCTGGTGCCCCCTTACTATAAGCACACTAGGCAACTTCCTAGTTTTCCTAGGGCTTAATCTCCCTCGACTTTGAGATGGCCCTCTGGAGAATTTCAGCTTCCTCTACCTATTTCTAATGTTAAGCTACTCCTAAAGAAGGAAATGCAGCTAACTAGTCATAAACTAACTATTCTAAGGGACCAAGGGAGAGAGAGGGTTAGAAAGATGTTGAAAGTGGAAATCCTAGCTAAAGGATAATGAAAGCACTATAAAATGGGGTGAGAGAGATCCACAAGGGGAGGGGAAGGAAAGAGAGAAAACATGGGAGAGAGGGAAGCCATGAGTGCCACAAAAATAACCATGTAGACTAATATTTCCATGCATTCACAACACAAGAAAATGGGACACTGTGAAGCGGGGAGATACACATAACATGCCAAAATAGAATAGAGAGGTAAAAATTCAAATAAAACAAGCTAGGAAAACAAATGTGCCACAAAATAGATTTTATATTGCTTAAAGTATGAGCAATTCCATTACACTCGTGGAAAAGGAGAGATTACATTACAAAGAACAAGTCAAAGGTCTAAAACTTACTTGAGAAGTTTGGCCACCATTTTGGCGTGGTGTCATTACAAAAAATATCCCTCCTACAAAAATGAAAGATTTAACATTATATAAAATAAAGAAGAGACAAAAGAGGAAAATTATCAAATTCGATTTTTATCATTAATGAAGATATATTGTACCCTATAACACAACATATCAAATGTGTCCCCTACATCTATTTGGCTTATAGAAGAAGGTAGAGCCCCATAATTCATTAATTATGTGGTTGAGTTGTCTAATTCTAAATATTAATGGCCCGAATAGTTTTTCAATTTTCACCCAATAAATGTCATTAAAGCTTCAAATATGATTATATAAAAGTGAAGGATCAAGGAGATCTTTCCAACAGGATATAAATTTCATCTAATTTGAGGCTCTAGGTTGAAATATATGGCCATTTAAAATTCTAAATGTCAACGAGAACAAAAATGTAACGCTTTGAAATCCTTTGATTAGCTCGGTATTGTCCTCTACTAACATGTGCACCGCTTTATCTTTTTCCATGTGTCAGCCTTCCATTGGGTCGTGAGATCAAAATTTTTTATATAGAAATGTGAGCCAATAATAAATTGCCATGATCTTTGTACTTGTCAAACTGCTCTTAGCCCATCCCATTTATCAAACTACAAAAGGAGGGCCAACAAAATAGCTCCATGTGTTTGAGCCTCATAGTTGTCGGGATCTTCTACCCCTAACTGAGCTGTTGTGAAACACGAGCCAATGGGAGATCTACACGTATTAGACATTTTTACATTTTATTGGTTTGGGGTCTAGCCTTTACATACATGACTTTCTTGTTTTTCCTTCCTTGTGACCCAAAATGTTATTAAAATTGGCTCATTCCATAGAATTTATGTATGTGGGAGCCCATTACCTCACCCTACGTTAAAATGGTGCCACATGTCCTCCACCTTAACAATTGGATTTTCATCACCTTTCATCCTCCAACCTTTCCATGTTTCCTTATTAACGTGTCTTGATTTAAGCTCGACCTAAAAATTATCAACCTTTGTTTATTCTATGTACTTTATGTCCACAGTGGTGAAACTATCTCTAAGTTCACTAAAATGGAGAAACATGCCCCTACTTGGAAATTTGATCATTTGTCACATGGTGCCTCCTGAACTTGCCACATGTTCTTGACTTGCCTCCACCCGATCCTAAACCTAACACCCTTTAGAAAATTTGGTTCACTATGAGGCCTTAACATCTTAAATGGGATCATTCTTCTACAAGAAACTCTACCTCCTCCATGGATGATTCTTAGGAGTTTTTATAGAAAGAGGATCTTTTTGTTATAAGATAGATGGTGGAACTACAAAAGTGGTGAGTTCAATGGGTTCCTCTTCACCAATGAAATCTTCCAAGTCTGATAAAAATCATCCTCTTCATTGTCAAGCTCTGCAAGACACTCCTCTTGGATCTCATCCTCCTTGTGTTCCTCTTCATTTGGAGCTGATTTATCCTCTTCTTCTGATTTTGCAAGATGGGATGAATCAACAACCTCTATGAATATGGTTCCAACATAAACCCTACACTTAGAAAAAATATATTTTGGTCATCTTCTTATTATGCTTTCTCTTATAAAATCAGCCTCTACCATATGTTCTTCAACTCGAACCTCTGTTAAAGTCTTAACCACTTATGGCATCTGATTGGACTCAAATTTTCAGCACCATTCCCTCATGTTTTTACAAGTTCTTCTCTCTTGGTTTATTCAACTTGATGTCCTCCTTTATTTTCTAATTTATTTCTTCCCAAAATGGATCTGGGAATGCAAGAGGGATGGACTAAGTTATAACATGATTTTACAATTTTTGAGGTAGAAAGGGGAGGTTTAATTTCTTCTTATGGAGGGGAAGGATTTTTGAAAGAAAATAGGGTGGATTAAATAAGGTGGGATGGAAGGGAATAATAATTCTCAATGGGGTAGCATGAAGAAATCTAGGGATATGAAAATCATGCTGAGATGGTGTAGGTTAGGGAGGAGGAATACGAAGGATGTGAGATAGTAGTGTAGTTTTGCTCCATTGTGGTGTGGTTGTCTAACACTAGATTCATGAGCCTCAAATAACTCATCCCATTTTATAATTTGGGGCATCATCTCAATCATAAAGTCCAACTTCTATTGAGGGTTGAACCAACTTGGTATAGGGCCAACCCATGGATAAGGGACCCTAAAGCTAATTTTGACGGATTCATTACAAATTTAACCCTATTCATACCATGTTCACCTCCATTTTGAATCTTCCTCTAAAATCAACATACGCCATGGGGACACCGCCATCATCTACAAAACCTTATTCTTCATAGAAATGTTAGTTAGAAGGATGACATATGAGTTAGTGGAGGGTGGGTTATATGAAGATTCATCATGATGGGGCTCATAGAAATGATTTGGAGGAGTATTTTGATAATATGGGGATGGAGAGAACTTGTTTTCTATTGAAAATGAGAGTTCCAAGAAGGAAATTAATTCATGATTGCACAACTTCATGAATGCAAGGAAAAATAAAGAAGGAAGGAAAGAAAATGAATGGAACTAGGTGGAGGGAATGATGGTAAGGTTGCAAATGATAGAATGGGTTGTTTAGATAAGTGGAGTTTCTAGATGTTCTTGAAAATTCCCCCAAAGGTGGATATCTCACCAAGAAAACATCAAAATTTGTGAAATGAATATGTAAACCGGGATACACACTATGAAATATGTAGCTTTCCATGTTTATCCCATTAAGTGTGCCAAAACTATTATGTGAAAAAATTAGTACCTAGGATTATGGATTGTAGATCCCTACTTTTGCTAACATGTGACCATCTCTCAAGTTGTGGGGCTTTCTACTTTGAATTGGACCTCTAGAGAAGGTCAACTTCCTCTACCTATTTCTAATGTTGAGCTACTCTTAAAAAAATAAATGTAGTTAAATAACCCTTAACTAACAATTCTCAAGGACCATGGAGAGAAAAGAGAGAGAGAGAGGGCTAGAAAGATGCAAAAATGGTAAATCCTAATCTAAGGTGTGGTGATATCACCGAAGAGGGGTGAGAGCTCTCCAAAGGGAAGGAAAGAGAGAAAACATGGGAGATAGGAAGGACATAAGTGCCACAGACAAGAACCATATAGACTAAGCTTTCCCATGCATGAACAACACAGGAAAATGGAACCTACAAGTAGGAAATAAAAACAACATGCCAAAATAAAATATAATAGAGAGGATATATTGCAAATAAAATGATCTAGGGAAGGAAAATGTGTGAAAAAATAGATTCTATATTGCTTAAAGTATGCACAATTCCATTATAGTCATGGCAGAAGGCCAAATTACATTACAAGGACAAAATAAGAGGTTTAAAACTTATGAGAAGTCAGCCACCATTTTGGCATGGTTCCATTACAACAAAGATCCCTCCTACAAAAATGGCAATATTTTACATTATATAGAAAAAGGAAGAGAAAGAAGGGAAAAGATCAAATTTGATTTTGATCATTAATGAAGATCTATTTTTCCCTACAACACAACATGTCAAGTGCATCCCCCATGTATGTTTGGCTTGTAGAAGAAGGAAGAGCCCCATACTTCATTAATTCAAGTGGTTGAGTCATCTGATTGTGCATATTTATGGCCCGAACTATTTTTTTCCTTTTTTGCCCACAAAACACCATCAAAGCTCAAATATGATTATATCAAATTGAAGGGATCGGGGAGAGATTTACATCAATATAAATTTAGTCGATTTGGGGCTCTGGGCCAAAAGATATGGCCATTTGAAATTCTACATGTTTGGGAACACATGAATGTGATGTGTGGTAGCCTCTAATTAGCTCGAGGACCAACCTCTACCAATGTGTGCATTGATTTTTCTTTTTCCATGTGTCAACCTTTCATTGGGTCACAAGATTCGGATTCGCTTCTAAAGAAATGTGAGCCAATATGAAATTTCCACACTCTTCGGACTTGTCAAATTTCCATTATCCCATTGCATTTTTCAAACTACAAAAGGAGGGCTAACAAAATAGCTCCACATGTTTGGGCCTCGCATTTTCAGGATCTTCTTACCCCATAATTAATTACTATGAAACACGAACCAATGAGAGAGCTCCACATGACACATGTCCACATTTGATTAGTTGTGGGGTCCGGCCTTTACCTACATCTCTTGCTTTTCCTTCCATGTGGACATGAAATGCTATTAACACTAGCTCATTCTCAGACTTTACATTTACGGGAGCCCATCAACTCACCCCCTGTGCTATAATGGTTACATGTGTCCTCCATGTTAATAGTTGGATCCTTTCCACTGTCATCCTCTAGCCTCACCATGTTTCCTTGTTGATATTCCTTGACCTAAGCCTGGACTTGAAAGATTACCAACCTTGTTTGATTCCATAGACTTTATGACCGTTGCGCTCATGTTTCTCAAATTTCATCGAATGGAGACACGCATCTCTTCTTAGACCATTGATCATCTTCAGCATGGTGCCTTTTGAACCTATTACATGTTCTTTATCTACCTCTGCCAAATCCCATACCAGATGCCCTTTAACAAATTTGGCTCACTCGAGGCCTTGACATCCACTAGGCTCATTGTTATGAGGAGAGTTGGAATGGCGACACGTGACCCCTATCTAACCTACTTTGGGTTAAATTAGATGTCCAAATGAATGTCACCACCCTTTTAAAACATAACCCGTAGATTTTAACACAACAACAACCAGCTCTAGAGAATTGGAACTTTGATGACCATTTAAACATCATTTTCCCCTTCAAAATGACCCAAATCCATTTTAAAACATGTTAAAGCCAAAATAACCTTACGGGTTATTTTGGGATAACATAACCATTAAATCATAATTAATTTTTCCTCATCATATTTATAAATCATTCCACATATGGAAATCCTAGAATTCATATTGATGTGGTTCAAAATGCTCTCTAACATTTTCCCTCTAACGTTGTCAAAGTAAATTTCTATTCCCTTTTGAAGGTACCTACATCCTCTTTATGAAATTAATAAGACTCGATAAGTAACAAGAAAAAAGTGATGGTTTCTACTCTCTCCCTCAATTACAAAATCCATATAATATATGACATATGTAAGGATATATAAATAACAATGCAATTTCATACTTAGTGAGCATTACATCCCCAGTGTCTCTAAATTGTAGTTGAAGGCATCATTAAATCCAAATGCTTTGTACACCATCTTCACTGTTAATCCAAAATAATTTGTAAGAACTCTACCTCACATAAATTAGTAATTTATTTTTGTTAATAGTTATATATAGATATTAATGAATGACCTTTTGGTCGGTACCAATGTTACCAACAACACGACATCCTTTTATTTTATCTAACCGATAAACTATAAGACCATCTTCACCAACTCAATGGAAACAAACACTTGGTCTCCTTGTTTAGGATCTTTGATTAACACCAACCCCATCCATGTCCTCATTCTAGATATGCCTACATGTAAAAATCATTTCCTAATCTATATAAGAGATAGTAAAATTTAATTATGTATATCATATGATTTGTAGTTTAATTAAGAAAATGATAGAGTAAAAATATCATCAAGCCATTTACCCATTTTTGTTGGTAAACGATACCAATAAAAAAACATGAAACTAAAAAAAAAATTCCATTACCTACCCATGGGTCCCAAATAATCGAGGTTTTGGCCAAAGTGATGTCAACTTTTCTCAATGCGGATGTCACAACAATATTGTACACTATTGCTCGGTAGAAACCAATGACCATGTCACCCACTTTAAACTCGGCATTGGTGACATCACCACGGTTCCCATCATAAAACATATGATTGGTTGTACAAAATAAAAATATGGTTTAATTTCGATTAAACTATTAAATCTACACTATTCTCTCTCTACTTAAAAAAGAAGGTAAAAGAACAAAGAAAACTTTGTGCAAATTGAGGTTGTTAAACTAAAGAGCATCTTCAACTTGATTTCTAAAAACCATAGGAGAAATGGATCCACTGACACCCACTCGTTGTGTGTAGTGCCCACCTCTTTCTTACATCATTTCATTTGTTGACTCATTTCATTTACTAGATTTATAGACATTGATCTAACACTATATTGATACTATGTGATCTCATTATGGATTATTTGGTGATACATGTGTTGTTTAGGGCACGTGGTGCCAATCTAGCATTATGAATTTCATCTTAGTTTCTTACACTTATATGGTTATGGATACCAGCAGGATGTGATACAGTTATCTTTATCTGATATATGATGGATGGATGTTAATGTTGTTGTGTACTTTGATATCATTGGTTGATAATGGTAAATTGGATGTTATCATGCAATAACCTAGATGAATATTATGTCTTGATTTACTGTGGATGCATGTTGTTAGAGTATAGTTATCTCATTTTGATATCAATTGTTGTATATTTAGAATGAATATCCATGATTGGTTTGGTTATTGATATATTGTTATTATTTTTTGATTTATTGTATCGAGCAGGTATGTCTAATGTATGAAATGAGTGTCCATATTTAAGGTCACACGAGAGAACATGGGTTTCAGAGTTACACCTCAAGTTACACAAGTGGATGACTAAGTTGAGTCCTTTAGCCATGCATGACCCTTGTTTGACCTTGTGTGTGTGTGGCGTATTCATGTTTGGACATCCTTAGTGATTTCCTAATTTACCTATGTTATTTTAATTTGTTAAGCCTTGTACTAAACTAGTTTAAGGACCTAATGGTCCCCACATGCATTAGTGATGTTATTATGTTAGTAAGCTTGTTGTTAGTGGTTTGGGACCACCTAATCATCATTTGGGTGGGCCCCACCACCTCTTCCTTTGAGCCACTTTACCCAATCTCGAATTTGGGCTAAATGTGGCATTTGTAAGGGTCTCTTTTCACATTGGGGGTCTCCCTTACACTGAAATGGACCCCTTGGACCCTACCTATGGGTAGGGGGTCTATTTTCAAGGTAAAATGGGATTTTCCCTCCCATTTGACCCCTCTCTTGTCACCATCTTGTAAGTGTGTTTTATTTGTGTGTTATCTCAAAAGTTGAAGTAAGTTGGATTATTGGCATTTTAGTAAATTTGGGAGTTTTCTTCCTAAAAGTGTTTTGTTTTATGTTTAATGGGATTTTAGGAATCTTGTGTTGGAGAATGAGAAGGGTGATAGATGTCACCCTCTCATTTTTTAGGATTTGGGATTGATTCTTCTTTTTATACCTCCTCTTAGAGAGGGGTATGGACTTTTAGTTCTCATTTTTACTTTTGTAGTTAGAGAGAGCTAGGAGCTTCGAGCTTGGAGCTTCGAGCTTGGGAGAGCTTGACTTATTACTGGAGTTGGATAGCTTAATTTTGAGGTAGGCCTTCATACAATTTTATTTTATTTTCTATAACATATTGTGCAAAGGAAAAAATATTATTTGAATCTTGTAAGCTTGCATGTTTGTTGGTTTAGTAAATCTTGTTTTCTTTTATTTTCTCCATCCATCCTATTTGAGGTGGATTTTGTAATTATAGGGGAAGAGGGAGGAAACCCCCTCTTACACCACATGGCTTGATGGGAAATCCATGATGGTATTTCTATTATTTCCTCCCCTTATATGGTTTGATGTGGAAGATGATTGTTCATATGGTTTGAACCTCATCTTCCATCCTTGATAAAGAAACCATGCTTGGTTTGAAAATCCTTATAAGGAGGAGGATTGGTGTTTGGGATGGAGTGATAAGGAGTTTTGGGGTATGGATATTCTTTTGGTGTTCCTATGGTTGGATCACAATATGGTTTATAATGGGATCCTTTCCACTCTTCCCCATTGAGGAAACATGGAGTTCTCCTCTTGTGTTTTGTGTATGTTTTGGATGATTTTTTTCTGGAGTATGTGTGTGTTGGTCATATTTTTTCTTCTCCCCATACTTGGGAAATCTTGAGGCATGCAATCTCTCTCTCTCTCTCTCTCTCTCTCTCTCTCTCTCTCTCTCTCTCTCTCTCTCTCTCTCTCTCTCTCTCATGGGATTGGAGGGAGGCTAGCATGTCCTCCATTGGTGGATATGGCATGTGATGATGCCATTTGGTTGGGAGGAAATTGGGCCTCTTTCTCTTGTGCTTTGAAGACTTTCATATGGAGTGGAAGCTTGAAAATTTGGTTTGGAGCAAGAAGGAGAAAAGTTTAAAATTTGGGCATGGTGTTCTCCTTTTTGGGAGGCTTGTACACTTGCATTGTAAGTGTTGATTTTTAAATAGTTATGGTTATCCAAGTTATGTTATTCCCTCTCTTAAGGGAAAGATTTGTAACCTTGTAATATTTTTGTAATCCTTGTTATAGATGAAGCCTTGTGATATACTATTCTCTTGAAAGATTGTTTCTCTTATTTTCCTATAGTTTGGTCTAAGCTTACTCTCCATTTTTGGAGTATGTCAAAGCTAGTAAAGAAAATTTATTTGAAGTTGTAATGAGTCTTTCCTTATGATCTCCCAAAAAGAGAGAATGTAGAAATGTTTGTTTGGATTTGGAAATGTATGTAAACTTTATATCATCATTGAGTTTGAAAAATATTGTATGCTTTAAGCTTGAAAATGCACTTAGCTTTGGTAATGTAGAAATGGTTATGTGAAAAGAGAATGAACTAGTTGTTTGTAATTTTTAATGGAAATGTAGAAATGGTTATGTGAAAAGAGAATGAACTAGTTGCTTGTAATTTTTAAGTAGATGTATTTGGAATAAATTTGGAAAGGAATTTTAATTTAAAAATTGAGTTTGAAAGTTTAGTCTCTCTCTCTCTCTCTCTCTCTCTCTCTCTCTCTCTCTCTCTCTCTCTCTCTCTCTCTCTCTCTCTCTCTCTCTCTCTCTCTCTCTCTCTCTCTCTCTCTCTCTCTCTCTCTCTCTCTCTCTCTCTCTCTCTCTCTCTCTCTCTCTCTCTCTCTCTCTCTCTCTCTCTCTCTCTCTCTCTCTCTCTCTCTCTCTCTCTCTCTCTCTCTCTCTCTCTCTCTCTCTCTCTCTCTCTCTCTCTCTCTCTCTCTCTCTCTCTCTCTCTCTCTCTCTCTCTCTCTCTCTCTCTCTCTCTCTCTCTCTCTCTCTCTCTCTCTCTCTCTCTCTCTCTCTCTCTCTCTCTCTCTCTCTCTCTCTCTCTCTCTCTCTCTCTCTCTCTCTCTCTCTCTCTCTCTCTCTCTCTCTCTCTCTCTCTCTCTCTCTCTCTCTCTCTCTCTCTCTCTCTCTCTCTCTCTCTCTCTCTCTCTCTCTCTCTCTCTCTCTCTCTCTCTCTCTCTCTCTCTCTCTCTCTCTCTCTCTCTCTCTCTCTCTCTCTCTCTCTCTCTCTCTCTCTCTCTCTCTCTCTCTCTCTCTCTCTCTCTCTCTCTCTCTCTCTCTCTCTCTCTCTCTCTCTCTCTCTCTCTCTCTCTGTGTGTGTGTGTGTGTGTGTGTGTGTGTGTGTGTGTGTGTGTGTGTGTGTTGTATCTTCAAATATATAAAAATTGTATCCTTATTTCTTTAGAAAATATATATATTATATCTTCATTTCTTTAGAAAATTTATCTTATGGTGTTCAATCTAAATTAATACATGTATGTATGTATATATATATATATCTGTTTATAAAAATTATATTAAATTTTATATATCTATAATGTTTTTAAAATCACACACATAAAAATATTATAGATATATAAATTTTAATAAAATTTATATAAACAGATATATATATATACCTGAATTCATAAATATATAAAAAATTAAAAAGGAAAATTGGATTGTTTGTTGGTAAAAGAAATAAACAAAAAAAGAAAATAAATTGGGGGAGACATGTCGCGCCCCCTCGCCTTCCTGCATAAAACTTGGTGTGGTGTGGCCAAGGCCACACCACACCCCCACACCCTTACCCTACATCATATACACATTTCACCACCTTAATAAACCCTTTCGTGGCCCCCTTTTTTTACCCACGCCCGCACCTTATAACCCATGTTTTGTATTATTCTTGTATGTATGTGTGTGTGTGTGTGTGTGTGTGTGTGTGTGTGTGTGTGTGTGTGTGTGTGCACATATATACTCAAGTTACTAGAATCTACACTAGTTTCTTCTATAAACAAAAAATAATAATAAAGGGGAGAATAACGGAGAAAATACATTTACAATCCTTCAAAACCCTAGATAATGAGGAGGAATTCTTTCCTCCATTACAACCTGAATTAAAATGAAATGGAGCTTAAAATAAGACAACCAAATATCTGTAGTTGGAGGAGAGCCTCAAAATTCCTCCATGATCTCCCCCTTGTTCTTCCATTCTCTCCCTGCAACCCTACTGTTCAAATGAGGGAAAAATAAAGGAAAATAAAAGTTATAAGGAAATCATATTGATAGATTAGGGTTGTAGAGAATACCTGAGATCTAGGGTAGAAGTTAAAAGAATCTAAGGGCTCGATTTAATCCTCACCACTTAGGATTGGGGAATAAAAATATTTAAAGGGGTATGGGGTAAATTTAATAAGTGGGTGCCTAAGGGAGTCACTTAAACCTAAATTGAAACCTAGGGATTTATTTGAAGACCTTGGTGGGTATAGAAATTAAATATGGTATTAAAAGGGGGGTTTAAATAAGGAAATAGGTGATATGGGACCATTTGGCTTATTTATGGGACATGGTGCATATTGAATATTAAATTAAAATTTAAGAAAATAATTTAATAATTAAATGTTAGGCATGGGTTAGTTTGGTTAACCAAAGGAACCATTCACAAATTAATTTATTACAAATAAAGAGGGTGTATTAACCGAGTAATAATTTTGGAAAATAAAATAAACTATTTAACTACGATTACAATCCTAACCCTACTTAAACATTAATAAAATAATATATTTAAAAAATCCAAAAAATTAAGTCTTGTGTCATGGATTTTGGGTTGTAAAATGGGGCACTACATCACGGTATCATAGCTCGGTTTTACAACACCAAATGCTCTGGGGATTATAAATAAATCAATATTGGTTACATTAATAAAATTTTCCCATTTGATCATTTCCGCTACCTCACACCAAATCATAAACCTTCCCTTTCATTTTGCTCGCAAGATCGTTGGACGTGGTACAAGGAATTGATCCATTAGGGGTTTAGGATGTAGGTCACCTACGCTTGAACCGTGTGCCCCGAGTTAGGACCACATATATTAGAGGCATTACAAAAAATTATGGGAGTTTTACAGCAACATCTTCCTACACAACATGAGCCAATAGAGGAGATTGACCATCAGGAGAGGAAACACTACCAGATGAGGGCGCACACTCGGTGCCACTTTGGCGAGGACACTCGAGAGGTGAACTAGGTCCTATACCCCTTTGTTCACTTTGAGAGAGTGGCCTCTCTTTGTCAGAACCACTCTCACAGCATTGAGGGACCACTACAGGGAGGATGACCACATTCACCAGATGTGGAGTTGGTTGGGCATCATCGTCATGATCGTGACACAGGCAATGTTATCGAGAGATCTTATTCATCTAAAGTTTCCCACCTACGGTGGAACCATAAGATGGATTTGGGGATGATTCTTGGCTCTTAAGCCTCTATAGTTGCTTTGCAATTCACTCATATGAGAGAAATGTCAAGGCTAGGTTTGTTATTCACCTCTCTCGTGGCATGGTAGGCGTATGGTAGAGGAATGAGGAGCAAAAGGTCAATTTAACTAGAGACTCGATAACTTAGGAGATGTTTGAGGAGTGATTTAGAGCCCAGTACATGTTTGAACACTTTTTTTCAGAAGAGGATTGACGAATTTCATGACCTCCAACAAGGTTTAGGCACGGTTGTATAGTATGAGAGCCGATTTCTAGATTTATCGCAGTATGTTGATTATCTTCAGGATGAGAAATTACAATCCAACATATTCATTTAAGGATTGAATTTAGACTTGGTTGGGCGGTCGGGATGTTATCTCTTCTAACATTTCAGAAGGCCATGGAAAAGGCCTACTTAGCTAAGGAGAATAGGAGAAAGGCCCAAGAGCATAGAGACAGGACTAGGGGAAAGTTTTAGGAGAGGATACATTCTTTCCTAGATTAGAGGACACAGGGTACAACAACACCACCTAGAGTAGGATTTAGGCCCCCACAATTCGGTTCGAGGCATTTGCCTAATACCCAATAGTAGTCATAGCACTATGCACATCAACAACAGAGGACTAGGTAGACACGGGGTATGCGGAGAGGTGGAGTTCAAGGAGGTTTTGGATTGAGTAGAGACATGAAATAGCATAGTCAATGTATATAGCCAGCCCATACACAAAGAGCTCTACTAGATTCGGTCCAAAGTCGGTTTGGTTCATTAGAGTACAAGTGGGACCCCTACACAAAGAGGGCTATTAGGTTGTTTTATTTGTGGGTCCCATGAGCACTACGTTCATTTATGTCTACACAAACCCACCGTTGTTGATAAGTAGATAACCCCTACCTCAAAGCAGATAGTGGAAGACATGGGATGCACTCATCATGTCTACACATTAGTGGATAACCGCCGGGACGAGCATCAAGCCACGGTTATCGAGACTACAGGTACTATCAAGGGTATTTCTATCTCAATACTTTTTGATTTAGGAGCATCAGATTTCTTTATATCACCATCTATAGTGGACCAGTGTGGGCTAGTGGTGGCTAGGCAAATCAAATAGTTAGTAGGTTGAGTTGGCCTCTAGGGCCGAATTCACAAAGTGGATACCTACACAAAGAGTCATGTACTCGATTTGGGAGTATTCTCTACTACCTTGGACCTTCGAGTGTTACCTTTAGGATCCTACGAGGTTGTTTTGGGCATGGATTGGCTTGAGTCTCATCAAGCCAAAGTAGATTGTAGGAGTAAGATCATTGAGTGTCAGGATGACCTTGGGAATTCTATTTCTATTTCGAGATGTAGAGGTCTATTTCTAGCATATCATATCAGCTAAGAAACTCAAGCAGAGCATGTGCAAGGGTTGTCAGATGTTTGCAATTACGATTAGTGATCGATCAAAGGGTACTCCAGATCATTCACCTCTTGATGAGCATGTGGTATTGAGAGAGTTTACATATGTGTTTTTGAGCGAGATTCCTAGTTTACTACCGCGTAGAGAGGTAGATTTCACCATAGACCTAGTACTAGGAGTAGCACCAGTTTCTCAAGCACCTCATCGGATGATTACTTCAGAGATATACGAGCTCAAGATTCATCTAGAGGAGTTGTTAGAGAAGGGCCTCATTCACCCCAGTGTGTCTCCTTCAGGGGGACCCATTATTTTTGTGAAGGATGGTTCTCTCACACTATGTGTTAATTTTAGGCAACTTAATAGGGTCACGATGAATAACCATAATCCACTTCTGAGGATTGATGACTTGTTTGATCAAATGAGAGGTTCCAAAGTGTTTTCCATGATTGATCTCAAGTCGGGATAGCACTAGTTGTGCATTGCAAAAAATTAGTTAGTTAATTAATTAGTTAAATCACAAAAATTATACCAAGATATAGTTTTTATTACCTTTCTAAAAAATAAATTTTCATTTTTGAAATTATGTTTACTATTTTTTTTTTTACCAATGAATGGTATTTTACAAGAAGGCTCAAAAGCCAAATAGAGCATTAAAAGAATCAAAAAGGATCAGAATCTAAGATATACATGAGGACCAACTATAGTTTAAATGAAAACTATAAAGAGGGAACCAAAAAGTGTCAAATCTGTAACAAAGTAGCATAAAAACAACATCATTTCAACATCAAACAGAAATCTAGAAGCAGGAATAGTCCTAGTTGACGCTTTATCAATCTTTGTCTTTATCTTTTGTAGAGAGGTGAATAATGTCAGGGAAGTGACATGGGAGGGATCCTTTTTATCCAATTGTGAGAGAACCAAGTCCCTTGTTGAATCCGACTCCTAGATGGCAGCAGGAATGTCGCTGAGAATACAAACACTTTTGACATGTTGCTCCATGAAGTTGTAAATTTCCTTAAGCACAGAAATGGTACAATCATGCCTACCTTTTGCATTACCCAGTCTATTGTCCATAGAATTAAGCTTCTTGTAGACTTGTAAAATATGCTCATTGTCCTTGTCAAGGTCATTATGCATCTTCCTCTTTCCTTCTCTCTTACAAATCTTTTTGAGCTCTTCTTTCAAGATCTCCATCCTCCTCCAACTTAACAATTTTGTTAAGAAGCCCTTCCTCCCTTTCCTTGGCATAAGTATCCGTAGGATTGCTAATATGTAGCAGATTTTTTGTTGATTCAATTTCTTTGCTACTATGGAGTACCCTTTGGGAGGGGAAGGGTTGATTAATTCCATTATTCCAAATTATTCCTAGGCTCGTATCCCTTATTTTCTACAATCTTATTTAATTCACTTGTTATTTAGATATGTTAATTTGTTTATGTATAACCTTTTGATTTATTGATTTATATTTTGTTTAGGTTCAATTGCATATAGACAAGTGTTAGTGTAATGTACTTGTTAGTGCAAACCACCTTCAAGATTAACAAGTTCACAAATATTATTTTTATAGTGTTATTCTCATTATTAAATAGAGTTTTAGAAACCAAAAATAATCTATCACCTTTCAACCATTAACTAGGTGTTTAAAGCATTATTTTGAAGGTAGAGATTGATCAAATATTATATATTTCTAGGGAAACATGATGTAGTAATTGGCACATGAATATTCAAGGAATAATGATAATCCAACTAAGTAGAAAAGGTGGATGTTGTTCATAACTGACAATCAACACTCATACTGGTATTATATGGTTATTCAGGGTGGAGAACTTTCCTAATATAGAAAAAATACCATGTGAATGAAGAAATTAAGATTTACGTGGGTTAATTAGGCAAAGGTGAGATGCGGTGAGGTCAGAGGTGAATGAGAACTTTTCCCCTACTCGCACCACTGAAGAGTGAATTAAACGCATCAGCAAAGCTTTCTATGCCCTCCTTCACATCCTCCAAGTGTTTGATTTTATCCTCTTTCATATACCTTCCCACCTCCTCTACAAATTCTTCCATTCGATGCAAGTATTTATCAAATAGAAATCCTTCCATTTTGGCGCATTTCCCCACCAAGTTGAGAAGGTTTCTCACACCGTATCGTTTCCTCCATTCCCCTGTCATACCACGCCAATATATTCATTATTATTATTATCATCACATACATAACTTAAAATCAATTCTTCCACAACCCATAAATTAGAATTATCACCTGATTATATTGAGAAAGCATTCCACATATTGGAATCCTGGCATTCATATTGATGTGGAGCAGAACACTCTCTAACATTTTCCCTCCAACGTTGTCAAAGTAAATGTCTATTCCCTTTGGAAAGTACCTGCACCCTCATTATGAAATCAATAGGACTCGGTAAGCAACAAGTACAAAGTGATTGTGTCTACTCTCTCCCTCAATCACAAAATCCATAAAATATATGACATATACATAGTGTTATATAAATAACAATGTAATATAGTACCTGGCGAGCGTTGCATCCCAGTCTGTCTCTGAATTGTAGTTGAAGGCATCATCAAATCCAAATTCTTCTTTCACCATCTTTACCTGATAATCGCTAACAATCTGTAAGGAAATCTACCTCACATAAATTAGTAAGTTATTTTTGTTAAGAGTTATATATAGAGATTAATGAATGTCGACCTTTTGATCGGTACCAACGCTACCAACAACACGACATCCTCTTATTTTAGCTAACTGACCAACTAGAAGACCAACTGCACCAGCTGCAGAGGAAACAAACACTTGGTCTCCTACTTTAGGCTCTCCGATTAACACCAACCCCACCCATGCCGTCATACCAGGCATGCCTACACATAAATATTATTTCATAATCCATAATAACAGAAATAATGAAAGTTAATTAAGTATAGGACTTGATTTGTAGTTTAATTATGAGAATGGTAGAATAAGAGGCATTACCTAACTATCCACCCAAAAAAAAATCCTAAAAATACCCAATAAAAAAAAAAAAGAAGAAGAAGATGAAACCTGGATCGTATCCTATGAAAGTTCAAATGCCATTACATACCCAGGGTCCCAAATAATGGGAGGGTTTGGCCAGAGTGGTGTCAACTTTTTTCAAAGCGGATGCGGCAACGATGCTGTACTCTGCTACTCCGTACAAACCAGTGACCACATCGCCCTCTTTAAACTCGGCATTGGCCGACATTACCACCGTTCCCATCATAAGACATCTGATCGGCTGTACAAAATAAACAAAGATGCTTCAATGTCGATTAAACTACTTAATCTGCACTAGGTATGGATTATCTCATTACTTAGAAAGAAGGTTAAAAGGAAAAAGAAAAACCTCATCCAAATTTAGGCTGTTGAAATAGAGACCATCTTTGGCTTGATTTCTGAAAAACCAGCGGAGATATGGATCCACGACACCCACTGGTTGTGCACAACAACATCACCATCCGATTTATTTCTTCCCACACTTTGGAAATCCAACTGGGTTTCTATGATTTTGATATGGTTCTCGGTGAGAGGCCCTTCGTTGGCGTAAGACACCAATATCAGCTCCTTATTCATTATACCTTTGTCCATGGTTGAAGTTGCTGAATCAAATTAAGAGACAGTCTGACTCATGTTCGCTCATGTTCACTTATATTCTAAAATATTCACGTGATACAAATATTTCTTTTATAGCTCTAACCAAATTGATCTCTTATTAAATATTGGTAGTTTTACACTTCCTAAATAGAGTACTCAATTTATCGAACCTATTAATTATATGTAATGGTCAAAATGGTCACGGCAATAGGGATGGAGAGGAAATAAAAATTATTCGAAAAATAATCTCAAGCATCCAATCAATTTTTGTTTCAGAAAAGAAAATGTTGAAGAAATTCTACCTTCTCTCAAAATTCAAAAAGGATGGGAATCATGATCGCATTGGAAATATCCAAATATTTTCATAGATACAAATATTTGGAAAATACCCATATCTTTTCGTAGATGCAAATACTAGATAAAACAGTGAAAACAAGTTATACCATAATCCTTACTTTTAAGAATATCAATCAATAGTAGCATATGGACTCCATTCCTGAAATCCAAAGGACTAATGACTGAGAAAATAATTAGATCAATTCCAAAATATAAAAGTGCCCCAAGAAGAGAAAGAAATAAAGAAGAAATTCTTTAGTCAGACGAAGATAATTTTTCCAACTTTTATTTTGCCTATATGATACACTTTTATCTAGCATTTTATTAAAAATGAATTATGGAATTTCATCAACTCCTAAACATCTATCAATAACAAGTGCTCAATATTCTTGTTCCCCATACGAGAGCTATATTCACCTGTCTGGGATTTCAGAAAACAATAATATAACGCCAAGTTATGGGATGCTGTGAATGAATGAATAAATGCTAAGTTATATAGCAATTGATGGTTATTCGTAGCGTATAGAACTCAGCTTGTTTAGGAAACACTATAAGCAATCCCTATCTAACGATCAACATCTTACCCGTACTACAACAAAAATAGGCTGACTAAGTCTTCAAGACATTGAAAGAGCTTTTTTATGGCTAGAAATAGACAAAAATTTAATTAGGCCGATAGTTAGGGCGATAAGCCTATATATAACTCAACACATGCTGTTTTTTTCATAGATTGTTTGACAGGTGTGCTGCAACTCTTTTCCACATGCTGTTTTTTTCCATTGATTGTTTGACAGGTGTGCTGCAGCTATTTTTCCTAGTGTCTATGACATTTGTCCCAATCACATAGATTGCCAATTAAAAATAATTAAATCAGATATGTTTTTAATAATTTCTGAAGCAATGAATGTGTGCGCAGAAGCATGCCCAGGTGGTTGCAGACAACATTATGAAGCTATTGATTCATTGGTATAGTGTATATTTATTAGTTTGATTGTCTCAAGCCTATTTACCAAATGTGCTATGTTAAATTGATTCTTTCTCGTATGACCATGGTTGTTTCCTGTAATTTATTTGCTAGCATCATCCACTTAAACTCTTATTGTCTTAAACCCTTATTAATTATTAATTTCAACATTTACTCTTCAGATCTTATATGTTTTATAGTTGGCCGTCAAATTGAAAGTCTTGTTTACATTTAACTAAGCATTCATAATAGCTTTACAATCCAACAAAAGCTTAAAAAAATATATCGATATTTTGTAGAGAGTTATCATTTTTCTTACTGATTTTGTGCATGATTTAAGTGAAGTTTTTTTACTATAGAAAATAGAAAGTTAGCAAATATGAATTTTGTTGCTCTAATTATTATTTAATATTTTATTTATTGAAATCAATTTAACAAAATATAAAAATTAACTTTAGCATATATTTTATATGACAAGTGATTTTTATAGTTAGCCCTTCTAATAAAAATGTATAATATTTTAATACCTTTAAGTATTGATTTATGTAATTTTAAATTTCATTTTTTTAACACCCTTCTATGAAAAGCTAAAAGACATTTGAAGGGCACCGACGACTTCAAATTTGATCTATGCATGGGATACACCATGCAAGCCTAAAGAAAAAGGAGGCCTAATTTGAGAAATATAGATAGATTCTACCAAGCCTTAAAAATGAAATATAAAATAAATATCTACAACTACATTGCATGTTGAATTGAATTGTATAAGCATATACAATACAAACAACCATGGAGGGATGGAATATCATATTCGGCAATAAGCATACACAATGAGTTTAACATACATATGAACTTGTAAGCACATTTAATGAACAATTTGCATTACTTATATAGTAGTAAATCACACACAAATGGTGAAATAGAGACATTGAAAGGGATTCGTTAAGAACTTGAACTTGAAGGATTGCAATATTGGATTCATGAAAATGTTAGGTGGAATGCATGCAAAACTATTAGTTCTTTCGAGTAGACACATATGGACCACATATCATATATGTCAATTTTCAAAAGGAGAAAGAGGACATGTGGTGCAAAAATTGTTGAGGCAATGTATTGTGGAGATATATTTGAAAGCAAGGACTTTCTACCAATACACATATGTCAACAAAATTATTTTTTTACAATTTCAGGCCTTGTGTTTTATGGATAGCAGAGCATCCAACAATTGAATTGGTTATGGAGGTTCTCGAGGATCCTATTCATATGTCAATTTACGTTGGGGTTGAGTCGTGTAGAGCTTCTTTTTTGTGTTCCCTCCTTTGCAATGATGAAATCTTGAGGGAGTTGAAGGAAGAAGAGGTGATGTGGATAGTTAGAACACATGACAATTTTACGGGAATTTGGTTGAGCGTGTCATAGGATATTTTAGAGATGGGAACATGTGGAGGGGACTTGGCATTCCATTGCAAGCCATTATAATAAATAAATTTGATAATACTAAAACAAGGAAATTTAGGTCATTTTGTGCCATCTTTAAAGGCCATTTTTAATGACATTGTCCACACTTGCATAGGTAACAACAAGTATCAACCACTAGGGTTTTGCTTGTGGATGTGTATTTGAATCCACCTCCTCAACAAGGTTATTAATACTATTTTATTGATTTCTTCCATATCTAACATATTTATTTTGTTGTATTCATGTTTCTACATATGACTATCACTTAAAAGGACATGATGTCATATATGAGGGGGTTAGTGGAAATGATGCAACATATTGCTAATCAAATGTTAACAATTAAGATAGCAAGTTCCTTCCTAGTGGGAAACATGACCTCTTATGCTGAAGGGGGCAAGCCTAAAGTCGTTAATGTAGTAGATTGAACTTAGTTTGATGTTTCCCTACTCAAGCACTAGCTCCATGCAATAGCAACATCTTATTGTATTTTCTTATTTCATAAAAATAGTGGACGCCATCAAAGCAAATAGAGACATCCTATTTGAGTTAGCCCTATAATATTGATAAAATTGCAAGCAACAAATTCATGATGATGTCATTTATCTAGAGATTGAGTGATTTTTAAAAAAAAATGGGCTATTTCTTCTACTATATGCAGAGGCCAAGTACCTTCCTAGTGCAAACATGATGACCTACACAAAATGGAGGAAGCCCCAAGTCCATTGTGAGGCACATTTAACAAAAATTGTTTTTTCATATGCTCGAGATTTGTATCCCTTCCATTACATCAAGCCATATTCTTTTCTTCCTTTGTAAATATTCAAATTTCATGTTGGATTCATCCTAGCCTTATATATGTGTTCTTATAGAAATACTTTGAAAATCGTCTCAAAATTATAAAGAGGTTTATAAAATCTTGTTGCATTCAAAATCCCCAATCTAACATGCAAAGATTCTATTTGAGGAAATGGGAGAATACATGGCTATACAATGGAATCTTAAATAATGAAATGTAAGGGAATAAATTAAGTGTAAACACCATCAATAGAGCCAAATGAGCATCAATTCAAGATAGATAAAAAATGTGCACTCTAAGGTGGAAGGAGGAATGTGGGACCCTTCTATGGGAGATCATATCCTAAATGATAAAATCTCTAAATAGTTCGAGAAGAGAACCTCAATAATGGCCAATCAATCAAGTAGAAAAAAATGACATGTACTTATCATGGAAATTTAAATAATAAATTTGATATTTGTGCTTTACGTGGAATTATGACCAAGGATAAACTTTTACACATTCTCCTATACCTATGCATGACACATATATTTTAAATTTTAAAGTTTGATGAACCTAGAAAGGGTTGCATTTATCCTTATCTTAAGTAGAATTTATCAATCAATGAGTAGATAAGACACAAACTAAGATGATGATATTTTTGGAGTACCAAGACTTGTTGTCTATTACTTGTTTTCCTTCAAAACATTAGATGCAAGCCTCTCACTATGAAATATGTTGTACATGACTATGATAATAATGGAATGGGGTCCAAGGAGAACCAAATCCATGTGGAGTGACACTCATAGCAAGATCTTACATAAACTTTTAAAAACTAAAGCCATTCGAGTATATGTGCTTTATTAGAATTCACTGTGCATCACGCCAGTTTGGAAAATGATACATTGGCCTAGATTTGGGAAAAGGGCAATGCACAGGTTTGAAAAGGGTTTAATAGAATCATGTAATGAAACATTATGAAGTAGATATATCTATCTCACAAGATATTTAGAGGACCTCAAAAAGGTCCATGTGATGCTACGATCCATGAAATCACCAACATTCCCATCCGAAAGTGTAATTGAGTCTCATAATGCATAGGAATAGAAAAGGAGATAACATAGTTTTGAAGTGTCTAAAAGATCTTCCAAATCCCATGAGCTTTTCTTAGGCTACGAGGGAATTTCTATGTTAATGACTCTGTACATAAGGCGAAAAGCTTCACACCATAAACCGAGATCCACATTCTTTTCAAGATTTACAACAATGCACAAGCCTAACACGGGAGGAAATATTAAGCATTGAAATGTCTAATGTTATCCCAAATATGATCTCTTCACTAGCTATTAAGGGACCCAATGACTATTCCTTGGGGCCAAGCCTCAGTCCATTAAACCTACCATCCACATTCCCCTCACCCTCAGAGGAATTGTAGAGTCTCATTCACCACAAGTTACAAATAGGATTTTTTCATATGTTTGAGTCTAAAATGTTTCTTCCATTTCCCATAAGCTCATCCTTGATGTCCAACTTATTCTCTATGTTAATAAACATAGTGTTAAAAAATAAACCATTAATTATTTTGTGCCCGAGGACATTAAGTTTTGTAAGTATATACCATGTTATAAATCATGTATCATTTTTGGTTTACTATCCATGCCTATGTTACTAAAAACATATTAATGTGATTTTCCAAATCCCTAAAGTTGCAAATCCAATAAAAATTATGTCTTTTCAAGTTAGTAGTTATTAATACAAATTTTAATGTTCAATAAACATTGTATTATAATATAGGACGATGTGAAAATGGTAACAAAAATTGACATGTATGTTAGAAAGTAATATTAAGTGCATATAAAATTTAATTTAGAATAAATTATATTCTTCATTATTTAATATAAACTTTATGTTTATGTTTAATTAGTTAATTATTAACTAATTTTTATTAAATCGGGGTATGGTTTAATCAAACCCATGTCACTTGATATGGTTCATGACCCGTGGGGTCAAAGAAATTTATGACTTTGATCATATTTTTATTCACCTCGGGTGAATGGTTTAGAGAGAAGTGAGGAAAAGTGATTTATTGGACTGTAAATTTGTGTTTCTCATATATGGAAATTTCTCTTTTGTCGATGGTTTTTTCCCCCTCAAGGGTTTTCCATGTAATTTTTGTGTTCACCTGTGTTATTTGTTACATTTTTTATTTATTTATGTATTCACATTAAAAAATTTGTTCAAATATTAAGTTAATGTGATTAAATATGTTTTAATCTCCTCATCCTAACATGGTACTAGAGTGAAGGTATGTAATTAACTTTAATTTTGTTTAGCATATCGTGGTGTTCGTTGGAGTGGTTTGGTGGTTAATTGGTTTGAAAATTTTAATAAATACCCCCTCCCCTCCGAGACACATAATTTACACAAGTGTGCACATGTATAAAATAATTAAAAGGTATTCGAAAGCTTTTAGCCCCTCGCGGTGAGAAATCAGAAGAATTACCAAACCTACAAATAAAGGTAAGGGTGAATTTGCTTGAAATATTTCATTATGTTTCTATAATTTTCAAATGTGTGCAATTTGAAATAATTATGGGGTGAAATTTAGGAGGAGGTTAAAATGAAAGGATAAAATTCAAGTTAATTTCCATACCTACGGGAGACACAAATCATGAAAATAGGAATTCAATTTTTCCTACTAATTCATATTTTTACCCTTGTCCCCTCGGTGTTTGAATATAACCCTAGTAAAGTGTTTTCACCTTTATACTCGAATTCAAATTCATTTATGTCCCTATGGACCCCCTAATAAGGGTTGCACTTATTTTATCTTGAAACCATAATCTATATTCTATAGTATTTTTATCTTAACAAAAACACTATAGTTTATTATTTATAAAATCCAATATTTTATAGTTAATATAAACTATATATTAAAATTAAACAATAACCTAAAACCTATGGTTTATAAATCAAAGACCTAAACCTATCTAAGTGACCCCCTATACATCTATATGTGGCCTTATTAAAATATAACATAAAAACAAATGATTTGGGTCGCCTAAGTGGCCCCCTTCCCTACTCACCCTCTCCTTTGCCTACCAAGTGGAAAGTGTTGCCCCCTCGCAAACTGCCCCACTCCTTTTCTGACACGTGGCCACCCTATCCCCCGCGCGCTGACCTTTTCCTGCTGCGTTGGTTTTTTTATTTTATTTTTGGGACATTAGTCTCATATTGGGACCATGACAGACTTGTTAAGGCTTTATAAACCTTAGTGCATGTGGTGAGTGGTGTGACTTTGGTCACACCATTATTTTTTTCAGTTCTCAGCCACATCTTGGTCATGGAGTCGGGCGTGTGGATAGTTATCTTGGCCGTTGAAGGTATGGTGGTTGCTTTCGTGAATTTTAATTGCCTTGGTGACATTACATGGTTGCATAATGTGGTTATTTTGAATTATATACCATATTGGTTAATTGAAATAATATAAATGAGCTCGGGACCCAGCTCAGTCTTTAGCTTACCGAGATCGAACCCAGCTCGACCCTTTTATAAAGAGCTATGCTCCAATTATTTTTTTGTAAATAAGCATTATGATTGTTTCCTTTTTTTTATTTTTATCAAATTATTAAATTTAATTCTCTCTTTTTATCTAATAATAGAAAAATTGTTTAAATTATTTCTTTTGAATTAGATAAATAAAAGTCTTGTAATGTGAATTTGTCTTTACGACACGATGACTTAATCATCTTACTTTTTTCATGTAAAACTAAAACATATTCACTCACATTTTGATAAATAAGTGTTATTTTCAAACAAATTTATCGTATGTTTAGATTATTTGTTCGATATGTCCTTTTTTCATCGTGAATTCATCGAAATTTGATTGCGTGGCTTGAACAACAACACGGGGATTTTCAAAACTTTGATTTATAAAAACCTCGTTGTTCTTATTTATTGAAATTTATTTACACGAAAATGGGATATAACCATTTTATTATTGATAAATCATAGATTATGAATGGTAAAAAATGATAGCATCTAGAAGATATGGTTGAAGTTAGAATTCATGGCTTGCAAGCTCTTGACGGTATGGAGAAGGATCCCAATAGTAGACAAGTAATAACATACAATGTTGTTGCATATCAACAAAAGGTGCAAGAAGCTATGTCCATTATTTTGCGGAGCGTGCAAGATGATTTCCTCCTTCATATCGGGAATCAAGAAAGTCCGAGTGAAGCTTGGACGTAACTAGAATCAATGCATGAAGGTACACAATTATCAAAAATCATTAAATTGATTCTAGAACTAATGATGACTCCCATGAAGGGAGATGAAAAAGTAATAATTTTTTTGGCTAAAATTAAAAATATTAAGTCTTAGTTGGATGGATGTAACTGTAACTTAATTCATGAAAAATTACTTTACTTTATTATTCAGTTGAATATACATGAAAGGTTTAGAAATTTCATTTCAATACTAAATTCTAAGTATCAAACTAAACAATACATCCCTGATTTACAAACCCTTAGTGCTCTCCTGATTCAAGAAGAGAAAGTTATGAAAAAAATTGATTCAAAAGAGAATGTCACTCAGGCACTTCTCACTAAAAATCAAAAATAAACCTTCTAAGTTCAACAAAAATCAAAAATAAACTTTTTAACCTCCTAGTAAAGATAAGAAACCAGGAAACTTAAGAGTTAGTTTGATGATAAATATCATAAGCGTAGAAAAATTGGCCATAAGAAAGAAGATTGTAAATCTAAAAATAAGTCAAATTTCAAAAACCCAAAAGGGAAACAAATCAAACCAAAATCAAAATCAAAACAAGAATCAAAAAAATAGTAAAAAGTATAATGTAATTTCTTTGTATGATGCCTTTGTCACTCAAAGGAAAATGAGGAAAATGGTGCCTCTACGAACATGACTTTCATATCGATATCGTATATCGACCTTAGAGAATGTAATGATCAAATCTATTTGGGTGATCATTCCATCCTCGACGTTCAAGGACAAGGTGAAGTAAAATTCTCTAATGATTTTATTAATAATGTTTTGTTAGTTCCTAAACTTAAAATGAATTTTCTTTCTTGTTCTCAATTGACTCAAAAAAAATAGTGTAAATTTTTTGAAAGATAAATGGTTTATTAGAAAACAACAAGATGTCACTATAGTTTAAGGCATACGAAGAGATGGTCTATATGTGTTTAATGACTTTAACTTGTTTCTTGTTTGACATCCCAAAGAAGTGAAATGCAATTGTGGCATGAAATATTGTGTCATGTCAACTTTAGGAGAATGTAAGACATGTCTCGAATGAACCTAGCATCGGGTCTACCACTTATTTCCCAAAATCATGAAACATGTGAAGGTTTCTTACGTGGTAAGCCATCTACTAACCCCTTCCACAGTCATCATGATGTAAATTCCTCTAAACCTTTAGAACTTGTCCATAATGATGTTTGAGGACCCCTAAGCTCCATCTATTAATGGTTCTTTATATGTTATCACGTTCATTGATGATTTTCTCTTGTATGATTTGGTCTTATTTTATTAAAAATAAATTTGATGTCTTGTCTAAATTTAAAGAATTTAAATATTTAGTTGAAAATAAATCTAGTTATAAAATTAAGAGGCTTAAGACTGATAATGGGGGAGAATATGTCAGTAAATATTTTGACTCATTTTGTGTCAAATGTGGTATTCAAAGAGAACTGACTACTCCCTATTCCCCTCAACAAAATGGGATTGTGGAAAGGAAAAACTACACCATTCTGGAAATGGCTAGAACCATGTTGCATTTAGCACAAGTCCCTAAATTTCTATGGGATGAAGCAATGAACATTTTTGTTCACATTTTGAATAGAGTACCCAATAAAGCCTTAGTTAACTCCACTCCTCTAGAAAAGTGGTCAAATCAAAAACCAAATGTGTCTCATTTAAGAATCTTTGATATCCCTACTTCTATCTTCATTACAAAATCAAAAAGGAATAAGATAGATCAAACCTCTTATCCTTGCATCTTTGTAGGTTATGGAGGTAAAACTAAAGGTCTTAGGATCTATGATCCTAAAAAATGAGAAGTTATAGAAAACAAGAATGTTAAAATATTAGAAAAACCTTTTTTTTTCTTCATCTTTTGTTTCTATTATTCATAATGATTCTAATGAAATTGAAAATAATGATAATAATAGTGATAATGATGTATGTGATGATGAAATTAGTAATGAACCTGTAGTTGAAAAAGAGTTAGTTCTTGTTTCCTCTATAACCAAAAGACCTAGATGGGCTGAGTCTATTATTCAAGACTCTAATCTGAAAAACTTCAGAAAATGACTAGAAGTCAACATACATATCATGTTTTGATGACGATGTATGAACTTGAATCCTAACGTTTTGAAGATGTTTGTTCTGAAAAAATATGGGTAGATGTAATGAAATCTAAATATATTTCCTTAATTAAAAATCAAACTTGGGATTTAGTCCCTCTCCTGAAAAATGAAGTATAGTCGGATCTAGATGGCTATAAAAAATTAAATATAAAGATGATGGCAATATTGATAAATTCAAACCCAGGTTAGTAGCTCAAGGGTTTACTCAAAAACATGGTATCGAATACGTTGAAACCTTTGCACCAATTGCAAAAATGAGCACTATAAGGATTTTGATTGCCTTAGCTTCTCAATATGGTTTGGAAAATCCATCGATGGATGTCAAGAATGCATTTATGAATGGTGACTAAAAGGAGGAAATCTATATGACCCAACCTAAAGGCTTGAAGAACTGGTAAAGAAAGCGAATGTTTTTAAATTCAAAAAATCCCTATATGGTTTAAAACAAGCTCCTAAAGCTTGGTATGCAAAGATTAACAATTATTTCAATGAAGTTGGGTTTTCTAACTGTTCTTATGATAATGATTTATTTCCAAAAGTTGAATAAAATCATAATATTCTCATTGTATTATATGTTGATGATTTACTTATTACTAGTAATTCTAACAATAAATGATACATGATGAGAAACTTTCTCAACCTGGTGCGGAAATACGCAAAGATGGAAGGATTTATGTTTGATAAATGCATACATCAAATGGAAGAATTTGTAGAGGACGTGGGAGGATATATGAAAGAGGGTAAAATCAAACATGTGGAGGATGTGAATGGGGGCATAGAAATCCTTTTTGATGTGTTTAATTCTCTCTTGATGAGTGCAAGAAAGGTAAATTTTCTCAACCACTTCTAACCTCGCCTCACTTGCTATTTTTTTTTTGTATTAGGAAATGTATCCACCCTAAATACCAAATAACACCAATTCACAACCATGAAATCAAATTTGATTATTTTTCAATAATTGTGAGTTATGAACAATGTCCAAGTTTTCAATTGGATTATCATTGAAACCACGAATATTCATGTGCCACTTATTGCATCATTTTTTCCCTTTGAAATGTATAATATGTGATTAATCTATACCTTCAAATATATAATGTGTGCTTAATCATCATTATAATATGGTAACAATTAAAATGTGATAGCATATTTTGGATTCTAAAATTTTATTTAAATATGGAGTTGAATAGACTTTAAAGTTAGTGACAATGGTGTTATAAAAATCGATATTTAAAAATTTGCTAATCTCAAAGGTGGTTTGTACCAACAAGTACCATACACCAACACCAGTCTATATGCAATTAAATCTAAACAAATATAAATTAATAAATCATAAGGTTTTACATAAACCAATTCACATAATTAAACAAGAAATGAATTAAATAGGATTATCGAAATAGAGGGACATGAGCCCATATGATATAAAAATATAAGAAACACTTTAAATAATTAACTAAAAATTAGAAAACCATATATTTCAAGAAATGTTTGATCAAAGGAATCTAACTACGTGAATATGTTTTCTTCAATCCTTAATCTAAAATAAATACTACTAAGTTTCTCTAGTTTTTTAGAGATTATTAGAAATATTATCTCCTTTAAGAGTGTAATCCATCCTCAACTCTTTGTAAAATTTAGTAAAAATGATGGATGTTCGAGGGCTTGTATTATCATTCCATTATTATCAATTCCTTCATGTTTTCAAAAAAAAAAATTTGCAACACTCCATGTGTATGCTAATATTCCAACTCCTATATTTCAATGTGTGCAATAACAACTATTAAAGACTATAGTGAATTTAAAAATTGATTTTGGCCTTTAGCATAAATATTCTCTAAAATTATAATATATTTTATTTTTATATTTTCAATATCACTTGTGCAAGGAAATAACATTATAATGTTTCTTTCATGATTTTATGCATGGTATGTGAATTCGGAGTTTTGACTTACATTGAAGGTGTTTTGAGGAATGGTCATTATGTTTTTATTGATTTACATAAAGGCATAGGTGTTTATAATTGTCTCACCTTTGAAATGCACTCTCTTAGTTCTTGACATCCTTAAGGTCAGTTTTATAATTAATTTATTAATGAAAAGATCTTTGTCATCTCCTTCTTGGATACTTTTTATTCTTTTTAGTAGTATCTTTATGAGTAGCACAATGTGTTGTTTCAACAAATAATGTATTTTTGTTATAATATTAATTATTTGGTTTCATCTTCATTTATGAATTATAATTCATTATTTTCCTCTTAAATACCCCTCCCCATGTGGGAGTAATGGTGTTGCATAGGGACATTCATTAGCCTAAAGATTGAGGGGCTACGTAATATGATTTTTCAAACTCTATAGCAATATAACATAATTAATATGTGTTGGAAATTAGGACACTGACAGGGGGTTGAATCAATGTCAATTCAAACCTTGAATTAAAATTCAAAACTAAAATAGATTGTTTCAACTTGATATGAAATATCAGCAACACAATTCACATGAAATCAACAAGCACACCACATAGAGAGAAAAAATTTTAAGTGGGAAACCCAAGATGGGAGAAAACCCACTTAACCAATGCACTATGCTTACAAAGGTTACAAATTAGTTGAGAAAAACTCAACATGAAGCACCAACTTCAAAAATCAAGCACCTTCTTAAGCGATTGTAAGCTACTGACTTGTAGGAAAGAACCAACTTTCATAATTTGTTGAGATACAACTCAGACTTCACAATAATTTCTAATCACTCACTTCATTAGGTTGCTAAGACAACAAATAGTGATCCTAGATAAGCTCATACATCTCCATACATGAATAAAAGTAATATGTTCATCCTTTATCCACCAATGTTTAAATATTTAGAAAATTATGGATGAGTCTAATAAGATATGTTACAATTTTATATTATTATAACGATAAATAAAAAATTATAATTTTGAAAAAATCCTAAACAAATAAAAGGCCTTTCTACATATTTTATTAGATCTAATGAATTACTACTTATTGTTAAAGATCAAGTAAGTGTTGACCATTTTGTGTCACCATGGATTAGGGGTATAAAAAATTTCCGGGTTACTCGGGTTTAGTGGCGATTTGGGCAACACACGGGTAGTAAGTAGCTAAGAATGTTGTCCCATAATGCTCAATCCTTGCATAGGAGGTCTTTCCAACTGTCATCTTTTTCATAATCATGCAACAACCATTTATGACTTCTGCGAGGTCTTGACAAAGATGGGAAAGGCATCGTACATCTACAACAAGCAAAGCATGGAACAACAAGTATTTAGTTACATAGCAGAGGAATGTTAAGTGTTAAAGTAAGTTTCAGGTTGCAAGGGATGATCACTTCATCTTTTCAATTTTAGGTTGCAAGGGTGATCACTTCATCTTTTTAGTTTAGTCTCAAATCATCAGAAAAGGTACAAACAAGTTGTTCTTAATACTTTGTAATTATATGTAGTTGTTTGTATGTATTAAGTTTTAGATGTTCATTTTAGCTATGTAATTGAAAATAAATGGAAGGAAAGCACCATTAAAATTCATTACATGCAACAATTTTATATATTCATAAGCAATTGTACAAGTTTCTCACACAATATGTGACAAATAACTGAAACAAAAGATTTCATACAAATGAAAAAATAGAAATAAAAGGAGAGAAGGGACCCGTCATTGCCTAATGAGTGGATCCCCTCTCATGTTGTTGTTATTCCACCCTCATCCACTGCTACTCCATACCTTAGAGAGAGAGAGAAAAAAATTATTTGATTAGAACTTGGGGTGACCTTAACTCGGTTATATTTTAAGCTTCTGATGTATATGTAACCTTAAAGGAACAAGTATTGTAGAAGTGAATGAACATCATACTCAAGATACTGAAGAAGTAAAATTTCAAGTGTATGGTAAAAGATCAAATTGTAGACATAAAGCAAAAATCTATTTTTTTCCATCAAGTTTCAAGGTCTCAACATCAAGTATGTATTTTTTTAAAGTACAAAATTTCAGCAAGTATGCAAGATCTAAAAGATTTTTGGAACAAGGAATTACCAGGATAGTACACATTTTAGGACTATACAATAGAAAGATATAGACATTTTTCAAATCCGAATCACGTGATCAAAAGGGAGAGTTATAATGTTGTTTCCAACAATGCAACATAGATTTTAGACCTCAAGATGAAAGTGGAACATTGTAGAGAATATGGATTTTCATGATAAATTTCAGAAATATATTCATATATCCTTACAATGACCACATATGTTGCATAATAAAAAAATCTAGCATTGAAATACATTTTCAGATCTTAAGTTCCAACAGATACAAATTTTGTAAAAATAAATCAGCCATCAAACTAACATACAAATGCATATTTGAGAAGCAACATGAGCTCTAAAATATTTTTTCAAGGAATGTACTTATGAACATGAGATTTTATAAGAAATATAGATCCCACTATTGCCACTTTCATATCTAAAAAATATTTTGGTCTTAATTGAGACCATACAAAGTTCATAATATACCAAGGGAATGCAAATCTTAGGGGCTATAACAATCAATAAGAATTAGGACCATATATCAAGAGAGTTGCGAGTTAAAGAAGTTGGAAGCTACAAGGGACCCAGTAGGTTTGGAAGGAAGGCCGAACACTCGATATAGATGGCACTCTAGGGAGACAAAACAAAATGTCACGTTGATAGATTAATCTTCTAGTTCCCGACCATCAAGTATGTAGAATAGAAATTCTAATGCAATTAATTCGAGGACTAATGTGAAGTACATCCTTTTACCATAATTAGTTCACTCAATCTACCACTCATCACATTAACTTCCATTTTGGTTCTCTCAAAGAGGAGGGAGCCTTTGTTACTAAACAAACTTTTCCTATCCACGAACCCATTGTTCAATATACCTGGACTAAACAAATACTAAAACAAATAGATGAAGAAATAATAGATGTGATTTATGCATTAGCTTATGGAAATGCTATAATTCTTGCACAAGCCATAAGTCATGGAATATCAAAAGCAAGAATCGAGGTGGAAACACTGAATTGTGAACACACCACATCTGAGGAAGTTTCTAGCTTGATTCGACAATGTAATGGTTTTGTGATTGGAAGTCCTACTTTGGGAGGTCATATGCCAAATCCAATACAGAATACATTAGGAGTTATTCTTAGTGACAATGAAACAAGAACCAAACCATGTGGTTTGTTTGATTCCTTTTACTATAGTGGATAAGTTGTTGATGAAATGGAGCAACGCCTAAAAGATGGGGGTTTCTCATTTTCTTTTCCCACTATATGTTACAAATTCAATCCAACATAATGAATGCTAAAAATTGTGAAGAAAGTGGGATGAGACGTTGCACGGGATGTAAGGAAGTCAAAATTGAAATAAAGAAGGGATACTTCTCAATTTCTCATGGCATCTAATGTTGAGAAGTTAGTAGAGTGATTGGATCACTTTGTAGTGTCGTAAAGAATAATAGTGATGCGAAAGTGCAATGCATGCATCATGGGTTACCCAAGCTACTTTTGTTTCCCTAACATAACCTTAGCAAAGTGGAAAAATATAAAGTAGTGGAAAGTTTAGTTTTTCCGGGGACAAGTTTGTACTTAATGTACTTGGTGAGGGAAATAGTTCGTGACCATGAAAGCAACTTCTAAAGCCACATAAACCAGGGGAACCTCAATTTTGGAGGTTGTAAACAAAGAAAGCAAGAAATGGTGGTATAATTCTCTTAGATGTGATATCCTAGATGGAATGCAATGTGCGAGTCATATGAAAGCTAGAGACCATTGGTTCCTCTATGCAACAATTGATGATGGTTAACTACAGGATGACAAAACCCTTACATTCATTCATTATTGAAAGCTTGGGGACCCCACGAGCTCACTCTAAACAAAGTGGAAAAGAAAACAAATCAAAGAGCTATTTGAAAACATATAAGAGAAGTGAGTAGGGGAAAACCTTATGGTCGAGTTGGGTCGAGTTATGTGAAAAACATGACAAACCCACATCAAGCTATGCACAACCGTGGCCAAAGTACAATGAGAATCCATGTCGAGCCATGAAAACTAAACACTGGCGAGTGAATTCATCAAAACCAAGTCATTTTTTGAATATAACAAGAAATGGAAACCATGGCCGCATGAGCCTAGGCTCAAACCCAACTTTATGCAAATCCACAAACTCGATGAATCAATACACGAAAGATGAGGTCATTAATGTCACCCAAAATGTAAATGGGAGCTCTCATGTAATAAAGGGAGTCAATCAGAGAGTAAAACCAACTTACAAAGTAGAGCAAAGCCATACCAAGATTAGACGGCCAACCCAAAGCAACAATAAATGTTTGAACAGAACTTGAATAACATAGAGGCTCAAACCGGTAAGTAAGAAACAAGTGCCTCTAAGTAGGGAAAGTGCAAACCAGTAGCAATGGCCACCCACCAAGGAAATATTGGTAGAGTTATCCATAGTTTCGAGAAGCCTCCACAGGAAAAGAAAAAGAAAACTAAAAGGAGAATAGGGTTTCAACTCTAAACCAATAGAGGAGTCAATTAGGTGGGTTTATCCATGGTCAATTTGGCCATGGTTAAAACCACATAGCCATGGAAAAACTTATCATCTTTTCCCATATGCCCATGGATAAAATATTTTATAATGCTTTAATCATTATGCATGGGAAGGGATGTTTACCTAGAGTAAGTAAGATGGAGACAAATCATGCATGCCATGACAAAGTAATCAATTACATGCATGAAGCCAAAATAGAAAAGACAAAGATAGCTCTTTGAGATAAAACAAGGTGAGCCTTTTCCGAAATACCTTATTTTTTCCAAAC